>JAXISO010000006.1:0-483319 GCA_036785465.1 Colletotrichum agaves
ATAGGCTTAAGTTTTAGGGCTTATATATAGTGGCTAAAGTAGGCCCTATTAGGGAGCCCTATAAGGATATAGTAGAGTTTATATACTCTATGTAAACTCTTCCCTTTTCCTCTCTAAGTTTAGTATAATATTATTTTAGTACTATAGAGTTACTATTTAGTAACTAGCCTATAATAATTAGTATAAATTAATTAGGTCTCTAATATTTATATTATTAATACTATTAAGAGTAATAATTTCCCTTAAGAGATCATTATAACTCTCTCCTTATTTTAATTAAATTAATAACCTTTACTTAAGTTAATATATTACTAACTTATTTATACTTATCCCTTAAAGGTAATTAAGTCCTATAAATAAATAAGTATTTACTTTACTAAAGTAGAAATTAATAACTTCTTCTATAAATTATACTATTTAAGTAAATTAATTAAAATTATTAATTATAATTCTTCTCTCCCTCTTATTAATATTAATAATAAAATCTACTTTAATTTTATTAAAGTTCTTTTAGTCTCCCTTAATAGTTACTACTATATTCTTTACCTTATAAATAAATATAATAAATATTATTAAATTATCTTTCTTTATAATTATAAATATACTATAATTCTTATAATATTAAAGAAATAAAATACTAAATTCTTTAACCTTATTAACTTTTATATAAAAATTTAAGTATTTAATAATACTTTAGAACTTATTAAAGCCCTTAATAATTCTCACTTTAAGAGTAATTATTACTAAATAATAATTACTTACACCCTATTTATAAATAGCCCTATTAAGAGAGCTAGCTACACTATTATTAAAAGCACTAGAATATAACTAATTAACATATCCCTTCTAGAGGAGCTTTAGGATCATAATATAAATTCAACTATTTAAATCCTCAACTTTCTACTAATAACTTTAAAGGGCTATATTAGCCCATATAAAATTCTTATCTAAGAACTTAACCTCACTATTAATTAAGAGATCCCTTATATTAAGTATCTTTAAATATTTAAATATATTACCTATATTCATAAGAAAAGTTCTTATTACCCTATAAAATTCACTAAAATAGAGCCTCACATAATAAAGAGTTACTTTATTAAATATAGATCTCTTTATAATTATATATATAAGGTTTATCTCCCTAATAGAAGAGAAATTATTTACTATTATAATATTTAATTTTATAAAGGAGCTTACTAAATAATTCTCCCCCCCTATTCTAACCTTATTAAAGAGAATACTAATTATAATATAGCTTTTATTAAGCCTACTCTTATTATATAATACTAATTATCTTAAACTTTATATACTTATACTAAAGAATAATAATAACCTTATAAAACTAATAAGGCTAAATAACTAATTAATCTTATAACTCCTCCTCTAAATAAGACTACTATAACCTCAATTAATACTACTAATCCACTAATTAGTAATATCTTTATAGACTCTATTAAGAATATAGAGAATAATTATATTAACCCTAATTTAACCACAACTAATATATAAGAGGTAATAAAATAATCTCTAATTTAGCCCTCTACTAGCGGATATCCTTATTAAACTATAACTTAAAAGCCCCCTAGTTATTATAAAGAAGCCTATAAAGTATATAAATATAAAAAAAAAGGCTTTTCTCTCTACTAATATTACTATAATTATCCTTTACTAGTATTATTTAAGTAATATTTATACTACCTCTCTCTCTAAAACTCTCTTAAATAGGATAATTATCCTAAAGTCCTTTAAAAAAACCTAGAACTCTCCCTAATAAAAGGAATAAAAATTAGCCTTTAATTATAAAATATAATAATTTATTAATAAGGGAGTTTATAAAATTATAAATTTACCCTATAATACTAAGATTCTCCTAGGTAAATAAGTTTATAATATTAAAACTAATAAATCTAATAAAATTATAAAATATAAAACTTACTTTATTATTTATAATAACTTTAAATAGAGTAATTAATTATTATAAGAAGTCTATATAGTTATAACCTCATTAACTATAACCTACCTCTTTTTTACTATTATTACCTTACTAAACCTCTAATATAAAGTTTATAACTTTAATACTACCTTCCTAACTATATTAATCCTAGAGGGAGTCAAGGTCTATATTAGACAACCTACTAATTACTCCACTAATAATAGTAAAGTCTAGCTTCTTTATAAGGCTCTCTATAGTCTCCATAAAACCTTAATTTAATAATTTTAACTCATTAAAACTAAAATAAAAGATTTTAATTTTACCCCTATTAATAATAAAGTTTACCTATTTATTAATCACAAAATCAAGGCCTATATTCTTATATATATTAATAATAATATTATTACTACTTTAAATAAGGAGATTATTACTAAAGTATAATAATTACTTTAGAAAGTCTACTCTCTTAAGAATCTCAGAGAAGTAATAACCTACCTTAGATTTCAAATTAATTACAACAAATCCTCCAGTAAAATCTTCCTTAACTAAGCCAAATACACTAAAGCCCTCCTTTAATAATTCAATTATTATAACTATAACCCTATTAAAACTCCACTCCCTATACTTAACAATCTCCCTACTAAATAGAATAAGAATAAATATACCCAAAATAAGAAGCAGGAGTATATTAAATAAACTAGAGGCTTTAATTACCTAAATACTAATACTAGAGTTAATATAACCTATATAATTAGTAAACTCTTATAAACTAATTTAGGCCCCTTTAAGGCTTATTTATATACTATTAAGTACTTTTTCTAGTACCTTAAGAGAACTATCTACCTTAGTATTATACTTAGTAGAGTACCTATAATTAATAAATTAGGACTCTATACTACTATAAATACCTCCTTTACTAATAATAAATTATTATAAGTTTTAACTAGAGAATATATTATATTCCTTACTAAAGCCCCTATTACTTAAAAATTAAAGAAATAATCCATTATTACTCTTAGTACTATAGAGGCAGAGTTTATTAATTTAACTCTAACTATAATTATACTTAAATAAATTCAGTACTACCTCACACAATTATTAAATAAGTCTATTAATACTCCTACTATCTTATTTACTAATAATACTAATAGGTATAACAATATAATAAACCCTCTAAATAAAGCACGAATGTATTATATTAATATCCAATATAAATAAATTATATAGGAGGTTCACACCCACTAAATTATTAACTTAAAACTAATTAAAGGCTCTAATATACTAATTAATAAATTAATAAAATTACTATTATTACTAAAGTACTAAGACTTTATATAAATACTTAATATAATAGAGGAATTAAACTAAGAAGGGAATTTCTATATATATAGGACTAGAGAAGAATTAATCCGGGACCTATAATTAAACTATAAATATAGAAGTTATACCCAAAAACCACATATATTTAGTAATTATTTATATTATTAGTTTAAGTTATTTTAAGGCCTTATTTAAGCTATTTTATAGCTACAATTTATATTATTATTATAGCCCATTATTCAGCCTCACAGCCAGTGGAGTCTAAGAGGGGGTATTAGAGCCAGGCCCTCCCAGCTGGTGGCTGTTGCCTGCCAGCTGGCGGCTCTGGGAGTCTTCAGCCTCCACAGCCCACTGGGCCAGTAGTTTAGTTTCCCATCATCATCACTGTTTTCACCATTGATCGATCCCGTGCTTCCACATAATCCACCCAGACCGGAGGCCAACTGTCTCCACGATGAACTTTAATCGTGTGGGGTGCACTCACGTTCGGTCGCCAGCAAAACACCATTAGTTTCGCTCGGTCACCATTCGTTGTATCCTTTAAAAGTCGCCGTGACATTGGGCATTCCCGTTCCCCATCTTCCGTTCAGGCGTCGTCGACGATCATCTGATATGGTTGTGACGAACGCATTGTGCTTGCGTTGCTCGTTGCCGAAGATGCCAGTTGTGACCTGTCAGAGTCCTATGAGATCCGATCCGATCGCCATAAGATCGTCTAGAAAGTTCCACGAGATAAGCTTAATGAACGACTGACATGTGGTTACCTAGCCACGCGTCCTGCGACTAGACAGACATCTGGCATACTCCGATGGCTCGAAAGCATATGAAGACTCGCATATGCGTCGATGTTTCAAAGTAGCCTGATGCACGTGCACATGATTTGGCAGTTGAACTAGTCTGAATCTGAGTTGTGATCAACTAACGGAGGTTTCAGGGATGGGTCTTGCTTCTGACATATTTCGGCTTTAGCAACAGCGTTACTTGAAGCCATTTTGCCCGCCGTACGAGTCTACGGCGAAAATTCAAATCAAGCAGTTACTTGAAGCCAACCACGACTCGGCATGCTCTTCAGACGCATCTCCCAGCTCTGATTCCAGCTTCGCGCGTGCAGCAAACGCACGTTTGGCATCTTCCTCATCCTGCTGTTCCTGCATTGCCAGCTTTTTGATCCCATCCGCAGTCGGTAATTTGGAGTCGATCCCGTCTCGGCGACGACTCTCAAGACGTACGTTTCTGAAGTGAAGTTCGTCCAGTGCATCCCGGCCATGTGCGTCTCGGCCTCCAGTGTTTACCTTTCAAGATCCTCCATAGTATGATTACCCACATACGCCTCCTGAAGTTGTTCCTTGTCTTCCAGTGCGTCCAGGCGCTCATCTAGCGTCTGTTTGGCTGCATCATCTGTATACCTTGGCTCCGTAATACGCTTGGCACCAGCTTCGCAGATGTAATCGCTCATTCGTGGTTCAGTTCTGGAAGTAATCTCTATAGACTAGACAACGAGCATTGGCTTTGAATAAGAAACAACTTGGACGGGAACTAGGGAACTGACGCATCGAGTACAACGGATAAAAAAACGAAAGATCTGGATGTTAAGGTAGTTCTCATCCGGCGTCAACTTCGTTGCGTTGACCTTCCGGCCTTTTCCAATAGCTTTTCCACAGGAAGCAGAGGACGGTGACATCAACCGACGGGTTGTATCTTTAGTCCTTCTGTTTTTGGTGCCCGTCGTTGGAGTTGTTGAGGGCGAAATTGAGTGGGCAATAGGTGGACAAGACTTGGCTCTGGATGAGCAGCTGGGGGGCTATTGCACCTAACCGAGCGAGTGTACTGTCACTAGCAGCTTAGAATTGTCGTGGTCATTGAGGACTTCAACAGCTAGATCACTCCACAAGTCGACATCCCTGGCCAAAGTCTCTTCGAGCTCCCCAATGTGCCTCTCCTAGTCCACCTCCATCTTCCTTATCCGGACACCAACCCAATGCCTTCACCGTCCTCCCTCTCTCAGTCGCGCACCTTTGCTTTTGTCCTGCTTGAAACTGAACATGATGAAGGGTTCTCAACGCCGATGACCTTGGCTGGACGGATGGCAAGGTCGCCGCAGAGGCATCCAGATTCATCCTCAGTTTCTCGCCGCCGCTTCACACCTCGAGGCGAACGATGCATTGCCTCGACAAGCCGCGAGGGAAAAGTCTCATCAGGCTGAATGGAGACAAGCGAGTGCCAAATAACGAGACGTGATAAAAATATATTATAAGGGACTATGAGGTAATTAGGTGCCAAATAACGAGACGTGATAGATCAGGGGACTGCGGCTTTCTTCCCGGGTAGGCTAACTTGTCCAGGAAGGCATTGGTTATACAAGCTGAGTACAACCGGACGTGCTCGTCATCATATGGGAGGCGAATCATGAAAACGGATACCTGAAACAAAGTGAGTAGCCTGAAATTGATCCCTCTTGAGAAAGGATCTTACTTTGTACGAGAACTCCGCTTCAGCAGCACGCCTGCCGGGGTTGGAACGGGTCTTAGTCATTCGATTCTGTTGAGCTTGTGCTTGTGCGATCAGCACAGCGGCGATGTAGGGGTCGCAGTTGCAGTCAAGAATAAGGTATGGGCTCGATTGCTTCCTCCCAAGTCTCTTGTATCGAAGGCTTTGGACCATGTCCGAGTAATCGGCGTAAGCGACAGAAAGCGGACAGTCTGTGTGTTGGAGCACATTGTGGAGAGGAAGATGTCGCATGGAAGATGGAAGTCGTACCGTCCGTAACGGAAGACAAGAGGTTCGCTGCAATGTTAGCGACCGACGTGACTCTGCCAAACCAGAACGTAGACTTTTACTCACGAAAGCTTTCTGAATGAGTAGAAGCAGAAGAGAGACTCAATCAAGGGAGCCCTTTCGTCGTGCCAGCCGCGGTCTATCTTCTTGGCCCACAATTTGGCGACATCTGAAGAAGGAGATCGAGTTGTACTCCGCGGCGGGCGCGATGATTCAGGCATCTCAAGCCAGCTGCAGCAGAGGAGTTCGATGTGACGAGCGGTCCACGCAAGTGGTTGAACTAGGAGCTTTTGTCTCGAGCGTCGGCGGAGTATCTCGTTGATCGAAAGAGACGGAAGGTCCTCAGCAACATTTCCCCCCCTCTCATCGGTCCGTGAAGCCATTGCGCTTTATGGTTGAAGAAGGCGACGCAGATTTGTCGCGGTTGAAGGTAATGGCCGGGGCCCGGACGGTCATTCTGGGTTTTGGGTGGCTGAGGTGGTTTCTTCGCTGAGGTAAGCCGAGACCTACACCACTTACACCTCAAGTCGAACCTTCCTCTGGTGGTTTTGCAAATCACACTTGGGATGGCTCTGTATTTCCTCAAGCTACTCTAACACTTTGAAACAATCCCTTGGTTGGAAAATTGTCCAATCAGTTACCGAGTCCTAGAATCCAAGGTGTGCTATGGAAGCCTGCCTTCTTCGCTTCACCTCTCTCTTTCGTCCATGGGTTTGGCGATGACGATCTTGAGATTCTGCTATTTTTGAACGTATAACTCTCGTATTGAGCCAGGATTATGGTGTATAACGGGGCCTTTCGAGAGTTCATTCTCTGTGGATGATACATGGACTTTCCAGTTGAGGTTTGCAGGGGATGCGTAGGGCCCAAAATCATGCCAGAGTTCGACATACATCGCGCTGCCATCAAACATGACGGAGAAGTCAGTGGTGCAACGCCTGCATGAGCTTGTGATCTCTTCCCCCAGTCGATTACACGCGAGCATGACGCAGTCTTCGAAGTCGCTGGGGCCCCAGTCCCTAAACGGAGGCAAACCATGACTAGAAGGTCCCCACGCGGACTGCGGAGCCACCTGCATGTGCGGACATATCTTTTTGAACGCCATTTCTTTCAAGACAAAAGTTGTTTCAAACGTCCAGTGTATGTGAAGAAGAAATCTTCCGTCGACGATTTTCGGTGCGGCATAATAAGATTGTCGCAAATCTCCAGAGCTAGCGTATGGGGTCATGAGTCTCTCAAAGAGCCCATCGCCGACTGGACCCCTTTTTTGAAGCTTCAGAGCAAGCTGAATGTGTGAGTGATGAAGATGATACCTGGTGCCAAGGTTGCGACCCTGATCAAATCTGCAACCAGACATTAAGCTCATAAAACGTTCGTTGACCTCATCCTTCGAATGAAGCTTACAACAGTCTTCACAGACCCAGTGGTCCGGCAAGGTGTAAGCCAGCCCGGTCAAGAAGTCGAGTTTCTGATGCTTCGGGAGTAGGGCAAACGTGGTTGCCCAATGCCTCTGTGTAACTTGCCGTGCGCATCGATCGACGTGCGAGAGAATGAATAAGTCGTGTAGCTCAAGTTCGTCGGTAATCAACAGCAATATGTCTATAGGCAGATTGAAGACGCTTCTACGCCTGGTTTTCCTGGTCGTCCATCTACTAAGGCATATTCTCAGACGAATAAGCCACTGAGGCAGGGCCATGATGACCATACGTAGCATTCCGCTAAGGAGTTGAATATGGGAGCTGCGGAGAGGTTGAGGAGGATGCGACGAGAGGGGGCGAAGAGAGGATGCAAAGAGAGGATTTAAAGAGAGGATGTGAAGAGAGGATGCTAAGCGAGGATATAAGGAGGTTGAGGATACAACGGAGAAAGAATATGAGGAGATGTATCCGAGCAGAAAATGCAAGCAAAAAGCTTAAAAGCGACATCAGTCTTAGGAAGACTTTTGTGTATTATTAACCGAAGGCCAGCTCAAAGTTATTCCTCAAGGTGTTGCGTGATAAGAGTTTTTTTTCTTCTTCTTTTCGTAACACGCGATAATCAATCTTTTTCCTTTTCTTCGGAGAATACAACCAGCCTCTGGCAGCGGGAACTTAATTCCACCGCCGTTATATGTAAGCCGGCTGCGCCAAATTCTTTGGCATCTGGAGTTCAAGAATGCTGCTGAGGGCAGAGCGGATCGGGATTGCTGGAGCAGATGTGGTCAGCAATAGAAGTGTAAACGAATATAAACGAATATACCTAGCCAGCTCGATTCCACAGCAAGTCGCGCACTGCTTTGTGAACTTAGAGGGGCGATCCAAGTTTATAGCATGGCGCTAGACTAATTCAACCGCAACTGGTTGACAAGGTCGGTGACAATTGCCTAATAGTTTGGTTACTAAGCCTCCGGAGGGCTCCCAGAGGATAACTATTAATTCCCCTATTATAAAATACCTCTTGTAGTTATTGTGATTTGTTTGTTGGGCGACAATTGTTAGGCAGTTGTGGCGGATTGTTATAGCAGTTGCGGGATAATTGTCGCCTAAATCAATATAAGTTGCCTATTAGTTATTAGTAGCTAATTTAGTTACCTGACTTCACGGAGAGAAAAAGAAGTGCCTTGTGATATCTAGTGCATCTTAACTCCTATTTCCTCCTATCATCATTCTAGATGCACGTGTGGGGTTAGTCCAATTATATATATATGAATTATTATGTAATATATAGTTAACTAACTAGGCTATTAGGTGTATCTACTAATATATTATGAGGATTTAGGAATATATATTAAATAATATTAATAATTAATAGAATCTATATATATAACTAGCTTAAAAACTAATAATAATACTATATACTAGTATTATAGCTATTATACCTCTATAGCTTATATAAGTGTATTTAAGTAATTCCTGCCTTAATATACTCTTAGGTAACTATAGTAATCTAAGTCCCTATCTTTTATACTATAATAATATCTAAGCTCTATTAGAATACCCCTAATATACTCTAATAATTTAAGTATTATATACTAAAAAAGAGACTTAACTAAGTATTTAACTATTCTCTCTAGCTTATTAAATTATTTAATAACTTTATTTTATTCTAAGAGCTTTACTTATTAATTATATAATTTATTAATAGGGAGCCTTACTTAACTTTATTATTATTTATATAATAAATAAAGAATAAAAAATAAATATATTAATATATAAAGAGCTAGGCCTAGGTTTATTTAACCTAAAGAGTATATAAAATATTATTTATTTAGAATTAAAAAGAGAAAAGAGAAGTTTTCTATAATAAATAAAAGGTTTATATATAAGGAGCCTAGTAGAGGCCTACTAGGAGACTACTAAGTAGGAACTAAGTAAGTAAGAATAGGTAAAGCCCGGGCTAATATTATTTAAGTATAACTTATAATAAGTATAAATAATAATTAATTCTTATATTTAAAGATTTATTAAATCTAAGAAATTTTTTACTTTTAAAGTTTATTAATATATATAATTATAGTATTAATAAATTAAACCTTTATTATATAATTAAAAAATTATTTATACTAAATAATATTACTATACTTTACTTTTATAAACTTATATTACCTTAATATTCTATTTTAATTAATAAGTATTCATATTATAGTAGACTCATAGGTACACATAGGGTTAAATAATTCAAAGAAGGCTTAACTATATTAATAGGAAGTGCAACTATAAGTCTAGTATATATACCTAGTTAGGCTTATTAGGGCCTAACTAAGCCACCTAGTAGCTATAAAGTACTAATTAGGCTATACTAATACTACTAATCCCATAATATACTCCCTAATTATACTAGTAAATAGTATAATTATATATTATAGAAGATATAAAATAAATATAAATAATAAATCCAAAAATAAATTAAGGCCCTTTATTTATACCTCTAGGTTATTATACTAGATCTTTTAGTACCTATATAATACCTTTATAGTATTATTTACTAGTTACTTTATTAACCTAGTAATAGTAAATTATTATAACTTAATATAAAGTAAGTATAATAAAGTATTTTATTCCTACCTTATTAATTATTTAGTAATTTACTCCCTTTAATTAACTACTATAGCCTAAGTACTTTAGTTAATATTAAATAATACTAACCTATATAATTTTTATAAATTCTCTCTTTTCCTCTCTAGTCCACATAACTAGTAATTATATATATTAAATAATTTTATAGCCTTATTAGTATTATTATAATTAATTATTAATATAATATTAATTTCCTTTAAAATAGCCCTAACTCCTAAGAAGTATAAGTTTATTCTATTATTAGTTTTAATAATAAGTACTATAAGTATTTATAAGAAAGGTACTAACTCTTATAAATTCCTCTTATAATACCTATTATTATTCTTATAGTACTTAAGAGATAATAGCTAATTCTAATAAAAATATATCCCCTAATTTTTCTAAGAACTATTTAAGTAAATACTATATTTATTCTATACTAGCCTAGGTTAAGGATATTAATTAATAAGAGTTAGATAATATTTATATTATTTTAACTTCTCCCTTAGTTTTAGTAAGTAGTATATAAGACTAGCTAACTATTATGCTGGTCCTAGAGTCCTCGACGCCCGCTCTGGTGATTCTTACTCCCCTTATTATGACTCTAGTACCCGCCCCTGAGCCTGAGAGTACTCTAGTACCTATTACTCCCCCTATTTCTTCTACTCCCATACCTAAGGTACTAACTAAGGAAAGTAATAAAGATAATAATAATAATAATAAGTTAGTTAAAGAATATAGGGATAAATATATACCTTATTATATTTATATAAAGTTTACCCTCTAGGGTAAGAATAAGTACTTTTATTATAATTATTATAAGAAGAAGTATATTAAGTACTATTAGTAGTATATAAAAGGTAATTAATCTTATACTTTAATCCCTTTAGAGACTATTAAATCTATTTAATACCTATACTAAATTCTTTATAAAACTAGTAATCCTACTAATAAAGTATATTATAAAGTATATTTCTCTCTTCCTAATTATACTAGTATTTTAATTAATAATTCTTAGAGACTTATTAATACTTACTAGGATATTTATAAGGTTATTACTCCTAAGGACCTTAGTAATACTAAAACTAGCCCTATACTTATAATTCCTAGTTATTCTCTCTATACTAATATTACTCCTAGTAGTACTCCTAGTTATAGTCTTTATATAACTCCTATAGTACTTAGTAAGTATAAAGTCTACTTAGTGGCTATTTAGGGTCTCTTATACTCTAAATTCTCTAATACTTACTAAGTAATTTATAATACTTTCTATCCCTAAGAGTAAATATAATTTATAGTCTTTATATAGTTTAGTAAATAATATATAAAAGAATAATAGAATTATTAATAAATTAATAGAATTACTTAGTATTTATTAACCTATTTATAGGGTATTACTTATACTAGTGTGTGTGGCCTTTAGGCCTGAATTTAACTCTATTTACTTAACTCTTTTTTTATTAATAATATATTATATATTCACTAAATTTAATAAGCCTCTAAAATACTTAAATTTCACTCTAGTAAGGACTTTTATAAGTCCATTAGTAGGTATTAGGCTAGTTAGTAAGTAAACTACCTTAAATACTCCACCTTTATACTCTTATTTTAACTATATATTTTATATATTAATATACCTTAATTATATTAATAACTATTCTAACTTATTAATAATTAGCTTAATTATTTACTAATTATTATAATTAATCTTCTAAGTATTACTAATATTAAATATAAGGTCTTTAAAAAATTATTTAAGTATAATTAACTCCTATATTATTTTAGAGAGAGTAAGTAATTCTACTTCTATTATACTAGTAGTTACTATTAATTATTTACTAGCCTTCTAAATAACTAGTCCTCTAAATAGGGAGATTATTAATTCCTATAATAATTATTTTATATCTTTATTATTTATAAAAGAGGTATCTCTAGTAATTAGAAGTACTTAAGCTTTACCCCCCTTATTACTATATTATAATCCAAGGTAATAAATTCTATATAAGTATTAGATTATACTATTAGTAGCTGCTATATATTATAGTAATAGGTTTATAAAAAACCTAGAAAGATGGGTGGCTATAAAGGCTATATTAGGTTAAATTATAATTACTATATATAGTATAAAGTTAACTTTCTCTTAGAACTCTTTAATTTACTCTTTTATTACTTAGCCTTTAAATTTAATAAACTCTCTATATAAAGGAATATATAGGTATTATCCCTCATGGAGATTAAATCACTTTGTAATCTTATTAATATAAGAGTTATATATTAAAATAACTTTGTATTTATTATATTAATGGATAACTTATATTCCTAAGTACTATTCTACTAGCCCTTAGTTAATTAGTTTAATAATTATTTATACTTTCTTAAGTAATTTAATAGCCATCTCACTATCATTAATATAATTTATTAATAATATATTATTAATATAAAATATAATTTAGACTTTCTTATTTTTAGTGTAGAATATATATAGTTTAGACTTATACTAAACTATACCTATATTAAGTAGAATTAATAATAAGTATTTATACTATAATAATAGTGTAGTCTATAATCCATAAAATACTTTAATAATTTTAATATATTTATTACTTTACTTAAAGTTATTAAGAAAATAATTATAAATAGGTTTAGCCTTGGGATCCATATCTATATTGAGAAAGGTATTCACTATATTAAACTAATATACTTTGAGATTAAATTAAGTAGTAATTACCATAAATATCCTAAAGGATCACACTACTAAAGTTATTGCGTAGGTGTTTTAGAGAGTATCCGCGGCCTATATATCTCCTTATATAACTACCCACACTTTATAATAATCCAAGTAATTATCTTTATTAAATTTATAAGAGAAAACTTACTTAAGTAGTATAGGTTTTATTATTACTTTATACTAATTAATAATTTCCTAAGTACCTAAAGACTCTATTTTGTCTATTTTAGTATATATTGTATCTTTCCATATTATTTAGAGAGGTTTATTAACCTAGTATATATTTTTCTATTTTATAGGAGGGTTAGGAAGAATATTTTAGTAATATTATATTTTCCCCATAGTATCTAGTATCTATTTCGTGGGTATTATTTATTTTAGTTATTTTCTACTAGTGCCTATAATAATAGAATATAGAGTAATATGCCCTAAGTCCTACTCCCATAGTGTAGTCTACTAATTAGGTAGAAATATTATGAATAATAAGTTCTAAAGTAAAGGGTTTATATATTCTAAGAAAAGTTTAAAACCTTTAAAGGGTTTATAAATTAGGTCAACCTTATTACTAAATTAACTTATAAATATAATTTAAGAAGGTTATTTTAATTCTCTACCCCTAAGTTTAATAAGTCTCTAGTTATACTTTATTAGTAGCCTATGAACTTTATAAATATATTTTCACTTTCCTAGGGGCTATTTAGATTTATCTCTACTATTATTAGCTATAGTGGCCTCCTTATTTATTATTATGGAAACTATTTAATATATATTTAATTCTAGTTATTTATTACTAGTAACTAAGTTAGTCTCCTCTTGTCCAGTAGTATTATAAAGTTCCTTAGTACTTATTCTAGGGTCTTAGGGATTACTCTATTAGTTATTAGTCTATTTAGTATTTAAATTATCTTTACTATCTACTCTTATAATTCTATTTAGTATACTTTTAGGAGATAATATAGGATCTGGGGAAAGGAGTCTACTACTAGTCTCTAATTTCAGGGGGGTATACTTAATATCTTAAGACATATTAATTATTTATAACTCTTCTTAAGGAATACTATTTATATTTAGTAGAAATATTATTAGGTTATTATACTCCCCAAGTACCTTAAGAATTATAGTTGGATATAGTAGTTTAATTTATAGTTTATTAAGTAATTTATTTACTTTATTAGTTATAATTTTAACTATAGAATCTTCCTTATTATAAAATAATATTTTATTAAATATAATATTATATAAAATAACTACTTTATTAAGAGTGAGTATTTAAATTTAAAAGAGGTTATAAGTCCAGGGGTAGTAATCAACTAAATATCCTATATATGCATATACCTTAGTCTTAAAATCCCATTATTTATTACTTACTTTATAATTATAAAATAGGATATAAGCCTTATACCTATATATATATAGTTTACTAAAATATAATTATGGGTCCTAGGCTAGATTAATAGTAATATAGTTTCTATATTACTAAAGTTATTCTAATAATACTTAATTTAGTAATCTCTAGTCCTTTAATACTTATGGATAATTATTATTAATATAAATTACTACTAATACTAATTCTATTTATATTTTTTCTAGTAAATTAGTACTAATTAATATAGTAAGCCCCTTATTAATAACCTCTTTATTAGCCTTCTTAATACCTCTAATAAGTTCTTTAGTATTCATAGAAGGGGTTTCTAAATTAATTCTAGACTACTCTATTTATTCTTTAAAAACTATTAGTCCTAATATACTTATAATAGCATATTCCAGATCTTACTATATCTTATAAATACTAAGCTAAAATTACCTAGTAACTTATACCTTAAAATAATAAATTACTTTAGTAATACTCTCTTATTATTTATTTAGTAATACAAAGCCCTATTTTATTCTAGTAAACTTATCTTTAATTATAAGTAATTATAACCTATTTCTATACCCACTACTAGGGTAATTAAATAAGTCCTAAGTAATATACTAGAAAAGGCATGGGGACTAGTCTTCTAATAAGTATCTTAAAATAATCCAATAAGTATAAGCTTTTAAGTAAGTCTCACATTAAATTTTTATAAGTCCTATAATCTTTACCCCCCTTATTATATAAATTAACTTAGAGAGTACCTTAAGTCCTAAATAACTAATATAGAAATACTATAAAATAGTATTCATAGTATAATTAATCCTAGGCTCTCTTAATAGATATATATAATAAGTATTAGAGACTCTAGTATATATAATTATACCTACTAAACTAATTAGAATCCACGAAAAAGAGTAATTAGAAAGTAACTTATATTTAAAGAGTATAATATTAACTTAATATATAAGCTAATAAAGAATAACACTATTAACTATTTATTTATAGTAGAGAGTATTATCCTACTTATAATACTATATACTAGTATATTTAATAAGTATTTCTAAAATAATATTAATATAAAAATTCTTTATATATACTATATCCTTTAATATTAAATCCTCTAAGAGTAATCCAAGTAAACTAACTAAGACATTTTTCATAATATACATTCTAGTACTAAGAATTAGTAGTTCACCTATTCCACATTATACATAGTAAATACTAGCCTTAGTAATAAATATTCTAGGTTTAAGTAGAAATATATTATTCACTAAATATATAGCACTATAAATATCCATAATTATACTTCTAAAGAATAGGTAAACTAAAATTCTAAGAGTACTAAAAATACTTAGGGGCTACAACTTAAGGTCACCTAGAGCTAAATTAATTAATAAAAAGGTAATTACTTTACTAGGGAAGTCTTACTACTTCCTAAGTATATTAATAGACTCCGCGGACCCCACTTTTAATTTAGTAAGGGTTATCACAGCCTTCCCTTTAAGTATAATCTAGTCTTTAGCTTTATAAATATTCTTAAGCCCCTTCTATTTATTTATATTAAAAATTTCCCTTTTAATCTTAATATTCCTATTCTTACTAACCTAAACTCTCCTTTTAAAGTACCTAGTAAGTATATATTTAATATAGCCATATATTTTTATAAGCTAAGAATAAATCTAGCCATAAGAATATTTTAAGTTTAGGTTATCTTAAGATAATATAGAAGTCATATTAGACTATCTAATAAAGGTTAAAAAGTAGCTAGATAATTATATAAACTTTTTAGTAATATTACTAAAATAAATAATAATACTAAATATTATTATTACTTCCTCTAAAATTATTAGTATTTAATTTAGAGTTTCTACTTTTTAAATTTTATAATATATATTTTCTACCTATTTCAGTATAAAGTAGCTTCTAACTATATTAAGAAAGTCCAAAATCATATTAATACCCTTAACCTAAGGAATATCTTATAAGAGGTATTAAGTATAATATACTTCCTAATTAGAGATCTAGTATATAATACTTATATTAATAAATACCTTCTATAAAATTATATTATACTTAGTAACTATATATATATTGGAGGTAGTTATAGTGAGTATAAGTTTCTTCCTTAGGGAGTTTAGTATTCCTTAAAGTGAATTATTACTTATATATATTATATTAAAATATCTTAGTTTTAGAATATTAATATATATTAACTTCTCTAAATAATTCTAGTAGTTATAATAGCTAATAAGGACTATATTTATACTTACTAAATTAATTATATACATTTTAAGAGTATTCTACTAGTTACTATGGATATTATCCTTTATAATAAGTATTAGTCTTAGTAGCTCTATTAGAGTTAATAGTTCTAGAGTACTCTCTAGGAGTACTTCTTAAATTATTTAGAGAGTGAGTTAGTACTCTATAAGGGTAGTCTAGTATTATTATTAGTATTTTTTATTCTCTTTAGCAATAAATAATTTAATTATAGGAGGTAGATTATTAGCTATAATTAGTTCCTTTTATAACTTAGTATCTAGGTTAATCTTCTCCTAGATCCCCTAGAATTAAGTATAGTATTAAAAAAATACCTACTAGGTTAATTAATTATTCCTTATTTTTAAGGTATAATTAATAATAACCTATTTAGTAGAGGTATCCATCTTAATATGAATAATAGGTATTAGATTATTTAATAAATAGTATAAGGAGAAATAAAGCCTCTCCTATATACTTTAGTAGTCTTAAGAAAATAGAGGAGGGGTCTAGAGATAAATTATCTAGTTAGAGCTGGGCTTATAACTATAGTAGACTCGCAGGTATGTATAGGGTTAAATAGTTCGAAGAAGACTTAACTATATTAATAGGAAGTGCAGTTATGAGTCTAGTATATATACCTAGTCAGGCTTATTAGGGCCTAACTAAGCCACCTGGCAGCCGTGAAGTGCTAATTAGGCCGTGTTAATACTACTAGTCCCGCAATATATATTTATAAAGAAAAGATATTATTATAATTAGTTTAAATATATTAATATATAAATATTATTTATTATATATAAATATTATTTCTACTTATAAAAAAGTAAATATTAATTAATATTAAAGTAGTAAATTAAGTATTATTTCATACTTATTACCTTTAAACTTTCTTATTTTAAAAAATTATAATTATAACTTTTATTTAGTATAATTAAGTATAATTAAGTATTTTACTACTTCTTTAAATTAAAATTAATACTTGTATATTCTATTTATAAATACTAGTTAAGGTAAAAGTTAGGAGAGAGGGAATATTTAATTAAGAAAGTAGGGACTTACCTGGGATAACATTTAGCACTTGAGCCTATTTTGCTATAGTCCAGAACTCTCGTCACTATTAACCTTCGTCGACATTGCAACCATCGGAATTGATAGGGACAGACCCCATGTTCCAAAGAAACCCTGATCCTTGATGCCAAATAGCCTATCCACGGGCCAATAATTGCTATCTTTATCCCGGTCAATGCCACGATCAAGCCCTCCAGGCTCCGAAGCAATATCAACAGTAGCTGCAATGATGCCAGAAATTTCCTGCGGGATGTGACGCGCTGAAGCTGAAAGAGAAAACAGCCATAAGCTTTCACTCGAGAATTTCGACAACTGAGCAACGTCATGTTCAGGATGTCGTTGCATCTATCTAGGTTGGGGATCCACCCCCACTCTCGCCGATGATGAAAGCGCAAAAAGTTCCTCATTCGCAACTGATGATTGGGCAACCAACGCAGCGCAAAAAACCTTGTGATTGACACCATACCTACCAAGTGCAGAACGCCCGAGATTGTCTCCCCGCACGTCGAACAATGTCGGAAACCACGGATAGCCTTTGCAAGTGAGGAGGTGTCTTATCGCGACAGTATCAACACTGGTAACGACCTTGCTAATTCCATGTTACACTGGCTGGTTGTGGGTGGTGTATCAACCCGATTTTACCGGGCGATTGGCCTTGCGTACGGGGATCCCTGTCTGACTTCGGACAACAGGGACCAACGTAACGTTGGACCAACAATTCGTTGGCAAGACAGTTCACGCCAATGGCATGATAGCCCCCGAGAATTACACCACTGCCTACGGTCACTCTCTACAAGTGTTATCACACAGGACGAACTCTGCGCAGGCGAGTCCGCCTGCATGTCGCATGCTGGCCACACCCTCCCACTATCTAATGATAGACCTCGCTCGGTATAAAACCATGACTTCCGCTGATACAGCGACTAACGTCGATATACTCTCCAACGCTTGACAGTTTCTGTTCCTTTTCGTCAGTCTGCGGGCCGTAACCGCTCTCTTTTGGGCCTGGTTGAGAGAAACAATTCCTTAAGAGCACCATGCCAGCACTCGATCCCATAGGCGACCCGATTGTCGCCCGGGCGCTCAACATCGTCGAGGGCAAGATCGTCGAGGTACCGGACCATGGTGCCATTAACGAGAAACTTGGTGTTGACGACGTTGCTCCGGGAAAAGACCTTGACTCTGAATTGAAGGTCACTTCCCATCTCTCCGGCAGTGGCAGCCATAAAACGGGCGATGGAAGTGAGGATGTCATCATCAGGACCGGCGCCGACGCGTCTGAGCACTTGCTACCTCTTCGTGACGACTTTCAACCTGCGTTGACATTTCGAAGTCTGTTCTTAGCCACCTGCCTCTCAGCTTTCCAGGCTGTGATGAGTCAAATCTACACGGTACGTACGCTTGCTCTCTCGGCCAATACCGGCATCTAGGCTAACTCGCTTTCTTCCAGTTTAAACCTACCGCCGTCGCCATCTCGGGAACTTTCATCGTTCTCATCGCCTACTTTCTAGGCAAAGCATGGGCCAACTTCCTCCCCCGAGGCGATAAACTCGAAGCTCGGTGGAGGGAGAAGGGTGGGGAAGGGTTACCTTCCTTATGGATTCGAATCGTGTCTTTTGTCAATCACGGTCCCTGGAATCTGAAAGAGCACGCGATTTGTGCTATCACAGCCACCTCCGCATCCAATGCTGCAGCCAGTGTCCAGGTCTTTGCGGCGCAAGACCTCTTCTACGATCTTCCATTGAGCGCAACAACCGTCGTTCTCAGTGTTATCTCTATTGGACTCTTCGGCTACGGCATCTGTGGCGTTATGCGTCCTATTGCTGTGTGGCATGTTGATGCCGTTTACTGGAGCACACTGCCCACGGTTAAGACGCTTCAAGGACTGCACTGGCAAGATCTGAAGAACTCAAAGCCGCTGCGGTGGTTCTGGTACAGTTTTGTCGGCATGTTTGTGTACGAGTTCTTTCCGGCTTATATCTGGCCATGGCTCAACTCGGTTTCAATCCCATGTCTCGCTGCAATGCATACCACTGGGGACACAGCTGAGACCTTGACGAACCTCTTTGGTGGGGCTACCAACAACGAAGGGCTAGGATTATTCAGTCTTTCACTTGATTGGCAATACGTAAGATGCCTGCATTTCAGAAGTCTGCGATGCGCGGAAGATAGAAAACTGACAGTCCCCTAGATCACCTCGTTCAGCACTTCGCTTCCTCTCGCACTTCAGGTCCACGCAGCACTGGGGTATTTTGTATGTTTCATTGCGATGGTCGCAATCTACTACAGCAATGCCTGGGACTCGAAGTCTCAGCCGTTCATGTCAACTCGTCTGCACACCGAAGACGGGTCCAATTACCCTATCACAAAGGTGTTCACCAAAGGCGTGTTGAATAAGGAAGCCCTCGAGACTTATGGCATCCCCAGGCTTGCGGGCGCCTTTGCTTTCGCAATGTTCATGGCAAACGCTGCTGTAGGTCCTCAGACTCCTGGTACCCAATCACCGTTTTTGAAACTGAATATCTTTTAGATTGGTGCCCTGGTAGCACACTGTATTCTCTTCTGGGGTGGAGACGTGGTTCAAGCTTACAAGAGCGCCAAGCGTGGTAGGTATGATGACAGGCACCACTCACACATGGCCAGGCATTACAAGGAAACCCCCTGGTGGTGGTATGCGATTGTTCTTGTTGTAAGCTTCGTGCTGGGCATTATTGTTGTGGCCACTCAGAACATCACTCTTCCGATCTGGGCGTACATTGTCGCTCTTCTGCTTGGCATCTTCATCGCACCATTTGTGAGCCACCTGAGAGCCTGTCTGGGCTTGGTTAACTGCTGACATTGTTCCAGAGTACGATTTTGTACTCCCGCTACGGCAACGGAATTGCCACGAACAACCTGTCGAAAATGCTTGCTGGTCTGCTGCTCCCCGAGCGCCCAATCGGCAACATGTACTTTGCCGCCTGGTCACATAACGTTATTGCAAACGCTGTCGGTCTATCCAACGACTTGAAAGTGGGCGAATACCGTACGTACTATGCACAATTTGGCTACCTGTAGCTGCCAATCTCAGCTAACACTTGATTTGTGCAGTCAAAATCCCTCCTCGCGTCATGTTTCTCACCCAAATCTATGGTACAGTTTTGGGCGGCTTCATCAACTATGCTGTTATGATATCAATTATAAACGGTAATCGTGAGCTTTTGGTAAACGGCAATGGTAACAGCGCTTGGAGTGGTGCTTCAATGCAGTCCTACAATACCAATGCAACTTCCTGGGCCCTGGCACGATACCTCTACAAATCTGGATCGAAGTACGAGATGGTACCCATTGGCCTCGGCATTGGTTTCGGCATTGTCGCTCTTCACAGGCTTGTTGTCTATGTGAGTTTCAATTGCGCCCTTTTTTGAGGAAGAGCCATGTTGTCTTTTAAACTAATGCCAAGCAATTTTAGTTCGTCCCCAAGATCCGCGGCTTTGCACTTTCTGAATTCAACTTTCCTCAGTTCATACAGTACGCTGGGTTTATCCCATACAACCAGTCGCAGACTTGCGTCATTTTCAGCCAGGTCATTGCGGGCTTCTTCACTCAATTCTACCTCCGCAACTACCGCCCAAAAATATTCCGGGATTACTCATACCTAGTAACCGGCGCAATGGACGGTGCTAGTTTGACGGTTCTTTTCATCTTGTCCTTCGCTGTCTTCGGGGCTGGTGGCACTACCAAGCCTTTCCCTACTTGGTGGGGCAACAACGCCGACGGGAACTACGACCTTTGTCCCTCGTCTGAATAGGTGTACTTTGTTAACAATTGGAAACAAATGAAGCAACGGTCTCTAGGAGGAGTTCTCTGGGAGGAAGTCGAATGGATGTATGGATGTGAATACAGTGACAGCTATGTTGCTTGAATATGCGGATATCATCGTTTCACGGACGAAATAGATTATATCCATAAGTTCGACTCCCATGGAGCAACTGTGAGGGGTTTCGAGTCCAGATGAAGCCAAAATAATCTCAAAACGGCGAATCATATTGACTAAGTCTGAGCTTTCAACCTGTTCATTTCATCTTTCAAACCCACATGCAGGCGACCAACACCGCATCGAAGTTATCGCAATACTTCTCTAGTGCTGATAATGCGCTTTTCCTTTTCTAAAAACCTGTGATCATCCAAGCCTTTTGTCCCCCTTCCCAAAACGTAGGTAGGCCGCGGCGGAATTCGTGGTCGCGAGTCAAAAGGAACTCGAATCAATTTTACTACGAGCTAAAGCAGTGACGCAGTGTCTTTCGAGTTACCTTAGGCGTGTGCCATATTTATTTTTTACGTACGTTCTCATTCGCTCCAATCTCCCCAACCCTCTCTTCGTAGAAAGATTCCGCGTATGCTTCGAATGAGCCGACGTCAAACGTCTTTTCAAGGCCGTCAACGGACGAGCGGACAAGCTTCTTCTTCGGTGCACTTCTTTCACCCAGTTCAGGTGACCATCGATGTATCTGTCGGAAATGGCACCGTCTCAAGAAGCGAGCGTATAGCTCAGGGCGATTAAAACGCCACTGAGTAAACAAACAAGGTGAAAATCTCGTCTTGTGCGGCCTTCAGTCTGGTGCCTTTGAGATGATTTTCAAAGCCCGGAAGTTTACAGCTTGAGAACACGACGACCTTTTATATCCTACTCGGGATCACGCAAGGTTTTGTTTACAGTCGGCTCACATGGGGACCTCCAGGGTTGGCTTTCTCGTATTTCTCAGTTGCTAATCCTCATTGGGCAGGCCAACAGTGATAAATGCCCGGAAGGTTGACCGAATGATGCCCTGTCGGCAGTTCTTATTCAAGACTTCCAACCGGGGTCATGTATAATTCTCTTCTTTGCCGAACAGTGAAGATGCGATGGAATTGAAAGCACGCACATTGCGCCTATCTGGCCAGCAAGTGACAGCACCACCAATAACGTTATCGATATTGGCACGTCGCTCCGGCATAGGAACATGGCGAAATGTATTCGTGGGGTCCATCGATTGAACTCGTCGGAGACAACGGTGGCCTACATCTCCTAGAAGTTACCGTTCATGCTGCAGAACCACACGGACTACAGTCCGGGGAAGAAGTTGCCAACTCCTAAGAGGCAGTCTTATTCATGATCACTCCGGAAGGATCACGCGTAACCTCGTCACCCCACTGCGCCTCCCAGCCGTTCTCAGCGAGGTATCTCTTCCACGCCTCGTCATCGTCATTCAGACGACGAGATACGTCGGGAATGACAAATAACGCGATGAGTGCACCTAGCACAGCGAAGCCTGAACCGATCAGGAACGCAACTTGATTGCCTTTCGAAGGATCTTCCGTGTAGGAATTGAGAATGGCAGTGAAAACCTTGGATTATCAGCACCGAAGTCGACTGATATAAACACAGAAAAGACAGCGAGCTTACCTGAGTTCCAATAGCTGCGCCAGCTTTAGAGAAGGCTGAGATAAAGCCCATCATTTGACCTCTAATGGACGTCGGGAAGCACTCAGAGGCAGTCAAAACAACAGTGCTGCGGATCGTGTAAGTAATTCTGACCTCAGCGAAGTAAATTCGGTCACTTGCCTTCCGGGTCCCACTTCTCCCAGGGTCAAAAAGATGCCGTACAACACAACGAATAACGGGAACACCTTCTGAATTGGGAACATGGCCCCTCCGAGAACGAAACCCAAGGTTGCTTGGAGAGTAAATCCCAATGCCATAGTCTGTCGTCTGCCGATCTTGTCTGAGAGGTATCCACCGATGAACTGAGAGATACATTAGCCAGGGTCACTGAGAGAAGCACAAGAATTGGTTCCGTTACCGGTCCGGGAAGATAGAAGCAGTTGATAACGACTCCCCATCCAAGCGTCTTAACAAGGCTGTCACCAGCGTTTGCTCTAGACATGATGGTAGAACTGAAGATCCCAAAAGGAATGCTAATCCAGTTATACAAGAACCACGTGGAAGCAGACCCAATGAGGGGTCTCCAATATCTCTTCAGCGCCAACCAGTACGGCGTTCGCTGTTTGCGCATTGCTGATTTGCGATAAGCTGTGGAAACAGCCATGCGCATGCGGAACCAAAAGATGAAAAGGGGAGGTGCCATTCCCAGGGCAAAGGAAGTTCGCCATACAATATCGTACTTGGAGACTTCTTGGTTCACACATAGCAAGAGCAACAAGGGCACTAGTGCTCCCCATATGTAGCCCAGGCTGCTGGAAAGATCCGCCAGCATAGCGAACATGAAGCCACGTCTTTTGCGGTATTTCGCGTCTTCGTCGGTAGCTTCAGCAGCACCGGCACCGGAAACTGGGTATTCGCCTCCAGCTCCCACACCAGCAATGCCACGGGCAATGATCAGCATCCAGAACATGCCTGTGGGCGTGGTTCCGCTTGCTGCGGTAGACAGCGCAATGCCGAGAACCAGCAACAATGTCGTGGCCACAGCGCCAGTCTTTCGACCCAGCTGATCAACAACAAGACCAAACAGCAGCATCCCGACAATCATGCCAATTAAAAAAGCGTTCGAGAGGCGTTGATTAATCGTAGAGGTCAATTCCTCGGGGTACAGAATCGCAAGAAGCAACTCAACATTGCCAATCACGGCAGCATTGCTACGCACACGGTGGTCAGTCACGACAAGCGCAAACGGGAACAAATCGCGGCAAGAGAGTGTCAGGTGTAATCATACTATCCATCTGAACCAATCGCCAGCCCTGAAAAGAGGACCATGAGCCAGACAGACACGGTACTGTAGTACGTCTTTTCTGGCTCTTCGGCCATAACGTCGACTTCACCTTTGCTATCGACATGGCGGATAGGTTTCTTGTCATCCCCTGCCTCAGGGGTAACAGTTATGGGCGACATGTTGATGTTTGAAACGAGCTGGCCGTCCTCTTACCATACCACCAATTTCGAATAGAGAACACCAAAGACTTGGCTTGCTTGAGGGAAAAGAGGAGAGAGGCGACAAACAGGCAAAAATTACCCACGGCGGGCCGCTCATTTTATGCATTCGTGCCTGGACGCCGTCTAGGCCTCCGCCCAGGTTTCTTGGGTCATGGGCAAATGATGTGCGATGATTGGTATCCTATCTTGTCGTCCGGTCCGGCCATGTAACCCGTGGAAAAGTCGCCTGCGTTATCGACACCCATGTCAATGATACGAGTAGTCGCTGCAAGTGTTGGTACCTGCTGCGTGGCTGGCATGACTCGTGTGGGGAGCCTTCCAAAGCAAGAAATTGATCCGCGGTTGCTGCACCGCGAAGTCGGACAGCCCCCGACGAGACCCCCGACTTCCGATTTCTCGGCAATTGACTCTCTGTTGAAGTTGTCTCTTTACTTGCCACCATCTTCTTTGCATGAACATCAGATAGGATCAAGAATCAATTCTGAATACCACCTTTACACAGATCGTTTATGTGCTGCCGTTAATAAGTCTGATGAAGGGTTTGGAGAAGACTTCGAGAGACGCGCTCGGCGCTCCGGCCCGGCTGCCGCAGCCGAGCGCGCACCGCTCCCGACTGTTTCCCGTCATCGCGACTTCTCTTTTTCTCCTCGCTACGAGTTTCTACTCGTCGTCCATTTTCCATTCCAATCAACCCACCAAGTTCCAAAAAGTTCAACAATGCGCCATCGACAATTTAAAGTCCGACCTGTCATTTCTGGATTCCGCTGTGCCCATAAGCGCAGCCGAGTTCATCGAGCGGCGAGATCGTCTCGCGAAAGCTCTGGCAGCATCGAATGTTGACGCGTTTGCCCTCGAGCCCGGATACACCTTCCAGTGAGTCTACCCTACTCACTATCTCCTATACATGGGAATCTCATGGTTAGCAAGGTACTATGGCAACATCTCACAGGTTGATTGGGAACCGTGGGAGCCTGAGGAACGGCCCTTCCTCATGCTGGTCTTGCCGGAAACCTCACCCTCGGGCGAAATCACTGGCAAGACTGCATTTTTGTCGCCCCATTTTGAGGAGGGTCGTGTCCGCATGCTCGGCATTCCTTCAAGGGATGAAGATCTCGACATTGTCATTTGGGAGGAGCACTGGAACCCGTACGATACGCTGCTCAAGTCGCGCCTATTCAGTGGTCAAACGGCCAAGATCATGGTAGACGAAGAGATGCGCGACTTTATCGTCCGCGGCCTGGATTCTGTCGGCTTTGAAACCGTCGGACTAAACCCCGAAGTGGAGCTCGTGAGACAACAGAAGAGCCCCGCCGAAGTGGAACTTCTCCGCGCCGTAAACACCGGAACTGTTGTTGCCGTCAGGGCCATGCGGCCATGCCTGATTCCCGGCCTCACCGAGAATGAGGTCACAGACATTCTGAATAATGCCCTTCTCTCTATCAATTTTTCTCTGTTTTTCAACATTGTCCTGTTCGAAGAACACGGAGCATTGCCGCATGGTGGCTTCGTCACCGGGTGGAAAAAGCTAACCCCTGAGAGCATGGTCGTCATCGATGTCGGCGCCCATTACTTAGGCTACAGCTCAGACATTTGCCGCAGCTTCTTCATTGATTCACCAAAAACGCGATGCAGCAGTGCAATTGGCAAGTTGCTGGCGTGGTCTGGGACGTCATCTCCTATGGTACAGGCTCTGGCGGCGGATTCTGAGCTCCGCGCTGAGAAACTTAAGGTCTGGGACATCGTTTTGGATGCTCAGACTGCGGCTGCCTCGGCTTTCAAACCTAACAACACAGCTGCCAGTGTGGACATTGCCGCCCGTCAAGTCATTGAAGACGCA
This sequence comes from Colletotrichum agaves, assembly GCA_036785465.1. NCBI lineage: Eukaryota > Fungi > Ascomycota > Sordariomycetes > Glomerellales > Glomerellaceae > Colletotrichum > Colletotrichum agaves. The sequence continues at coordinate 26,225 of JAXISO010000006.1, forward strand.
GGCTACGGGTATGGCTTTACTCATCGCTTGGGCCACGGTATCGGTATCAAAGGTTCGTATCAATTCTTCAAAGTTCTCGAATAATTACTTAAACTCGGTAGCACACGAGTCCCCATACTTGAACAAGTGGAACAAAGATGTGCTGCTCCAACCGGGCATGACATTCACGAATGAGCCAGGCATCTACCTTGAGAATAGGTTTGGCGTGCGACACGAGGATATTTACCTGGTTAAGGAGTCTGGAGAGGCTGAGCTTCTCACTGGCCGCAGAGCACGAGGCCCTTATGATCCATGATCTGTGCATACCGGAAAGACCTTAGGGATACATTTCACAACCCTGGAATGAGGTGAAGTGGGTATTTGTTGAACTCATTCATCTTACCAGAAGTGTTTGACGCAAGACGCATTGTCTCGAAACGTCAGGAGGGTAGTGTCTGGGTTGAAGGTCTTCCTCAGACTAGCCTTGACCTAAATGGAATCTGTCGTTAAATCGCTGCCTTTGGATATATTATTGTCGGTTGAACTCTCCTCGGGCTCATTTTTGGTGCGATTGTTATTTCTTTGCATTCCAGATTCCAATTGTTTCATGCTTCCCATGCGGAAAGCAAGCAATTGCAAGAACACCTGAGGAGCCAGCTATTCTTCTGGTCAATCCAGTGAAGTATGAACTTGCACTGAGCTCATATACGCAATCTCCTTTTGCCCTGCCCTAGTCCTTCACAGTTCCCTTATGGGATCTGAAACAAATGAGTTACTGTCAGTGGAGAAGCCGATCAAGCCTACTCCTCGCATTCCAAATGCAGCTCCATGTCCATCAGGTTTTATGACCTTGCTGTGGCCATCAGGCGTCCACATGTGTGTGCCGCTATCTGCGTGCCAGAGCTTTACACTGCTTTTTTCCACTGCCAGAAACAAGCCATTGACCGTCGGGTGAGTAGACCACGCTGCAGACGCCAGATTTGTCATTTCTTATCATCTGCAAGCACCGGCTCCATGTTCTATCCACCTCAGGCATTACAGTGATCCATTGTGGCGCCTCATTTCTGAATTTGGTTCTTCGTAATGCTCTGATCCAGGCTAAACACCAACGCTGAGGCATAAAGCTGCAGAGGCTTTTGTTGGATCATATCTTTTTGATAAAGCATAAATCTAGTCGCATCCCGAATGAAGTCTGATGGGGCTTTGAAGCAGACTTCCGAAATGTTGCCCAACCTGCTCCTTTTGGCTTCTTGATTATCTCCTCCACGGAAACGCAATCGCTCAGATTAATGACCCAATAAGCACATAGTTAATCCAGAGATGCTATGAAGTTGGGATCCGAAGTCCTGATTTCTCTCAAACTTATACCAGGGGCCTGTAAGTCGTAGATATCACGTTTCAATGCCTTGCACGTTTGTGAATGACGTCGATCTGCGTTACTAGGGAGCCTCGAAGAGCTGTTCCTCTGTAGAAAATTCACAGCCAAATAATGTATGAATTAAACTGTCCCCTGTTGCAGGTGAAGAAACAAATCGCAAGATCGAAGGACTGCCAGGGTCGTCTGAGAGGGAGCGAACCCTGCCACGGCGGATATGGAGTTGGTTATAGAAGGACGGTCTCTGCTTTGGTAGTCAGGGCGTCTGAAGAATGCAAAGCAGATTCTACCACAGAAGACAAGGCGTCGGTCTTCGTGACCGTTATATTTGATGATTTTGAAGCAGACTCCGGAGACCTGACAGAGGGCTCGGACGGAGATTCTGGAGATCCCGCATCCTGGGCGTGGCGTTTGCGTCAAATCTTGTGAAGCCATTTGGGGCTCATTTTGACCTCCGAAGCTTATGATACTGCACGTTGATGATAGAGATAGGACTATCAAGATGGAATTTGCCGTTTAAGTAGTCATGAGAGGTACAATGGTTTAGGGGCCTTAGGCGCGGAGAAGAAGGAATACATTTGGACGATAGATTAGCCTGTGATATATAATGCACGCTTCGCTGTAAGAGGCGGATGAGATTGATGAAATCCAGCTAGAAGGTAGTTATTAGCTGTGACTAACATACTGACGCCCTGCTAATTCTACCTGGCTGATAGATTGATAGCCAAGAGAATTCAGGCTCCCATTTCTACTCTTTAAAATATAAAACTCTCTATAATAATATAACGCTGATATACTAGTTTTATAGCTCGGTATAGCCCTTGTCCTCCTCATTATGAGGTGCTATTAGCGTTTAATTATCCTAAGGTTATATATTTACTTTAGATATATTAAGAATAAACTGTAGTATAGTCTCCGTATTGATCCTTCCGCTAAATAGAAAAGCTTGACTAGTTTGTGGATTATATAGTGCTAGGCCCTCCAATACATCTCTTAAAAGTCTAAGGCCAGCGAGCATGCCCGGGCACTTAGAAGTATCCATAGTAATAGAAGTGAGATATGTGTGGAAGTTCTTAGTAAGCTGTCTAATCTAATAAATATACTTGTTACGTTGCCTGTTGTCGCCTATAAAGAAGTACACTAGAGACTTACTAGCTAATAAATAAATAAGAGACTACTTAAAATAAAAGTATATTCTAACTAAGGAATATATAAACTTATACTTAAGTACTCTACCTTATTCCTCCCTATTAACTAAGTAATAATTAGCTTAGTATATTTATAAATAAGGGTTTATAAAGTATTAATTAAGAAAAGGTTATTTATATTAATCTAAAGACTATTGAAATTTCTAATAGTAGGTAATACTAAATACTAGTTCTAACTTAATTATAAGCCTAAATAATAAGTAATTATAATAGTGCTTAGCTAGATTCTAGAATTTGCACCCATAGGCACTTATTGTCCTATGCTAAGTAAGAGAAGAATATAATGTTGTCCCCTCTTTAGAAGCTCTCCACGGTGTTGAATTCTGCAACTTCTGACCACTTTATTCTTTGAGCGAACTTCATAATGTTGGGTTTGTGAGTATGTATTTCTTTTTCTCTACTAAACGCTTACTCTCTTGCTTTTCGGGGACCGCGATATCGCCGCGTTGTACTATCTTTACGATACAAACGGATAGGTGGAAAGGAAGACACGTCGATACCGTCGAAGATCTTGCGGTCTTGGGCACAGTTTACCGAGATGGCATTGGGATATGCTTGTTCAACGGGTGTCCAGTCAGGCTCGAATCTTGTGCTTCCCATAGTGTCAGAACACATCATGGCAAGGACAAGTCTTACTCCGAAGACTGATGGTTCGATGATATGTCGTTGAGGATAAGTCAATAAAATGATGTCGACGAACGGAGGTACTCACAGAGACGACTGCAGAGGCAAGTGGATGTGTCGTGCTCTCACGAACTTTCCAATGAGGAACTTACAAGCAATTATGGCGTCCTCATTTTGCGCAACAGATTTTCCAAACTCGCCCTTCGTAGTATGTTTCCAGCATGTTTCATAATTTACTGCGGCAAATACCAGAACAAGAGGGCTCAGAAGTATTTTTGTAGATTTTGGAATAATGAATTCCTGGGATGGTGAGGAGGTGGAAACGAGACGTTGAAAAAGAGCTCGGGGAGCTCTTAGTTGTGACCGGTTCAAGGGGGTTACCCCAGTAGGTTGGGGGCTGACGCCCATAATCGCATGTTCTCGCCCACCAGTAACCAAGCCACGCAGATCACACAAGGAAGCCCCTGAACTAGACACCAAACCCCTCGAAACGTTGAAGCATAAGCCTGTCAGCGCTTCCTCCAAAACACAATGGGTTTCAAGAGCTCTTTCGTCGGGTCCGTCATCCGAGTAGGGATTTTCTGATTTCAACTCATAAAGGGGACCGTTCTTGAATCTCAAACAGAAAGTCTCAACACTCTGCCTCAAAGCACTTTGATTACATACTTACGAGTAGGATGCGGTGTATCACAGCCTCGACGCTGGCACTCGCAGCAACATGGGCTCTTCCGGCGGCAGGGCAGGATCAGAAGCCGTTATCTGGCTATGAATGCTCCCATCCCCCGTACCAAATTCGCATGGTTTCCAAGTCACCGCTTGTCATTTATATTTCGGACTTCATCACAGCAGCCGAGAGAGAACATCTTTTAGCAACGGGGTAAGTACGCGAGGCGGTCCGACTTGTCTTGTTTGTGATTGACAGGCAGTTCAGAAGCGGAACCTTCACGCACTCAGGTGTCATGGACACAGACGGCGGCAAAACCACTCACCGAGTGCGCACTTCACAAAGCACGGGTCTATGGAGAGACGACGTAGTCCGCTGCATCGAGGACAGGGCAATCGCGTTTCAGGGTTACAACGTGCCCAAGAACCACATGAAACCTCTCCAGCTGGTCAAGTACGGCAAAGGGCAGCGTTACCACTTCCACACCGACTGGTTCACCGATCCTAAGCATACCACGGCTTCCCAAGGCGGCAACCGGATCTCGTCCTTCTTTGGCTATGTCTCCGTAGTCAATGTCACTGGCGGAGGGACCAACTTTCCCTTGCTCGACGCGCCTGAAGACGAGCGATGGTGTGAGTTTATCGACTGCGACGAGCCATGGGATAACGGAGTAACGTTTCGTCCCATTGAGGGAAACTTCGTCTATTGGGAAAACCTGCATTGGGACGGCAGCGGCGACCAGCGCAACCTGCATGCCGGGCTGCCTGTTACGAGCGGACAAAAAGTTGGGATGAACATTTGGACAAGGCAAGCTCCGCTGAGTAAAGAGCTCCGAGGAGATGACTAGTTACTCCTAAGATTATCAAGTCATGTGATGTTGTTTAAGGATATGTGCCCAAAAAAGGGTAATAATTTTGAAAGTAAGGAGCTAAGCTCATTTTACGGATGGTTCTTGGCTTCGGTGCGTTGATGTCTCGCAGTGTGCAGGATGAATCCCAGATGACATTGCGGTGGTGTATTAGCTGTGATGCGACAGCCGTGCACAAATGCCTACATGTGACGAAAGAGCCTGTCCCAATAGACTTAATCGAACTTTAGGTATCAAGGTCTCTTAGTTTTCTGCGAATTACTGCTTCTAGTGAAAACTGACTTTCACTTAGTAATTAGCTTGCTTTGCTTCTTACTTGGATGTCAACTCTTGTAAATACGTCGATCGAATTACTCGCTGTGATTTACCTTTCCGCTGGCCTCATTCAAGATAAGAGCTTACCATAGGGCTGAGGACTTTCGAGTACTAGCACCTTCTCATTGTGTAGGTATTTCGCAAAGACGTCATTCGCAGCGGGACTCCATTGTTTTTGCCTTCAACTTAGGCTATGAACGTGGCTCAAGAAGACTCAAGTTCATTGTCACAACTCCAGAAATAAGTAAAGTTCATTGTCACAACTCCAGAAACAAGTAAAGTGAAGACCTTGGTGGCATACAAATCCCCGACATGGATATAGAAAGCTGCCTTAAACATCTCATGTCGAGAAAGCCTGGAAGATTTGACCTTTTCCAGCCGCATTACTTTGGCAAAAGCCTCCTCGACCAGCCCCATTCATGGGGTGTGCAAACCTGAGGCCTACCTAGACCAGGAAAACCTCGACATACCTGTGCTGTCATGTTTGATGGTGATGGCTTTTCAAAAGGTGACGATAACACAGTCAAGCCTGCCGGATGACGAGGTTCTGCATCTCCCCTTGCAATAAAGATTGGACGAACTTCGCGGCTTGAAATGCAGGCCTGGCTTTCCCGACTTCGAACGACATGCAACGCAGGTTTGCCAACAGACTAATTACATGGCGGCTTTGTGAATTTTGCTACAGACGCGCGCTCTCGTGGCCCCAATTCGAGCTTCCTTGACACATTCCAGCACGCATAGACATGCCACAACGGTCAAAGCAAAGACGTAGTAATAGGATTGAACAGAATTCGCATTGGCACGCGAACAGCCAAGATGAATGGTATCTCCTTCATCCAGAACGACCCATGGCACCAGGATAGTCTCAGGAGCCACTATCGCGACTATTACAGCATGGACTGGGTATTGTTGGGCAGCGTCGCCAGTGCAAACAAAGAGGGCATTTCTGGGATTGAAAGTAGGACATGAAGACCCGTGTGCTCGGCGGGAGCTGAGACGGAATCCGATGCCGGTTGGCGGGTTCGGTGATGAAGTCAATTAGAGTGAAAAAGTCGCGAGTAATTTCTCGGCTTCCCATCGGGTGGATCGGTCGTCGAGATTGAGGTCGCTGTGAGGCCGGTTGCGGGCACACGGCACGGCGAAAGACCAGGATACTGGGGGTTGAGTCGGCCGCGGATCCCAACTTCCACGGGGAAATGAATCGAGAAGATGCAAATAGTTGAAAGACGGCGAGAGGAGACCCAATCTAGTCTAGCGTGTAGAGCTCTCATCGAGAGTTGGTGCGGTCAGCTTTGAAGGAGTGTTATCTTGTGAGTCTAACTCTAGCTTGCTTCAATGAGTGGTGTCATGGTGGAACTACTACAGGGAGCCGTCTACTACCGCGGTATAGTAAAGCACGAAAAGGGAAGCGTCGGTGGAGTCTTGCTGCCTTTAGGGGGACAGAGGGGGGAAGAAGACGCCATTAATGGGTGGGGGCCCCCCATTTAACGGCTTGCCTCAGCTAAAATGGGAAATAAATAAGTAGGTAATGAAGAGACAGGAGTAAGCCGAGGGACGAAAAAGTTTGACTCGATTTGAGCGAAGTGAAGACGGGAAAGGGAAAGACTTTCCATGCCCGTAAATTGACGTGAGAAATTTCCTCAACTTGGCTGCAGTTTGCCGCCGTTTGGGACCACCGGCCGACATAGGGGCATCGGCCGCTAAACCGCACATTGATTGTTTGGTAGTCGGAAAGCCGCAGATGAAATGCGGACGGTCGAAGCAAGGAAACGACGTGGACATGGCATGGGAAACGGAACAGCAGACACGGCAGACAAAGGCGGCGGCAGTGCCAAACGGCGGGCGGGAAAATGACACAGCACGAGGCGCCAATGCCAAGCCGAACCAAGCCAAAGCAAACCAATCCTCTGAAGTCCAGTACTTCAGTAGTCCTCGAGCAGGCATAGTTCATCCATTGCTACGGTTGTGTCCAGTCAGAAATCAGCAGCAGGTAAGAAAAAGTGCAGCTGAAAGCACCTTACACACCTCAAGGTACCTGAGGTTCGCACTAGTCACGTCTCACCTAGCTCATGCTTAATCTGGACTTGCATCTCGGCTAATGCTTCTCTTTCCTGATTAAATTACCTACCTACCTGCTACCTCTCTGGGGACCGCACCTTCTCCTCAGTGCGCCTTGTCGGCAGGGGGCCAACCACACGCCGGAAAGAAAGCACAAGACCCGCTTGAGCTGGGCCCCAGTCGATACGTATCCCGTCATCCCGGGGCAGTGGTGTACGACCTTGACAGGCAGATATCTTCTTCTACGTTCTTTTGCGCTAGGCCGCCAAGTAGGAAGAAACCCGTCATTTGTTAGCATCGGCATCTGAGTTTAAGTGGTGGGGGGCAGAAGTAAGTACAGTCCCGTCAAGATATTCGTTGACTTCTTCTCGAGCAAGTCAGACGGCCGCTGGCCAGGTGGCCTTGTATTTTACCTACCCATCTAAGACTATGCACAGCGCATTCCGCACGTCCATCCCTACATTAGTACATGCCGTCATCCCTTTCATCCCTTGACTCCTGCATCGTCAAGTCTTGGCCACCCCGGTCTCTCCCGTTTTCTTTTTTTTTCCCTTCCCTCTCCCACACTCAGTCCGCCGCGTCTGAGAGCTGGGTAGATTCTGGAAACCAGGACCTAGAGTCCGCCCAGCGCCTTCTCTCCGAGTCCTCTCCCAGTCCTCTCCTATCCTCACAGCGGACAAGGTTGATGATCTAAAAAAGACCATTCAGCTGCAAGGCCCATTACCTCGCCTTCTAGATACCTAGCTCCCCACGCCGTTCAGCTCCCGTTCCACCGTCCCGGTCCCTTTTTCTTCAGTGCGACTCGGCTCGCATTCCCAGTCTCCATTCCCCCCAACTCTCTTCCCTTCGCTTTTTCTTGGAAATTGCTTGTGTTTTGCCTCTGGCCAACTCGCTCTTGAGAGGCGATCCTCGCCTCCGTCTCTCGCTCCGTCTCTCTCTCTTCAAAGTTCAATTCTGCCCACTTCCCTATCTTTCCTCGCCGCCCCGCAAGCAGGGACCAGCCTCACCCTTCTGCGACGGCCCGTCTACGTCTACGGCGATAATTAGCTTTGGCACCCCCAGCCCAATCCCTCCGTCCGCATTACCTGTTCTCATCCACGCCGCGCCTCTGCAAATCTCGCCCGGGGTAGCCTGTTTACTTCTTCTCTTAGGCACCAGTCGTCCTTTCTCTTTCTTTGGGGGCTCTGTTGTTCTTTTTTGACCTTCTTTTCCTCCCCTTCTTCCACCAACCTGCTTGCCCGACGCTGACCGATCGACCGCGTCCACGCGCGCACAAACAACTGTTCCACCCGCGACCCGAACGCACCCTTCCTGTCCGACGCCAAATCTCGTGCGCGACTCTCTGTTTGCAGCCTCTTCGTCTAAGATTAGTCCATCTTCGCCGACGAAGCTGCTTCGGTGCCTCTTCAAAGGCAGCTGGCGACACAGATTATCGGATTGGCCCCAAAACCGGCATGAAGCTTGTGTAAACCCCTAGTCGCCTTCAGCATGTTATCCCGCCGCGCCCTCACGTTTTTCACCCTCGTCACCGTCACCGCCGTTGTCTTCCTCATCTCCTCGAGGAGACTCGGCGCCGACTGGGCCGTCGAGGGTCCCAACTACCACTCCTTCCAACATGGTCATGGCCCCTCTACTCCGCCAGGAAGCTCACCAAGCGCCGGTCCCGGCGGCCGTCCTCCGTCACCGGGTCCTACGGGGGGGAAGGGGCCCATCCAAGTTCAAGAAGACGAAGCCGCTGCTCAGCACAACGTGACGAACCCAGACATCCCTTACCGCCCTCACGATCCCGTCTGCGACACCTTCCCCGACACGAGCAACATCCTCGTCATCATGAAGACGGGCGCCACCGAGTCCTTCGACAAAGTGCCTACCCAGCTCATGAGCATGCTCAAGTGCCTCCCCGAGTTCCTCATCTTCTCCGATCTCGACCAGACCATCGCAAACTACCACATTCGCGACAGTCTCGACAGTGTCCTCCCCGAGGCCATGGACGGTAACAAGGACTTCGACTTATACCGCCGCCAGAAGGCCTGTCAAGTCGACCAGCAGAGCTGCAACAAGCTCGCCGAGTCCAGCAACGAGGGATGGAACCTGGACAAGTACAAGAACGTCCACATCGCCGAGAAGACGTACAACTTGCGCCCCAACTACGACTGGTACATCTACATCGACGCTGACACCTACGTCCTGTGGCCCACCCTCGTCCAGTGGCTCAAGAAGCTCGACCCCAAGAAGAAGCACTACCTCGGCAGCGTCACCATGGTCCGGAACTTCGTCTTCGGCCATGGCGGATCCGGCTACATCGTCTCCCAGGCTGCCCACCACGATATGATTGCTGGAAAGCAGAATGTCGGCAACAAGTGGGACGTCCGCGCGAGCCAGGAGTGCTGCGGTGACTACATTTTCGCGTTGGCCATGAAGGAGGAGGCCGACGTCGGCGTCCACAACGTGGTGTGTATCCGAACCTTGGTTTTACCAGTACCTTGTTGCCTTCAACTAACATGCTTCAGTGGCCTACCATCAACGGCGAGAAGCCCTTCACTCTCCCCTACGGACCGACGCACTGGTGCCATCCCATCGTTACGATGCACCACATGAACGCCGAAGAAATCTCCTCCTTCTGGGAGTACGAGCACAAGCGCTACGCCGATAAGAGCCTACCGAACCCGCCGCCCGTCATGCGCATCAAGGACATCTACATGGAGTTCTTCGCGCCCAGGATGCAACCCGAGCGCGCCGACTGGGACAACCTCGCCGACGACCGCTTCTACCTCGACATGACCGCCAACAAGCACGAGGACTGGCAAATGAACCGCGCCAAGCTGGACGACCTCTCGCCCGAGGAGCAGGAGGCGCACAAGTCCTTCGCCCAATGTCGCAAGGCCTGCGAAGCCGACGAGAACTGCTTCTCCTTCCAGTACAGGGACGGCATTTGCGGGTTCAGCTGGGCTTGGAAGCTCGGCCACCCCGTCAAGAAGGAGTCTCAGGAAGAGAAGCGCCGGACGTCGGGCTGGGACGTCCGCAAGATCAACGCCTGGATCGAGAAGCAGGGCGAATGCGGCCCCGTAAAGTGGCCCGATGTTTGAGCAGCCACTCGACTTGCCCACCGAGCACCGCGCAAACCATCACGTGCCATCATCTCGAAGCGATCTACAACGATACGATGAAGAAGGGGCAGAGCCGAAAGGCTGCTGCGAATGCACGACTGTCATCCCGGGGCATGAGACGTGACATATGTTTTACGTGGGTCTCTCTATCCCAACCAAGTCTTAGGGCGCCAAGGTCTTGGATACTTGAGTGTCTTGGCTTCGGCTGGAGGAGACAAAAGCGGTTCTTGTCTTGGATTTCAACGGCGTCAAATACCGTTTTCCCCCGTTTTGGAAAGCCGAAAACAAAGAAAAGCCACTTGGCCCGGCATCTGTAGATTCACCACCCCAGCCCAACAGTTGTGTCTTTGCGCCTGTGTGTTTTTATTATCTTATTTTCAGTGTGTACAATTATCACGAAAGAGGCGGCAAGATTTCCTGGAGATGGCTTTGGCGTTATTGAGGAAAGACTTTGGTCATCACTATATTTTGGAGAAAGCCTGGCTTGGTTGCTTGGCTGCTTGGGTCGTGCCTCATCCGGGCGCCAGATGCCGGCGCCTAGGGTTAGAAAAAGAAAAAGGCCTTCATGTTGGGTATCTACCGATTCCGTACATAAAAAATTCTCGAATCGCATATTCTAATTTCATCATCTGGAAGAGCAAATGGTCCGGTTCGACGCAGGTGACGCGATCCCGGATGGGCAGTGTACTTTTCACATGACTGACCGGCGACTTTCTTGACTCGGACACTGACACGTCGAGACACGGCCGCCTGTGAAAGCCGGGTCAACCTCGCAGTCCCTTCGCCAACCCTGTCGAACCTGCGACCTTGGTTCATCCCGCGTCCACTCCAGCACGTAGCGTGCTATCCATGGCAGTGCCGATCATCCCCGAGTCCGTGAAATTGACGCTGCATTGCTTCGGACGGCAGCGCTCAATCGCACTAAAACAGCATGACACTTGACGGTGATCATAACGTCGTGAATTATCTATCTTTGGTCTTGCGGCCCCCCTATTTGCTCATGAGCTCAGCGCCGCTGCGAATCACACCCACCACAGCGCCCGTCTGCAAGACCTCACTGCCTCCGCCCGAAACGCGGTGCTCAATGTCCGCCAGCCCATCCAACCACTTGATCATGACCTCCGGCCTGACTTCCAACGTGGCCAGCTGCTCTGACAGCGCCGTGATGATGTCCGCCAGCGCAAGACCGCGCGATACCTTGAGCGAGTTGATCGTCGTCAGGCAGGTCGACACATCCGTCGTCCTCAGGAGTGTATCGAGAATCTCCTGAACAGCATCGGGCTGAGGTGCGGCGATGCAGTTGTATATCGTCTCGGTCGTGATCATCTCCCTGACGATTTCGCTGTCGGGGACCTTGGGCTCGTCCTTTGTTCGCAACGGGGTACCTAGAGACGACGTCAGCTTCCTCCAAGCCACCCACGCCCGGAATTGGACCAACGTACTCGAAGCATGACACGCCTGGAGCACGTTCAGAGCTCTTCGCATGTCTCCCTTGCTGAGCTTGACCAGCGCGTCCGTGGCCTCGGCCATGATCTTGACGTGCTCCTCCTCGATCACCTTGTCCACCAGCACCCTGATGTCCCGCTCCTTCAGCGGGCTAAAGCGGAACCTGGTACATCTGGACAAGAGCGCGGGCGACAGCTTGTGCGAGTAGTTTGCGATGATGCAGAACCTGGTATTGACCGTGTACTTCTCCATAATCCTCCGGAGCGCCATCTGCGCCGTGTTGGTCATGGCATCGGCCTCGTCGAGGATGATGAGCTTGTAGGACGCCATCCCGCCGGCCTTGGCGGGACCCAGCGAGAAGATCTGCTTGGTCGAGGCGAACGTCTTGATCTGCTCTCGCACGACGTCGATGCCGCGGTCGTCTGATGCGTTGAGTTCGAGGACCATCTGTCGCATGTTCTCGGCACCGTAGATGCGTCGGGCGAGGGCGAGGATCGTCGACGTCTTTCCGGTTCCCGGGGGACCGTAGAGGAGAAGGTGGGGGAGGCGGTTGGAGTCGACGAATTTGTTGATTGTCGCAAGGATGTCTTGGTGGCCGGAGACGTCATCCAGGCTCACGGGGCGGTACTTCTCGACCCTGCGCGCTCGTCCTTGGTCAGTTCTATTCGCTTGTCGTGATTCTCAGTGAGGCTCACCAGGGCAGACTGTCTTCGGCCTCGACAGGGAGGTTGGCGGCGCTGCGCTTCTGCTTTGTGTCGGACGAGAACGTGACATCCTTGGACGCCGGAGCGTCGACGTCCATTTCGTCCTCGTAATCAGACATGGTTGGCTGTGTGTTCCGAGAATGAACAGTTGGCTGTTGAGGTGGTGCGTGTTCACGGGGCGAGCTCTCGGAATTCAGAATTGTCAAATGTGGCAGCCGCGATCGTGATGCAATTCGGGATTGGCAGACGCGTTGCGACGCGTGAGTGAGTCTGCTTCCACGTGACCACTTTAACTGAGCCAATCATGAGCAAGCTGTTCTCTGAAAGTGCCTGTACCCATTACATAAGCCGGGCCAGCGCCCTTTTCCCGGTTCGTCATCGCGTGGTCTTGCAAGCAGCCAGCCTCTTCTTATTACCTACCAGCTACAACAAGACAACAAGTCTTGCAAGTGCTTGTGGGAATTCTTGGGAGGGAAAAGGCTGCATCGTATCCTCGTGCCAGCTCCGTCCACCGGCTGCCTCTGCAGCCCGCCAATTGGGCGCGGCTTTGCTGAACCGATTGGATAATGGTAGCGGCATAAGGATGGATCTTCCCTTCTTTCTATAGCCCCCACGATTTGCAATACGCCGATTGGATTTGACATCTTCACGTGCGCATATCCAAATGTCTGGTCGTGTTCGTGTTTGCCTCAGAAGCCGTGGCCAAATCAACAGTCAGAGATATCAGCGGGTTCCGAGTTTGTTGTCTTACACGATCAAAGATATCTGAACGCGCGGGACAATGTCGTGGGTTCCTTTAACATGTCGTTTCTGTCAGTGTAGGGTTTAGTCCTTCGCTGGTCAGTTTCTTCCTCCGTTTTGTGAACATCCATCATATATCCCGCTTTACGTTGTCTCTCTACCTATGACCGACAAGGAAGGCTCTATTCATGTTGGCATTGGCATCCATCGGGTCTTTCGAGACGCTTGCCGGCATTCCCTATGCTAAGCCCGCCCGTCGACGCATTACGGTTGAGGCCCCCGGCGAGACTCAACAACACCTCCCTTGGCAATCTTGACGCGTTGCTGCCTCCGCCTGCACACAGTTCATTTCGTCGTCCGGCAGTCGCAACATCATCCTTGATGCTCTCGGGTCCCTTCTCACACTCCTAACCCATGGGCCGTTACCGGACAAGAAGATTGCCTGACGGTAACAGCAGGGACTACGCCGGAATTCAAACTCCCGGTTTTCTTCTGAATCTTCGGCGGCGGTTCCGAGTTCGGGTCGACCGTCTCTTACTACGGGCGCAAGCTTCGTCGCGATTCGATCGATTTGAAGCAGCCTTTCATCTTCGTCGGCGTCAACTATCGCCTCGGTGGTTTCAGGTTTCCCCGGGGCGCGAGATATTGATGGATGGCTCTTCTAATATTGGGCTGTTAGACCAGCGTATGGCTTTGGAATGGGTCGCTGACAATATTGCTGCGTTCGGGGGAGACAATAACAATGTCACCATGTGGTGCGAGTCGCCGGGAGCCATCTCCGTGTTCGAAATTCGAATAGATGGCTCTGTACAACGGCGTCTTCGTTCCGTCGGTTGCGAAACGTCATTGAATGCGGCTGCTTCTGTGCCCAGTATCCTGTCGTCCGAATCCTTCGCTCTCGCATACGTGACACGTCCCAAGGCCGGACGGAGTTGTGTTGAAAGACAGTCCCGATGTCTCGGCGAGGGATGGCCGGTACGCAGCAGTCACTATGATAATCGGCACCCAAGAGGACGAAGGGGCGCTATTTGCTCTCTTCCAGTCCGGAGTCGCTACAACTTCCCAACTAGTCGACGACTTGTCCGAGTTTGACTTCCAAAACGCGCCTAGAGACCAACTGAACACCCTTGTCAATACAAACGACCGTCGGATCTCGACGGGGAGTCCGTTTCGTACTGCCATTGTGAACGAGATCCATCCAGGTTTCAAGCGCAGAGCCAACATTCTGAGAGATCTCGTAGTCACTCTTGCGTCGCGCTCGTATTTATCAATTATAGAGACGAGATACCCTTTAGTTCTAGTGGGTTCTTATTTTGATAGCTGTAATCATAGAACTCCACTTGCAGGCACTTTTCACGCTTCAGACATCATCCAAGTCTTTCTTGGCGTCTTGCCTACGTTCGCCCGGCAAAGCACCAGGACATACTACCTAAACTTTCTCTACAACCAAGATCGGAATGTGGGAATAAGAGGCTACGCTAGATGGCCAGAACGGGGTGAAAATCAACAACAACTCCTTTGGTTCTTCAGCGATCGTACAGAGAGTACTTGAAAGACGACTTCCGCAGCGACAGTTTCAACTTCATCTGTGGTAACATCGCCTCGTTGCACGTTCGGGACAATTCGACCTCGGTGGACTCTATGAAGATTCGGCTTCACAACGGTGTTCAGACGGATTCTTCAGCCGTCAGGTTTCAGTCATAACGCAACAGGGGTATGGTTCTTCTTCAACGCTGAACTACGTACGCAAATGGAGATAAGTGTCTGGACAGTAGCTGTTGGCGTGATCTGGTTCCGGCGCACCTAGCATGATTTGCTGTGATTGTTAAACATCAGCTTGGTTGGGTCAAAAGTCCTTTGGGGGTTCTCACCTTCGAAAACACATCAGCTTGCCGGATCCCCATCTCTTCCGCAATCTTCGCCAGACGGGCTTTCACGTATATTCGCTGCCTCCTGGTGGTAAATCGACTTGAGCCAGTCGCCAGCAGGGGCCACATACACGACACGCCAGCCAGTCCTTTTGGCATCTCGGACGTGCCGCAGGGAAAGTACGGCGTGCTCAGCGCGTCGCCCGTCCACCCGAAGAAGTAGGGGATGCTCGAGATGATGTCCGCCACTTGCTCGTTGCCAATCTTGATGGCATCAATGTACTCCTTCGTCAAGGTGTGGTCGCTCGGTGCGCATACCCACGCGATGCACCGGACAACGACTTGGTTCAACAACAACCTGGAAACGTGTGTGTTGATGTGTTTTCCGGCAGCCCACACGTTTGGATAATCGTAGATGGGTCCCGGGAACGCCGAAACGAGGCCGATCTTGTCTTCCGGCACTTGGATCGCCGAGCCCGAGATGACCTTCCGCCAAGCTGGCGGACACTTGTCGAACCACAGACCAAGCTCGTCGTCCATCTTCCGTGCCCGTTGGAGCAGCTTGAGAGCTTTGTCAATCTTGTCCGTCGTTCTTGCGCCTTTCAGTAAGCTGTCTGCCTCGGCGCGAATCAGAGTCGTCTGGAGATTCAGCACGAGTGCTTGATGCCCGACTGTGTCGCAAACAGCTTGTCGAGCCCACCATGTCAAGTCTTCTAATGAGATATTGGCAAAGAAGGAATATTGCCTCACCTTTACAACGTCAGTATCGAGCTCGCTAGTGCACTGTACATGGCGATGCTGGAGGATCAGGACTTACCGACGTCGCTCGTACGAACTCAAACATACTCAGTCCCACCTCAGTTGCCGTCTGTTGCGGCCCTCGAAGCTTCACGATGGCAGTCGCGCCTGACATGTGCTTCTTGAACCCCGACATCTCAACGTCGTCCGACACCAACCCTTCATAGAATGCCAACAGAATAGCGGAAGCAAGTGTCGTGTCTTGCCGTACAGCAACCTTGTCCTGCATAGCTCGCGTCAAATCTTCCAGAGCTTTGCTGTAGTGGAGGTGCGCCATTGAGGAAAGGCGTCGCGAGTTCGGTCTCCCAGCTAGAGCGGCCATCGATACTGCAGAAAACGCCGACTGCAGAGGCGAATACTGATAACTCGGTATATTTAATAACGGCAGGACAAAAGTGAGGATGCCTCGCCCGACACCCGTTGGAGGCGCCAAAACATAGTTTGCTAAGAAGAAGCAGGTGGCTTGCTGATCGAGCGGCGTCTGTAGCGTCTGCGGCATGCCGTACGTCCCACTCTCCAGCTCTTTGAAGGAAACAAACGTGTCTGGTGCCTGATTGCTGATGTACGAGAGCGACGACGCATACGACATTGAAGGCGACACGTCGGAGGACGAAGAAGTTGAATGCCGGTCTAGCCAGTCGTCTTCAGGAATGGCGATGATCTGCTGGTGTTTTCGAGGAGGCGGCGGAGGCGGCGGCGGCGGCGGCGTCCATTCCGTCACGTTACTCTTGCTCTGGCCTTGACTCTCATCTTCCACGTCCTGCTCCGTTGCGCGACCTTCACGAATGGCCTTCCGCAGAGCCGCCGACTTGGCCTTGCGAATTGTCGACTGAGTTTCGTCGCGAAGGTTGATCTCGAATGCATCGCGATAACCTGGGCAGACTCTTTTCGACTTTGCGCACTTCAGACAAAACGGCTTGGTCTCGTCACATTTGATCCTCCGAGCGCGACAGAGCTTGCATGCTCTGCTCGGGTGCCCTGTGTTGACCATCTTCGTTGATTATTCTTTTGCTTCCCTCCTAAGTAGGCAGTCGATAACACGGTGTCAGTCACCCGGCTGGCTCTTTTGCTTGATGAGGAAGACGATCAAGTCCTATGCAGCGGCGCTTGTAATCTTCAATGCCGCTTGACAGGTTCACTGGTTCGGCAAGGCGTGTGTCATGTGGGCGAAAACCCCTATCAAAGTAGGATATCCTGAGAGGATCGAGGGGGTGGGCGGACGTGCCTTGTTCACGTCAATATAGGAGAAAATGCGCAGACAGAACCGGACATGTGTCAGAGCGGCCGAGGCCGGAAGGCTTCCTTGATAAACGTCAGGTCTTCTGGACACAAGGTAGAAGAAGCCGCAACAGAAGGATAATATGTTTCAACTCTAAAACCAGCCCCGCTTGTTTTTGATGGTTATGAGCTGAACGAGAGAGCTGGCTGGATTTACATGATATCTGCGGTGACGTTGCGAGTCATGGTTTGGGCGGAGTGACGGAGAGGCTGAGAGTGAGAAAGGGAGAGAGGGCTTCATCTTCGATCAAATGCATACACATACCGGACAGGACACACATATGCCGTATTGAGGGAGGGGCCGATGTGGGCGCGCGGGGCTATGGCAGATGGGCCGACAAACGTCTGTTCGGGGTGCTGTCGAAGCCGACTGTCGAGAAATTTGGGTTGAAAAAGCTGTCAACGGAGACGCACTTCGGCATACGTCCCCGTCGGGGGTCATTGCGAATGCGAATTGCAGTTGATAAGCTGCAAGAGGGAAACATCAGACGAAACGGTGGCCCCGAGCATCGCGCTCACTGTAAGGCGTGAAACCGGAATTCCATGCGAAGACGATGGGTGTTTCTGAAACCTGGTCACCTCAAGAAGACAACGCATGAAGACACCATTTTAGGCATGGCCGCTCCTTTCTCGTATCAACGTCTTTCTAGAAGCCTTCTCGGTTGGGGCTTTGGGTGAGCGAGCGAAGCGGTGTTTGGGGGGATTGGGAAAGGCAGACATTGTGTCTTTCTGAATGGTCTTTATTTGGTGGTCCTCGTAGGGGAAGAAAGAAAGGGAAGATCCGTTTCTACTTCTGGTTTGTCAACTTTCTAATCTAGTGTTTTCCCTTGCAACTAATCGGAAGTCTACATGATTGATTTTCCTAGGTATAGTCGGAGGCATCCGCAGGTAGAAAGTCACGCTTCCTCAATGGATACCGTTAGTCACCGGAGTTAGGCTCAAACCTGCTGGACACTGGTTTTCTTTCTGGCTTGTTTTGCCCAGAATGGAACTCGTTCTATCCGAGTAATAAGATTCTCGCTGCACGGCGGTGATGGGAAGGGGATGCTCTGCGCTTAATGCCGGGCTGGCCTGCCGAATACGCTTCAAGTGTTCGGCATCTGGCTCGGTTAATTCGGGTTACTTCATCTTATCTCCCGAGGTGCCTTTGTTTTCTGATCTCCGTCCTGCGTCAAGATGACGGAGTTAGGCTGCTTTCTCGGACCTGCCGAGTCGTCTGATTGATTACCTGTGTTGACGCGTTCCAACCCACTCGAACTGACAGACATTGACAAGATATAACCCAGTCGGTCTCAGCACCGTACGCTCCACTGCTCTGAAAACAGGATTAGTGCTGTGAGGAGAATCCGATTATTCCGAATTCCTGTTGAGCGGCACGTCTCCTGCTCCGTGGAAAACTGCCCAAAACCCGAAAGTGAAGATGGAAACGACTCTGGGCGGCAAATCCAGTAAAGATGCACAATGAGCTTCGGTTATTGTCAAAGAAACTAGGTTGCCTTTCGTTCATCATGCAGCAATCGCTGTTGGGCTGAGTGGGCTAGCTTCTCCGCGGGATAGCTGGGTGCTGGGTAGGTTAATCCAGCAGTCTTAGCAGTAGTGCGGATTGTCAACGATCAGGTGAGGCCAACAGTAATCTTGTCTGACATGGATGTCTACGTACGGCAGTACTATCCTGGCAAAGAGTTGATCTAGAAAACCACCATCCACAACCACCAGCCGACATTGCCATCGCATCGTGGGAGTGGGATCGACCGACTTCATGCATCTGGATCCGTACGCTAAGAATAGTGAAGCTATTGCGTCCAATACAGGACACCAGATAGGGAAACTTCACAAGGTTTTAGGTCACGAAGTAGGTTTTCATGTCATCAGTGGCTGTGTTTGTTGAGTTGCGGAGCGCGGGATCTACCGCAAGGATATGACTCTTATTCTGTCTGGGGTTACGGTGTCGTGCACTTCTGAGACCGAAGACTAGGATTGTGGATCGAGGCCGCCTGCCATTCGGAGAACCAATACCCAAGAACAAAGTATTGGCATGGCGATCGTTTGGCCTGGACGTCCCGCCTTGAGCTCCTTGAGTCCGAAAGGCCTCCAGGACTGTCAGAGTGCACATATGATGGATAGGCCGATGTGCCGGCCCGTTGTGTTCTCATACTCTTCCACGACGATGGCTGTGTTACCGCATCTTTCGCCTGGATGGAGGCTCGGCCAATTCGGGGCGGACTCAGCGGCGCCCATTGCTCGAAACCCGCTCCGCCTTGGTATTTTTGGTGCTGACTTTCGATCATAACGTACGTAAACAGCGGACTTCGGCGTGGGGAGGCGGAGTCGGTTTTTGCAGTTGATGTTCTGTTGGCAGATGTCGTGCTCTGACGTCTCTGGGGCCTGTTCAATGGTAACCAAAGGCGATACCTCCTTACCAGCTGCTTCCCGCCGCGCGGAAGTTATGGTAACCCAGAACAATGGATTGGTTGGCGGGATGTACAGGATCCCGATGGACAGGCCAGAGTTTGGCCCTGACTGTGTCCTTCGCATGGCATGTGTATCATATACAGACTCTAACTCTATATTGCAAGGTTGGGCCACCATTGCTCACCGGCTCCCAAGATCATTTGTGAAAGCTTCCGCGGCTTGGCCCAGGAAGGCTGACAGGAGTTTGTGCCGAGAAAGAGGAACGTTGCCAGGTCTCGACACCCTCCCGAGCCTGACACTACTTTAAAGTACTTTGGTACGAAACCGAGAGCGTTTTCCACGTAAGCTGAGGCGGCAGACGTCAGGGTCAGGGGTCCCAAAGGTCGAACACATCATTCTGCCCAGGCATGTGGTTCCCCTGCAAGGCGGCGTGCAGAGGCCAGTCTACGATCCTTCTTCCCGGCCTTATTTAAGCTTGACACGAGCTCGAGGCAGATCTTCGCAGGCATGACGTTGTGATCCCATCGCCAGCCGGAGTGCAACGATGCCCAATGGATAGGTCTGGCTCACCGAGGCCGAGGTGCATATCGATTCTTGATTAGAGGGACGTCTAGACGGAAGCTTAGCTTGGCCTGGGACTTCGGTGATTGTCGAGTCCGCCATGAGGAACAATCGGACAGAATTAAATGTATTGGCGGTAAACGGGAGTGCTGTCGGTGCCGATGGACTTTGAGGAGTATAGCTCAATTCAACACACTATAGACCAATAACCTTAACAGAGCACACATGGTGAGATTCTTTTATTTGCGGGGGTTTTTGTTGAGGTTGTCAGGGGCTCAGTAATCTCTGCTCATTGTCACGTGTGCAATAATGGGTGTAAAGTGAGGCTCACAGCTTCAACCCTTGCGCAGATCGTGCCATCGTGGAGCGTCTTCCGTGGGCCGTCTTCTACAAGTCGAACTGCGCTGATCAATACGCGGCCAGTGTGTAATTGATCACTGACTGCATCTCACGATTAGCAGAATAGTGGGTGAGAGGGAGAATCGGTAACCGCTCGGAAGCTGCCACATGGCGGGCTAGCCACAGAAAACCCTTACTCGGACTCGCATCCTCTGGTCTTCTCAGGGTCAAAATGGTGATGGAAGACTGCCGTTGCCGACATGAGTCAGACTAACAGCGACTTACTACATCAGGCTGACAAGTCCCACCGGAACGGATCGCATGGCTCGCATCACCCACGGCGCGAACAGACACTCTAGACAGGTTAGGCGCATGCAGCGACAGGCAGAGACAGGCAGAGACAGTTCAGAAAAGACGGACAATGGCCGGTTTTTGAGCTGACTGCCCCTTTGGGGTCAAGTTATTTCGACGATTCGAGGCTGAATCCCGCGCCTTTGGCCCGGAAGCGGAAATGGTTCGACGTTCCCCAACGGCTGATGAAACGGGTTGGTGCCGAATCTCCTGCTACTACCTGCCTCAGTGGGCAACTCGACGAAAAGTCCTGAGTCGACTTCTGCTTCCTAATACCGGCCCGCAGGTGAGACGCTGTTCCAACGTCGTAGTTTGGTGGCATCGACGGTCGGGAAGAGGGTGGAGGAGGGACGAGGGACGAGGGACGAGGAAGAAGCGCAGAAATGCTTTCGAGATGGGATCGATTTCCTTCTCATAAGGGTATCATTAGCTCCCCGCCGCCCATCTCTATAAACCAGGGTCTCTCCAAACAAGAAAACGACGAAGAGGATTCCCGAATCCCAACGAACGGAACAAAAACGAACCCGATATCGACTACCCAAGAACCGGTCATTTTTGTCGTCAAACACCATCAAGCAGCTAGCCAGCTCAGACCAACAGATTCTGTTCTGCGAAGACCGTCTCGTCATCGTAGCCCTACGCCCTCACGGCCGTCCTACCAGAGTCGATATTCCTCACTCAGCCAGCTCCCTCGCCCTGATTTCGATCTTCAGGCGCACTTCTCGTTGCGGTATACCCATCGCGGCCCTTCTCCTCGGTCCGACTTCCCGCGGACCCTCTCACCAACAAGCATCTGGGAGCCGTTGAGCTGGGCCGGGCCGCCATAGCCTCAATACCCGCTTACTCTTTTTGGTGCTTTCACCTCGTCGCCGCAGATGAGCCGTCATGCAGCACGACGCTCAGCTCTTATCAGCCATTAGGAAGACCCATAACATTCCATACACGTAGGGATTCACAGGTCTCATCCGAGGCCCTGCCCGCCCGCTTTAGTTCTGTTTACCCAGTCGCATTTGCCTTCTCGTCTATCCCGGACCCCCGATAGTCTCCACAAGCCTCTCTCCCGCCCTGTCCTGATTCAGGCATCCCGAACGGGCACATCAAACAACCAACGATGGCCGGCATTGCTGGTATACTGTCCCTTGCTGCCGTCCCCTTCATACCTCAAGGCGTCGTCGCCCTACAAGGTGCTCAGGCAGCAGCAGAGACTTCATTATCCAGAGCCGCGGCATCTAGGGCGCCATTGATACCGGCAGTATTAGCACCGAGACCTACCACCTCGAGAACCCTCGTCACGCCGGCATTGGCAACTGTAGCTGCTCAGAATGATCCTCCCCCAAGAGCGGCTGCGTCTGCTGGATTCGACGCAATACCTACACCTCCTGTGCGAAACCAGCCCCCACAAATCATCATCGAAACGGATTTCATCGTCTACACGAAAGTGAAGACGCTACCTCCAGCAGTAGTCACAATAATAAAGACACAAGAACCTCCTCCTCCTCCTCCTACACCTGGGGCGAGAAAAGGTCCCAATGCTGGTCCACTTGCCATTCCTGAACCGTTAGCAGCTCCCTCGCCACTGTCTTCATCAGCAGAGACGCCAAAGACGACACCTCGAGCTGCTGCTGCGACACCTTCTCAACCACCGCCACCTTCTCTAGTCTCTTCGACAACTCCAGCAACTACCTTGGTCAGCCAAACCCCGCCTCCTCCAGTGCTCGCTCCCGTCATGAGCAGTCCAGCTGCTCCTGGGCGAGGCGGAATGCCGCCACCGGGCGCCAACCCGCAGGCCCAGGCTGGCCCGCCAGGCGGTGGCCCTCCCAGAGGCCCTCCTGATCCAGCCAACGGGGCGTTCCCTGGCGGGGTGCCGACGAAGAACCTCGATCTTCCGGTCACGGTCATGTTCATGGTTCTCTTCATGCTCGGGGCCTACGTCCACATGAGCATCTACAGACGCAACGCAAAACGGGGCCACAAATTCCTCATCTCGGATATCATCTTCGACTTCTGCATGATCCGCACCGTGACCTGCGTGTTCCGGATCACCTGGTCTATCGTCGCCCCGCGCGGCATCGTTCTCGTTGCTTTAATCACGGAGAACGGCGGGTGAGTTTCCCCAGGTGCTCTGATCACTGCGTGAGTGGGGTTTTGCTAAACCGTACTTCTAGTGCCGCGTTGCTGTTCGCTGTCAACATCTTCTTCGCACAACGCCTGGTTCGTTCTATTCATCCGGGATGGGGATGGCGCACAGCCTTCGGCCAGTTCGTGCTTCTCCTGCTGTTCTCGGTGCCGGGGTTCATCCTCTTCAACGCCACCAACTTGATCATCAGCTTCTTCTCGGTGGGCAACCTGGATCGCCTCGAAGCCACGGATAATCTACTAAAGTTCGGCGCTGGATATAACATGTTCCTCGCCGCATTCCCCGTGATTGTGGTGACTGTAAGCCTCTGTGTTCCCGGGCCCGAACCTGAGAAGTTCGGGACCGGATCGCTCCGCGTCAAGGTGGCCTTGCTGCTCTTTGGTTCGTTCTTGCTGATGGCCGGACATGCCATTCGTGTTTACGCCATCGTCAACAAAGAGCCTCCAGGCACAGACAGTGTCATCTACGGCAAGGCCGTGTTCTACACGACTGGCTTCATGTTTGAGATTCTTGTCGTCGCAGCATATGCATTTGGTAGGGTGGATCTCCGCTTCCATGTGCCGAATGGTTCCAGCGGACCCGGAGACTACTCGGGCGACAAGGAAAGAGGAAACTACTCCATCGCCGAGATTGAACATCTCATTGACGACCTCGAGGTCCCACACCAGATCATGCGAGAGCGAAAGGGACCGGAGGATGTGGAGATGGTCTTCGCCATCTTCTTCGCGACTAAGAAGGATGAAGAGAAAGACAAGGACGGAAGCTCCGACGACGCCACCGTCGTCGAAGGCAACACCGATGACGGGGGGCGTCTGGGAGAAACACCACTTCCGCAGAGGCCGGGGAGGATCACTAGGAGGCAGACGCTTATCGACGCGCTGAGGCCGCCTCCCCCACGTCCTGAGAGGGAGCCAACCATTTATCCCGACATCACGGACTTCTACGTCCAGATGGACGACGGCAGTGCGCCCCGACAACCGCGGATTCCATCCATGTACACCAACTTTGAGACGGGGGTCCGGGGGTATAGTACCAGGTACGATTCCCGGGTGCAGAGGTACTGGGGTGCGTCGCCTCCGTACGGGGACGAGAAGGATGCCGTGAAAAACATAGACTTGAGATGACAGAAAAAGAAGAGAAAAAAAAAGAAAGGGAAGCATTGGAGCGACAGCGAGCGACTTGGAACGCGAAGGGACCCATTTCTGGCTTCCGTCTGATGTATACTAGCCACAGAACCCTACCCTAGATGGCGGCTTCCACGCCGGGACTTGTAACTACAGGTCAGAGATGACAGAGAATGGCAGCTTGAACCAAAACTTGATTCTCAATGACAATCTCAGTTGCCTGCGCAGATACTTATGCCTTCGCTGGGCGCACCATGGGAACCATATGCGAGGTCTGCTCTACGTCCGCAACAGCATAGCCTACACGCTTGTAGAGCGGCTGAACGTCTTTTTCGGAGTCAAGATACATCCGATAACCAAGGTCATCAGCAATTTCAGACGCATGCTTCAAAAGGGCGAGTGCGTAGCCTCGACGTTGGTGCGCCGGGTCTGTCATGATCAACTCAAAGTCTTGCCAGAATTAGTGGTTATGCCAGTGGAATAAGTGAAAAGCATCCTGACGGTGGAGATAACGTCCGGACGGAGGCGTCTAGATAACGTACAGATATGTGCATCTTTGCCCATGATGCGCTCGTGCTGAGTAGCCATGCCGGTGAAGAACTGGTCCAGAAGCTCGTCTTTCTGCCCTGCATTCGCGGTTGGCCATCGCTTACGCCACGACCAGGGACCGTTGTCCTGGGGCCGGATGATCCAGACAAGAGAACTCGCGGCAACCTCGCCTGTGTGTGACAAGACACCTGTCAGTCTTTCAGTTTCATGGCTTCCGGCACGAGAGCTTGGCGACACAGGGGAAACCTCAGGCGCGCCTGTGGCGGCGGAATAGAAGCCGGAACGGGATTCGGGGCACGGCAGGGGAAGTGGGTAACTCCGTCAAGTCCTGCCCGTCTTTACCTGTCTCAGTCCGAACCACGAAGACTCGGCCCTCTTGACCTTGGTTCGATTTTGACAGCATGAACCCCTCGTACGCTTTGATCATGTAGTCTCGTCCAAATTCGTTCGGGGGAAAGAGAGCCTGGAAGAACTCATCATTGAAGCCTTTGAAGAACAAATCGGCGAGCGCGGGCGCATCTTGCAGCCGAGCGGCTTCGACAACGGGTGCCGTCATTGTGCTGGGGAACGCAAACCGCGGATGGTGTGGAAAAGCGGGAGTGAGATGGGATAAGGGGGCGACGAGTAAGGGACTCAAAAGTAGCGAGACGGTACGAGTGGGAGAAATTAGATGAAAGGCGGTGGAGTGTTACGAGAGTTGGCATGAGCTTTCTGGAAGGACACCGAAGCGGCAGTGTTGACGGCCGAGAATTCGTTAGGAGACCGAGTCCGACTCCGCCAGTGAGGGGCTTGGTTGTCCGCGGTTCATGGGCTTCTGAGCGGTGATGACATGGCGCGAGTGTGACCTCGTGGCCGCTTGGCCTGGGCCCGCATTGCAGTATAGGGCCTTGAATCGTGTGGGACGCATGGTGAGAGATCTAAGCTCACGAGGGCTGAGGTCTGACGAAAGGAACTCTGAGGTGAGACTCAGGAGTAGCATGTTGCTTCTGCAGTCTCAACTGGCGGAAATGGAAGAAACAAGAGTCCCGAGACACGTTTCCTCAAAATCGGCGTCCAGGATGGGTCGACTCGTTGGCGAAAGACACCCAGATGGAGAACTATCAATCTCGTGCAGTCAGTATAAGGGAAGCTGTTAGTAGGTTATTTATGAAACCTGTCTGGGCTAGAAACTCGTGCTCCAAACTCGTGTGTTTCTTCGCGTTATCGTCAATACAATTCAGGTCGAGTGTTCAGACGTTATTGGAAGACCCTCGCTTTCATTTCTTTGTCTTATTGATGGTGATGAGGCCGGTCCACCTTGGCTGCATTGTTTTTCCAAGAATCCCGGCGTAGCTTGGTGTTGATCTATTGCCGCTTTTATCGAAATCAGTGATCTCTGTATTATATTATTATTACCATCGCCTTTCTTCACATAAGTGCCGCGCCTACTCTAAGAATTTCAGAAAATTCAAATATCAACTAAACCGCATGCATTATAAAAAGTGCATTTTCAGACTCGCCCATATCTCATAATTAACATAGGTAAACGTAAAGAAACCTGAGCTTTAAAGTGCAGAGTTCCCTCAAACCAGAACTATTCATGCTTGCACCTCAGTCAGTCAGCGCTAACCCAACTTGTTTTGAATCAAGTATTTCGGGCAGCTGATTCGGATCACACGAGCCACAAGTTCACGTCACGTGACGAGTACAGCAGGATCTATTTTGACCTGGTTTTTCGCTTGAAGAGATCTTAGGTCGCATCTACTGCTAAACTTCCCATCAGCAAGCTATTGCATGGCGCCATGAATGTCGAGGTCAAACATGGTAGTTCGCACGAACGTAAGTGTACCAGTCCTTGGCTTGAGTCCAAGCTGATCAAAGCCGCGCAGTCCATGCGTCCGCCAATACAAGCCCTCCAATAGCTCCAGATTTGCTCGCTACTCGCTTCGAAATTCTGGGCAAGAGCGAGGCATTTGAAGACGTTGACGGCGAGTTCAGGTTTACCAAGACCCTCATTGTCTACAGGGACGGCGAGAATATCTACCATGCAGTCAGCACGGCTCGTGGCTCCGAATTATCAAATCTCAGCATAAACCAGCTCACCACCAAGATTATGATACCCGCCACCGCTTACAGTCCTCTCTTCATACCAACCTTCACACGAGCGCCTGACCCGCTGCCATCGAACACATATGTCAAGAAGCCAAGCCTCCTTTCTTACGATCGCATTCATCACGGCCCTCTAAAGAGCAACATCGCGGACAATCTTCTTGCCGAGGTTCAAGTCTGCGAACTCCTGAAGCAAAATCCACATCCCAACATCGCGAGATACCTGGGTTGCCAAGTCTCGGACGGCAGAATTGTCGGTATCTGCTTCGAAAAGTACGAAAAGACACTGATGGAAGCGGTCAATCCACACGGCTTCATGAAAAGGAAGTCCAGTACTCGCCAAGGTGTCAGTAATCACGGTCGACAACTTGATGGCATTGAAGACGGCATAAAGCATCTCCATTCACTCAAACTTATTCATAACGACCTGAACCCCAGCAATATCATGATTAAAGGAAGTACATGGGTTATCATTGATTTTGGCTCGTGCCGCTACGAAGGGGAAAGCTTGGATGGCGTTGGTCGTACTTACGAATGGTTCGACGAAGCGGTCCACAGCTCTCTGCCTCAAAATGACCTAGATGCGCTGCGTGAGATCCGTAACTGGCTGGAAGGGGGCCCCGACGACGCTTTTCAATTTAAAGAGTAGCATTGGTTGAGTTACTAGACAAAGACGAATCTGTCACAATCGGTCTCGAAAATACAATAGTGATCCAACTTCTTAATCACCTGTTGGCGTCCAGTTTTGTCTCTCAACCAGCCTCACTAATCCAACAACAACAACACCAGTAACAAACTCCGCCACCCAAGATCCTGACTCTGTGACTACCGTGAACTATGGCTAAGCGTTAGTCTAATCACTCCTCGGACACAATGGTACGTAGCAATTGAAGCTCACCATTACGTTGGTTTGACGTATGACCCAGAGTTGACACAGTCGGTCTGTCCGAGCAGTCGCTCGTTTTGACACGTCGTCCGCTCGGCTCAGTCTGGAACATACAAGAGTTGACCAACTGTTCGGCAATTTCGTCGGTTTGCATCGTGCTGAAGAGTGTGGGCTAAAGGAAGTTTACGACTGATTTCAATGTAGTTAAGACAATAAAAGACCCAGCACTGATGCCTCATACTCAGGCGGCGACGAGTGGCTACTTATACCTCAAGATTCTATGGAAGACAATATTCGCTTGCCGGTTCTCAGACGACGCTTAGGAATAGGAGTGCCATCGCCATGAACAGCCTGTTCAGCGCCAGGCATCCAAATGGAGGTTAAGGGAATGTGCTGATTTGCAGCACTTGTGCTCGGCTTACTCCGCTCGACTTCACAACGGCCAGTGATGCTGCCTTACCTGAACAACACAGTGACCAAGCCGTATGTGGGTGTGAGGCATTTAGGCTGTTTAAACCAACCGGCTACTGTCGGGGCTGCAGTCGACGAGGCTCCGACATCCCGATCGTGTTTCTCATTGACGGCTAACACTGACGCGCGGGCGCATTGGATGTACTCTGCTGCGCCTGACATAAATGAGGTGTGGTATCCGTACAGTATAGTCAACTCAAATTGAAAACTTCCAGCACGCCCAAGGTTGGCGTCTATGATACGTAGGCATGGGATGCTTGAACTAAACGGGAGAGCTAAACGGGATTGTGACAAGGCGAAGTAATCATGCATGAGATGAATGATGGCTGGCCTATTTTATGAATGAAAATTTGGCGTTCACTGCAAGGACTGAGGCTACACTTGACGCAGCACGTCCAAAAACAAGCACAGCACCATACAGTGCTTGAGTGACGTCGGTTTGCAGAGCTGAGAGAGGCTGCTTCGTTTGTTGCTCCAGTTAGGGACACGCCAGAGTCAGAGAGGCTGGGAAAAGGCATTGCATGTCCAGATGGAAGATACAGTAGGCGGTGTTTTTTCATGTCGTCTCATTCGTTACGGAAGTCTCGAAGTGCCCGTGGCCTGCCTCTGACAACGCCGCTCATTGCCGCCGCTGGAATGCTGTTCCCATGGTAACGTACGGCAGGGCGCCTTTCCAGGGTTGGTATTTAGTCTAGTCTAGTCTAGTCAGGGGGCTGACTAGTACTAGCCTAAAAGACAACCACTGCGCCCAAACAATCAACAAAAATTAAGCATGCCACGATCGATGCGACACAATACCATAGACTACATAAGCTGGCACCCTGTCGCCCTTCGAAAAGATGGATCAGTACCCTCAACATGCGATGATATCGCTCTACGGTTCCCAGCCATTGAAGCATCGTGTTCCAAGCCGTCGACACGGCGGTCAAAGGACTTGGGAAAGCCAGCGAGTCTAGTACTGCGGGAGGACACCGGGTTTTTGGCAAAGACTGAACCAGCATCGATTACGCAGTGCCGAGGTTGGCATATGTTTCCAGGCTATTTACACAACCCAGACCTAGAAATATCTACGGGTCTCTCGGGCAACATACTGGCCCGTCGTGATTGCCGGTAAGGCATTGCGGTATGTGTGCCAGAAAAGCTGCCTGCACGGTACTGCCAACGGTATGCGCCAGGGGAGGCGCTATTGTACTGTTCGCGTACTCTATTTACGACAACAACAAAGTACGTACTATATACCCGTGCCCGCCCCCACCTTAGTGGGTGACGAGTCCTCGAGTGCCAAATAAAGTGGGGGCGGGCACGGGTATTTGTTGACATTGTCACAAGCCTCCAACCCATCTCATCCTCTTCCACTTCAACCCCACCCCTTCTCGCCCACAGCCAAGCGGGACATATTGCATACTGACCCATGCAACTTTCGAGCAGGTGCGCCAGCTTAGCGCGTCTCTGGTACTATTTTCTGCCTCTCTTTCTGTGCAACTGTCGAGAAAGGCGCAGCTCCATCCCTCATCGTCAGGTGCGAGTGTGCCAAAAATGACCGCGGTGCTCCTCTGGTCCGCAAGACGAAGCAATTCCTCAGCGATCTCCGCTATTGCTGCCCGCGGTAGATTTTCTGGGCGATGCACGTGATCTCGACTACGGCGTTGTAGAGCCCCCAAGCTGTAGAACATTTGCTGTAGTTGAGAGTCTTTGAGTGAACCACACACTTGGACACAGCCGTCGCCCGCTATCATGTTCTTTACCTTCATGGGGCCCGAACCTCGACTGCCGATGATTTGAGTCGAGTTTGGCCCTGCAACCATGTTTTCGACCCTCAACAAGCCTGCCGAGGTACTTGTACCGAGTATCCATATAGGGACCCAGCAAACACGCTGTGAGCCGCGACGATACGGATAGCACTCGTTAGTCGGAAACTGGCGGCAAAAGCATGCACAGAGAGAACACACCAGCAAGGACGCCTTCAGCCCCAAAACTCGCCGTTGTCAAGGCAGGCGCGGCGACTTTGCTTGGTGCAGCCAGCGACAATGACGAGGGCCAACGCCTATGGCGCCTTGCAGGCCTGCGAAGACTCATATGCATGCATGGGCTTTCCTCACACAGTATAGATAATGTGGAGGTGGAGCATACAATGACAATTTCACCCACCGCCAGGCGTCAACGAGGCACGAATGGAAACCATGTGACAGGAGGCGCGATCAACAGACCTCGCGGGAATTGAGTGATAGTGGTATTTCATTGATCTCAGTTCATTTAGCTTCGGCTGAACCGATTTGATGGGCTCTCGCCGCGAGTCCCATGCAACAGACTGTGGCTGACCGTCAATACCTTGCATTGCCTAGGCTAAGGAAGCTAGTGTGAAGTTAATCAGCGTTAGCGCACACCGCAAGAGCTTTCCCTCACCTCAGCGACCGCCAGCTTCAGCGAAAACATGGCATGCGATGGCGGGTTTGGTTGCATTCTGTGCTATTGTAAAGCCTCACACATTTGCGCCTTCAATTTGTCCATTTGCCTGGTGACCTTCTTCCGAATACAGTCCCTCAACGACTCGGCCAAACTCCCTTCGCGCACTGTGTCCACATACTCTTTCACCAAGTCGCGCAAATGTTCTTCTGCCAAATCGTTCATGTGCTCTTTGATCGAGTCGCTTATGCGCACTTTGAGACTGTCGCTCCATGTGTCCATCAACAAATCCGTCACTTCGCCCGAGATCTCTGCCAGTCGATCCTCATGATCCCGTCCAACATCTTCCAGTGCGCTGGTGTCGACCCGGATGCTCTCTATATCCTCCTCCGCGTCTTCTAGTCGATGCGTCATCTCCGCACAGTCATTCTCCACATCAGAATACCGTTTCTCAAGTTCTGCATTCCGTCTCCGCAATTTTCCGACCTCATCTTGCAGCTCCTTGAACTGATTATTCTGCTCATGCCGCAGCTGCTCAATCTCTTGTTCTTGGTATTCAAACCGACGCGTCCATTCACGGAACACCGTGCGAGCATCAATGCCCGCGTCCTCAAGTTCGAGTCTCGGCTTTGTATCAAGATGCCGAGTGCTTCTCGTAGAAGCCGTCGTAGACAGAATCTTTTTGGGGCGTGGGTACAGAAGAGCGTCCTCGTTCCCACACTGCCGTGGGCGTTTGGAAACACTCAGCACACTGCACTGCTGGTCGGTCTCGCTGTACTCGGGCAGTGCACAATCAACGTGGGAACTTTCGACAGAATTGGCTTTATCGTTTGAGGTCGCCCTGGGTTCCTGTGCCCCCGTAACGCATTCACCATACTGGGGGGGCGGGCCCTCCCGACGCGGAACAATATCGAAGTCGTTCGTTGAGCCATTTGACTCGGTCGTCGCTGGTGTAATGGATCTGCCGCGTTCCCCGTCTAGCCGAGAGCCATCCTCATAATCGTTGGGGGCGAGAATCCTGCCACCTTTGCCTCTGTATAGCCTCTTTGGATCTACCTTGCGCTGGTAAGCAAGGAGGTCATCGCCCTCCAACCTTGGAAACTTCTCAACAGCCTCTGCGTATTGCTGAAGCCAAGACTTTGATAGTTTATGGCGAGGCAAGTATACGCAGAATGATGGAGAGGCAGCGAGCGAGTCGAGGAGATGAACGACGCGCCGAGGCGCGCTACCGAATGTCTTGAAGCCGGTATAATCATTCGGCACGATGATCTGCGCATTCATGCCACTGCGCAGATGGAACCGTAGACGAGTCAAGTCGCTGGTGCCGCCCAGTCGCTGGCGCGCATCTTTGGGGTGTGACGAGGTTATGTCATCCCATCTGCAAAGTTGTTGGTGCAGCGAAGCAAGATGGTCGGGCAGAATTTGCAGAATAACAGTGCTATTGGGTACAACATCGACAATAGGGGCGCTGAGGCGGAAATAGACAGATGCTGACGACAAATACGCGATGCGGAATGAGAATAGCTGGTCGATGAATTCGGGCTGTCGTCCGTCTTGGAATTCTCGCTCCGTAAAGACGTCGACTGTCCATACCTGTGCTTTCATGCTGAAGATGTTGTATTCGCTTGTAGTTAATCTCCTAGAGATCCAAGCGTAGGAAGGCGCGAAAAGAGACGAGGTAGTTGAGTGCTTACCGTGGCTGTAGCGTTGCGCATCACTGCCATTTGACTCGGTCCTTTATGGGTCACCGTGCACAATACGTGCCCTGGCGTGTTCCCGATCCAGCTCAAGGTGCATTGGGGGCTCTTGCGTATGCGAGTAGTAGAATGACCAGAGCGACGGGTGACCAGATCCAGGCCCACGCTGGACAAAGGCCGGGCTTGGATGAGTTCCGACGGGATTCCAGTCCTATTCGCGCAAAGAGTCGGACAAGCATTCAAGAGTAGTGGAATAGCCGGGACAGCAAGGACAGGTCGGTCAATCGATGTGACCGTATGCCTGTGGGATGGAGCGAACGGAAGTGAGAAAGGAGACGTTGACGTGGATGGGGATAGCGATAGGACGACAGTTGCAGTATGGGATGCGAAGCGAACGCAATATAAAGGAGAGCAGAGACAAAAATTGGGGCTGGGGGAGTGGAGACCCGAAGCGCTCGGCAATTTGTTATTCCGCCCATTCAGCCCATGGAAGCGCCACTGGCAAATGTTCTGATATGATTGGGCATATCTTCCTCGCTTAATTGCACCTCTCCGGTCTCAAGGAATGTGAATCTTGTTGGTTTGACGTGCACAGGCAGACGCCGGCGACTGATGCTTCCTCATCCTGTGCCGTACGGATAGTGTATATGGCGTATCGCCCAGGCTGCTCCTGGTCTACTTCACTATGGCCAGGCCATGTCGGGTAGAAGCAAGCACGTTGGTGCTGGTGCGGCGACTCGGGCGTAGGCGGACTCCGTGCCCACATCGTCCGCGCTGTTGGTACGCGCCTTATGGTAGGATTCATCTGCGCTCGAAGTCGCCTCCGGCGAACGGCAGTGGCATTTCTTGGATTTTACCGCCGCAATGCTGAGGCCTCACCTCCCGATAGGCCAGGCGGTGGCGGCCATGAGACTCTGGTACGCCCTCGCAGCCAGACGAGGTGTAGGTTGTGAATCTCCCAACAGCTCGATCTCTTTCGCTTGCGTTCCCGCTGATGAGGGCGGGTAACAATGTCACCTTCTGCCGGCAGGTGTGTGGGATTTGCACACTGCTGCTGCACGATTGTCCAGGAAGCGAAGTTGGTGGCACGTTGCTGACAGGACCCTATCAATAGAGGCAAACATGTCCGCGTTTCGGTCGGCGCCACGTGTCGTACGAGAATTCACCACACCACAGCCTACCATGCCGTGCGCGCCAAGATGCACGCGCTAGCGGGAACTCCTGAGATTTGGTTTACCAAGAAAGAAAAAAAAAGGCACAGGTTATCAAATGTTGATGAATTGCGCCGTCGCTGGTGCCACTGACCGAGCATGAATCACCCCGAGTTGCGAGATCGTTGCCGGCAGAGACGGCTTTCTCGGGCGCAGACTTCGCCGCGCGCCCCGCGCGCCCGGGCCAGGCGAGACAGATAGCTCCGTCTGTCAGACGTCACCCCAACAGCACCACCGTGGAGTATAGTCATGCATAAATTGCATAAATTAGTTAACCGCCTGAGATTGCTTGGCGGTAAGGGCAAGTTTGCGCCGCTGTTGGCGGCACATGCCATATAACTTGACCGTGACTAATGACCTCAGCCAGGTCCAGCCGGCCTTCCAATTCGTAGATAGCATTAAAAGATTAAATTCTTAATTCTCGTGCCTTTTGCCACCCAGCCATGTTCAGCCACATGGGGGTAATTACACTTTTTCTTAATTGCTTTATGGCCACGCTTCGATGATTGACCTGCTAGAGACTGCGTCTGCGTTCTTCACGGATCTGTTGATGAACTAGCCCCATGAATACACCTTGACAATGCATAAGGCCGTTAACGCCGCAAAAGGTGTTCATAATGGGATTCCATACGCATGCCTACTGCCTCGAACTTTATCCAGTTGTTTGTTGCTGGAGAAACCCAGGCCTAATGTCACTTCAATATCAATCACACCGAAGGAGAAGGATCATTTCCCACGAAGTAGCAAGACTACGATCTATAATCTGTACTGTATACAAGATGTTCATTAAGTCTCCAAAGAAAGTAATTGCAATCCCGCCCATACGTGAGGTAAGTAAGAGCGGCAGATTCACCCTAGCCGCTCCTACAGCACGTCCAAAATGGCCCTCGTCACCGCTCACCTAGTCGCATTGACGCGATCCTCAGAAGCGAATACTTTCGAAGAGGTCCTCAGATCCTTTCGCAAACAAACAAAAGAACAGCTCAAGTACCGACCAAGGAATCATGGATTTCCCGTCATTCCCCTCGCCGTCGCTTCTTGATCTAGCCTCATCCCACTAGTCACAACATTTGATGCCGCGGACGCGCCCTTCGAAGGCATAGGAATCCCAGCTGTTGTTGACACCACCGGGCTCCAGCACTCCCCGCGGGTTGGTCTCCAAAAGACTTCACCGGCCTCCGCGAGTCAACATCCCGAAGCAGACCTCGTCATATCTCTGAGCACACAATCACCCGACTTTGACGAGGACAAGTCCGCCAGCTCGATCGAGCCAACATCCTTCGTCAAGTCGGTCGTCGCAGGGAACCCCGACGCTAATCACTTCTTTCCCGATCGGCAGCCGCATTATCTTGAGTTCGTCATCGAGATCGGGCCTCGGTACGGGGCGCAGTACGGCGGACGCTGGAGGCTGGGAGAACGCCGCCATCACTGGGTATCCGAGTCTTTTGCATTTTGCCAAGATGCTCGATGGCCCTGCGGTACGCGGAGCTGGATCGGGATTACAAGGGAGGCGCGTTTGGGGATAATCCTCTGATCTGCTGCACCATAGTTGACTTGACCAAGTAGTCACTACGGGTAGTGAAGGTTTTCATCAGGTTATTCTGGTGGTCCTGCTGAAATATACGAAAGTCGGGGTGCAAGGCCGAATGAGCACTTTCCCGTAGGGTACTTACGAGATGCCAAATAATGCTCGAGAAGGACGTGGAAATTTCTCTCCGGTGAGACACTGATGGCTTGCGAACAGACCGACCGCCGCCGCCGCGGCTTCGTCGACTGGCAAACCTTTACATGAAGCTGTATTTAAGTAGGCAGAGTAATCATGCCCATGCGCCCATGTCAGCTATATCAGATTATACTCCCATTTCATTAGCACAAGATACAAATTTGCAAGTGATGCCAAGTCGTATTTGATAA
This sequence comes from Colletotrichum agaves, assembly GCA_036785465.1. Classification (NCBI taxonomy): domain Eukaryota; kingdom Fungi; phylum Ascomycota; class Sordariomycetes; order Glomerellales; family Glomerellaceae; genus Colletotrichum; species Colletotrichum agaves. Next base: position 61,401 of record JAXISO010000006.1, read on the forward strand.
TACCATGTGGCCATGTGACCCTTTGTCAAATGTATGAAACCAGCCCATCTCTGTTACTCGTGACAGCAATAAAGCCCATGACGGTCCCAACCGTGGCTAGAAACCTGATGCCGCATCCGTCTATCCCGTTCAGAAGTCTCGATCGTAACTCGTCGCTGTACTGTGTATCCCGCAACCCCAAAAACCCGAATGAGCCCATTGTCCAAGTTCCCACCCGATGGCTGTACCGTCAGCCTCGGAGAAATGCCAAATGCTCCTCTTCAAACTCCACGTGGCTTCGTTATGCAGAGATCAAATCGCCATGCAATGCCTTTAGACGACTACGCCCACCTGCCCACTTTCCTCGTCAACTAAACATCTCCGTTTCCCACTGAGAGGCATACCGTCGGGTGCCTCTTCCTCGAAGCTGCCGTTAAATACTTCGGCGAGGGCTTCGCGATCTCGTCGTCGCTTCAATTGATCGCCGTTCGCTTCCGCTTCCTCTTCCCATGTCTCGATGTTGTCCTCGTCGAAATGTCCCACAATGTCCTTGCCGAGAGCCTTGCCGAGTCGCTCCTTCAGTCCTAGAATTGGCCATACCGGCACTCTCGTGTACTCGATGCGGATTCCGCCCTTGTCGACCGCCTCTCCCATCTTCTCAGCGAGCGTCTTGTCTGTCGTCGCACGGGGATTCTTGGTGGGTTCGTGAAACTTGCGCAGAAGCTCGGCTGTTACGATGCCCTTGTAGACGATGAACTCGGATGCCTCGTTGTCGTTGGTGAGAACGTGCACCGTCACGTCGTGGAACTCTGGCTCGCCAACCCCGAGAGACATGGGCTTCGATGGGAACCATTTGTGCGCAGTGGGCATCGGGTCGCCGTAGAAGCGCTTCTGCGCCAACGCCAGAATGATGCCAACAAAGAGCGGGTCGTGGTTCGCGTTGGGAGGGACGAACATCTTCGAGCGCAGCTGTTGGAGGCGCTCGACGGGTCCATTGTACGATCGATTAGGTCCAGGTAAGACGCGGTACATGTTACGTCTTGTTGCCGCGACCGAAGCCTTGCCGACATAAACCAGGATGGGCTGAGTGCAGGGAGGCTGCTGGCTACTTGCGCCGGTCCCGCTACAGTTTGCGGCGGTCGGGAGTCCGAAGGACTCTGCCGGACGCGTCGACGCTGACTCGAATGAGGCGATGGAGCCACTGCGCGAGGGAGTTGCCTCCCATGCGACCTGGACGCGACAAGTATCGCGGTAGACCAGGCCACCAAAATAATGGTGGAGGTCGAGCTGGGTCTTGGGGCGCGACATTCTGCCGGGGTAGAGGGTAGTCAAGACGATGCGGATCGAGTTGGTGTAGAACTTGTTTGTTCCAGGAGCCAGCATGGCGGTGAGCTCGCGGCTCAAGACCGTGGCGGCGTGGGAGGGCTTCATGTGGCATCTGGACGGGGAGACGGGGGTACCGCGCGGTGATTGAGGGGGGACTGGGGTATCGCAAGGCGGCATCTCTATGAATCGCGCGTCGAGGAGGCGGACATGGAGGTCGGTCCAGCAAATGGGTCGGACGAAGAGGGATGTACCGGCGTGCTCCCACATGAGGTCGTAGAGGGAGCCCTCATCAGGGCGATAGAGGCGACGCCTTCTTCTGCGCTTCGCGTTCGCGGGCGACGAGCACATTGCGGGAACAGGGCTCGAGGTGGGAGGCGTGGCGATGATGGGCTCCGGAGACGACATTGTCGAGGCAGTCGGGGCGCTGCTGGGGAGGTCCATCTTTGGGTGGGGTAACCGCGACTGTCGAACGAAGCTGATTCTTTAAAGATTGAACCTTGGGAAGGTTAGCATACTCGTCGCAAGAGGAGGAAGAAAAAAAGGACGTCGCAAGGGTTGGTATCCGTAAACAACAATGAATGCCAACTATGGAAAGGATAGTCTTACTCTAAAATGAGCAACGGGCTGTGGCGCACTCCCTTTTGTTCTATTTAATGGGAGTGGGCTTCTGAGACTTTGGGGCTTTTTTTGGGGGGGGGGGGAGGGGGGATCCGACGCGACGCTGCGGTGGATGGTTGACGGGGGCAGAACGGGGGCTTTGTGAGTCGGAGACGGCGGAGGGCCAAGATAGGTAACCAGCAGTCGGCGCAACAGGGTGCGCGACGCTGTTGACTCTTGACTCTTGACTCTTGAGTCTTGACAGGTTCCAAACCCGACCGACGTGGGAAAAAAAGAGAAAAGAGGAGCCAGGTTCCGCTTAGATGCAGTGGTCGGAGAATATCCGTATGCTAGTTTGCAGGCGTCGAAAAACTGTTGAGATCGACGATGCTTTAGTGGCCCGGGCTGCGACAACCGAGAAGAAGGGGGGGAAAAGCAATGATGAAGGAAAGAAGCGATGCAGTTGTTGTGGGCTGTGGTGGTTGTAAGAGTTTGTAGTGTTTTTGGTGGAGTGGAATGACGGAATGGATGGAGGAGAATGGACGGCCCAGAAGGGAAGGGGGAAAGTAGAAATTCTCACTGCTCAGTTGTTAGTCGTGCTGTCAGGTGTCAGTCAAGAGGGTTGATCGTGGGGCAACGGACAGCTTTGGAGCACTGAAAGGTGGGTTGCGCGAGTCAAATAACCACGACTTTCATCGCGTCCTTCCTCCCGGGGCTTGCGGCGTGGGCGGCAAATAAATTAAAAACTGGAAAAGCTGGGACGGAAAGCAACAAACTGATGACCACGTCGCGCCTGCCGTGGTCGACCCCAGCGCGGGCACCACCAAGCATCTAGTTATCTGTGTCCAGGCGGTGACTGCTACACAAGCAAAGCCTGGGAGGGCGCGACTTGCCACCCGCTTGCAGCCGGCTTGACACGCTGGACGAGCGAAGTCATGTGACTCCAGGCACCAGCCCCTTCGGTTAGGTGTGGTGGCCTAAAGTATATGGCCCATCCCTGAGTCATCAACCGCGTGGACAACTCTAAAATCCCGTGATACCCGACCCTGACATCGGGCAGTCACGTGGTGAAGACTGAAGCACAGCCACTGCGCCACGCTTCCTTACCACAACGGCCCGGGCCCGGGCTGTAGGTAGGTACCTCTGTACCTAGATAGGTACCTCCCGTCAGTCCCGACACGCCAGCAAGCTCCAGTCTGGGACCTACCTTAGGTAAGGTAGGTGAGTGTGAGGTGGACGTCAGTCGAGCCCCACCTTTCCACCCTCCATCGGCCGCTGCTTCGTGCCTCAATTGACGTCTCCCCATTGCGCCCAATCCTATCACGACCAGCTTCATCACACACGAACAGACCAATTTTTTTGGTCACGAAGCTATCAAAATGCCGGTACGTTGACACAATTCCGCTACACCTGAACAACTTTCACGGAGCTTAAATGACCGTCGCCCTTGCTGCCCGCCAACTCAACCCCCAGCCCCAAAACCCCATACCGTTCTAAGCTGACTGTGCACTCACTCCAGGCCTACAACTCCATGTTCAACGCCGACCCCAACGTCCCCCGATTAATAGGCAACTTCCCCCTCCTGCCCCTGCGCACAAAGACCCGCGGTCCTGCCTACACCCTCCCCTTCCCCAACCCGCCTCTGCCCGCCAACGAGTCCCCCGACCCGGACAGCGAGAGCTACGACATCCTCGACGAGGTCCTCGCCCTCTTCCGCGCAAACACCTTCTTCCGCAACTTCGAGATCCAAGGCCCCGCGGACCGTCTGCTGGTCTACGGCATCTGGTTCGTCAGCGACTGCCTCGCAAAGATCAAGCCCAGCGCCGGTGTCCGCGATGCCACAAAGGATGTCATGAACCTCGCCCTCGACACCAACTTCGCCATCCCGGGCGACCCGGCTTTCCCCCTCAACCAGGTACGATTACATGACCTCCCTTTTCGGGTCTTTCTTATCCTGTGACCGTTGAGTTCCCCCCCTAACGGCTGCCGTCAGATGTACGAGCCTCCCCGTGACAGGCAAGACGCCGAGCAACTCCGCCAATACATGTCCCAGGTCCGCCAGGAGCTGGCGGTGCGGTTACTCGCGAGGGTCTACGACGAGAACGGTGACGGAAAGCCGAGCAAGTGGTGGTTGAGCTTCACCAAGAGAAAGTTCATGGGCAAGTCGTTGTGATGCTGGTCAAGGAGAACATGCCGTGTGGAGGGTGAAACGTTAAAAAAATTGCGGTTGTGACTTTAGAGCGACGAAGGCCAAAGACAACGCTATCATACTCCGATACAGCCCTACAAGCCTGATTGGAGAATGCCAGGGTATCTAAATGCAAGCGAGTGCAACTTCTTTTCTTCCACATGAGCCGTCCCGCCATCCTCAGCCGCGTGACCAAAGACCAGCATGTTGTTCTTCTGTATGGATCCCTATCTCACCCACCCTCTCTCTCTACGCTTCCGTCTTTCTCCTCTTAAACTTGCCGCGGGCCTCGACCTTGCCCTCAGCCGGAACCGCCTTCCAGCCCGTAAACACGTAGCCGTCGGCACCTCCTCGCCCCATCATCATGGGGTGCGTGCGGCCAGGCAACACTTGCCAACGTTTCGCGCGGCTCGTCTGCACGTTGGCGCCCAGCAGCAGCGTCGGGTTGATGGGGAAATCATCCGAGCCCTCCCACCGCTCCAGCTCCTGGACCGACTTCCCGGCAGCCTCGGCAGGCGGGTTGGTGGACCAGCCCGCACGGCGCGCGATGCTGAAACAGTCGGCGAGCTCCGTCAGGGGCTCGATGCTCTGCGAGTAGATGGCGATGGGCGCTCCGCCGGCCAAGAGCGGCAGGGTATGCCGCAACACGGAGATGATGTCCATCGTCGTCGCGATGACGAGGCCCGAGAAGCCGCCCGCGCGAGTCGAGTCGACGATGTAGCGGGTGCGCGCCCAGCGTCTGCGCTTGCGGTGGTAGTTTCCTCGGCGGTTGGCCTTCCAGGAGTGCAGTACCTCCTCCGAGACGTCAGGGGGCGGCGTGGAGTATGTGACGTCCTCCTCGGGTTCCAGGAGCTGGAGCCAGGAGATGGGGAGGAGGTTCGTGGCGAGGGGGTGGAGAGGATACGGCGGGTTCGGGTTCGTGCTGTCAAAGTTGTAGTATTTGAGGAGGGCCAGGTTCGGCTGGCTGTTGGGGTGGATGAGGGTTAGAGTATTGGTGGGCGCGAAGATGGACTCGAAGTCGGCGCGCCGCGGGGGTGGCCGTCGGCGAGGGGGCTGTTGCTTTTGCGCATCTCCGTCATTCGCCGCTGGTGCGTCAGCCATCGCCTCGTCGGGTTTTGTCGTCGTCTGAGGAGCGGCGGGTTCTGCGTTTGTTTGCTCGACCTTGGCGACGGTCTCTGGGAGCTTGTCTCCGTTTGCCTCAGCATCCTTGTTCTCGTCCTGCTCAGCCTCCTCCTGGGTGTCGTTGGGGTACAAGAAGCCCATCCTTTCGGCCATAGCTGCGGTCACAAGACCTCCGGTATCGTCCACAACCAGCCAACGGCCACCAATCTCGGACTTGTCCAGCATGCCAGACCCATCAGCCGTCACCACCTCGGGCTTATCTGTAGGCGGAAGTCCACCAAAGTGAACATTGGCCCAGCACCCCAGCAACCCCATCATCTCCTCCCTCATCTCCAGCACCTTGCCGGCATCCTTCTCCTCCAGAAGCCACTTGCCCAGCGTCAACGGATCGAGCGGCTGTATGGTGAAGCGGCGGATGTACTTCTTCGTCTTGAGTAGCTTGTACTTGGCCAGGGAGAAGGACGTCTTCTGGTCAATGGCGGTGTGCGACAGCAGGAGCTTCGCAATAATGTCCTTGCCGGCGTCCGTGTTGCCCTGCTTCAAGGCCTCGATCTCCTCGGTCGTCAGAGTCTGTCGCGCCGTCTCGTCAATGATCTCACGTCGCGATCGCGCGACGACGTCGCCGCTCTCGTTGTCCACGACGGCGAACTCCGCTCCGTCGGGGGCAGCGATCACGTTCTCGAGGTCGACGCCGTCTTCTTCGGCGGGCTGCGCGCTCGTGTCGGCCAGGGCATCGGCGTGGATCTCGCTCGGCGGCACAACGCGTAATCTGCTGAAGTTTTCGCCTTCGCGCTTATCTTGGATCTCGTAGGTCAGGTGGAACGGTCGGTCAATGACGAGATTTGTCGGGAACGAGCCGAGTTTGCCCAGAGAGATTGTTCTGGAGGAGAGTCAGCAAACCCAACCAGCGTCGAGGTGCGCAACGAGAAAGACTGACGTGTTCGGGATGATCTGGAGCACCTTCGTATCCTCCGAAAGGAGCTTCAGGGACACCCACTGGTTCGGCTTCACGAGGGAATGCATGGCTTGAGGGCGATGGTGACCAAGCAGAGGTGGTAATTGCATAGCCGATGGAAGCCTTTTGCGAAAAGGGAAAAAAAAAAGTTGCTGCTACCCAGATGAAGCGTCAATTGAGCTTATCGTTATCGCAGACTTAGTGGCGGTGGCCAATCAATACAATGCTCGGCGTTTGGTCCCTGCTATTCAGGTACCCCGCGCGGGGCATTCTTAGTGAGCTCGCTGCTGAAAGCTTTATGCAAGCCGCTGAAGCTTCACGTCACAGCTGATCATCCAAACCAGTCCACCTTCAGTCAAAAGGCTTCATTCCGAATGAGCGACACCTCAACAACGACGCATCTCTTACACCTTACAGTATAACCCGATCTATCGATTTCGTCTTATTCTGAAATCCAAACAGGAACGCATGCAGCAACCTCTTGACAGCCACTCATAGGCCAAGAAATGCTTGTTGTCGGCGTGCCTAAACTCAATCGTCTCCCTCACGTCGCGGGACATGCCCCGAACCCAGGACTGCCTTCGCCCGATCTTTCATGCCCATCAACCTGAGAATGCCCGCAGTCGCGTGGAGAAAAGCCGTGAGAGTCCCGAGCAAGACGATAGGAATGAGGGTGTACGTCGTGAAAACTGAGAAGAAGGTCAGCAGCCAGACGCATGCACGCCACCAGCGATGGCAGATCTCGTAGACTTACACACGCCACCACCCGTCTGCTTTACCACATCGTAGAGCTCACCGCGCATGATCTCGAGGGCTCCAGCTTCCCATTTCCACGGCCCTACGAGCCGGAACTTGCTGTTGAAGTTCGATCCCATGGCCCACGTGAAGAAGGCCTTGAAACCCTTGCCTGCCATGAACGAGAAGGTCGGCGCGGCACCCATGTCCAGTGCAAGCTGGTATGCGTAGGACTCCTGTTCCACCCCGTGCTTGGTCTTGAAGAAGTCATGTCCGCCGCGGGCCTTTAGAGCATAGTCAACCTCATAATGGGGCACGGCAGTCGGGTCCGAAGGCGCAGACGGCATTTGCCGGGGATACTCGTGCCGGAGAAGATTGAGAACCCAGAGCTGCGCCTGTAACTCGGCGAGCGGAGGAATCGCACCTATGTTGTTCATCAGCATCCGTGCAACCGTCGAGCAGGAATGAACATCGCGGCCGTGACCTACCGATTCCAGGCCTCACGAAGCCAACGAAGCCCGCAGTCACGTCGTCGCGCTTCCAGATACCGCGCACATCCAGGTCCTCGGGCTTGGGGTACTCGTCGCCCATGAAGCAGACGCGACGCACGTATCCCGTAGCAAGAACAACCAGATCCGGTCGTATCGCGTTCGCGAGCGCCTCTCGATGCTCAAACCGCTTGCTGCAGGGGAAGACGGCTCTTCCGTCTTTCGAGAACGCAGCGGGCCAGGGCGCCGACAGAATTTTCCTTCCTCCGGTGTCTTTCAACTCCACGTTCATCGCGAAGGCTCGCATGCGGGAGAGGACGTCGGTTGGTCGGTGGCCTTCGTTGAGGTACGGAAGAGCTCGGTCGGACTTCACAAGGAACACTGCACACACACAACGTTCAGCTGATGATAATCGTGACCGGAGGACATGGGTGGCTTGACGACTCACATGAATCGGCATTGTTGCGGTTGCCCTCAATGGAACCTACCCATTGGTCGGGGCCTGCCAACGTGCCTCCAGATATGTAGTGAAGGGTCTTGAGCGTTTTGTCGTAGATGAACCAAGGTAAGAACGAGTGTTGGAGTCGCTCCGGGAGATAGGCAGTGTCGAAAATGCTGGCAACGGCCGTATCGACAGGCTTTTGGCGAGGATCTGGCTTCAGAACTTTCATGACGATTGGCAGAGGGATTGTCTAAGAGGATCAGTTGGGCCCAGAGGCAGTTAGGACATGCGACAAACCTTCTTCGCGCAGTAGAAGCCATCTTTATGGCACATCACGACCTCTCGGGCGTCAGAAGTCACCGCAAGATGAGCAAGGTCCATGGCGGTCTCTCCAGCTCCCAATACCATGACTGATGTGTCGTTACCGAACTGTTTTCTTCCCTTCACTTCGGATGAGTGAAGTAGGGCAGGCACGTTGGAAAGGCCATCGATGTCGGGAATCGACGGCACGTTGTTGAGGCCAGTACAAACAGCGATGGCATCGCAATTCCAGTAAAGGAAGTCCACGTCGCCGTCGGTTCCATGCTCAGGCTTGCACATGCTGACGTATCTGTAGCATATGCGATGTCCGCCCGTGGGGATTCTCGAGACTCGGACGACCTCGGTTCCCATCTCGATGAGACTCCAAAGCCTGAAGTGGGCGCAATAATCCTCGAGGTATCGTACGTACTCATTCATCGGCAAGAAGTCCGGCAGATCTCTGGCGACTCGAAAATCGGAGAAGGTCGTGAGATACTTTGAAGATACCATCTGTTTGTTTGGTGTCAATTCACGGCTCACCCAGCGGTTGAGGTGAAGCCATCTCGCTCGTCACGCTGCGGCGACGGCATCTGGATTTCCCGCAAACGTACCTCGGCTTCCTCATACACCTTGTGCTTGTAGACGCCTCCGATGCTTTCTTCCTTCTCAAAAACTCGAATTTCGATATCGGGCAGGCCAAAGTAATGCTTCACCTGGCTGAGATACTTGGCAGTGACGAGACCAGAGGCCCCGGCGCCGATGACTGCCACCCTAATGGATTTCATGGTATGGTCGAAGTGAGGTTGAACACCCAGTTGATACTGAAGATTCCACAGCGAAAAATTTTGAGTCCGGTCCGATGCGTTGGTCTTCAGATATGGATGCTAGAAGACCAAGGTCGGGTAGTTGCACCAACCGCCGTCAAGGGCTGGAGGCTTTATTGACGTTTGGGGGCTGCCCTTCCGAAAATAGAATGGTTTCTGCTGCTTCCAATGTCCAAGCTTCTGAAGTAAGTATGGAGGCCTGATGGTTCAGGATAAATATGGCAGGCGAGGAACAGATAAGAAATCCGATCACTGGGCCGGTCCTGGTGGGCTGTCTTTTTGAGATCAAGCAGGGCCTGGAGGCAAGGAGCTGTGGCTGGCCTGGCCTGGCTTCAGCACTTCCGATGCCCAGTATATGTAACCACAAAAGTGATCTGGTCACTTAAGGAGCCCAATTGAGCATTGGAGAAGGGGCTGCGCAACAGGTGATCAAATGACACCAAGGACAACTAGTGAAGTAGTACACAAGGGGTGGTGTATTTGATTAATAGAGACAAAGTATAAGATCAACTTTCCGTGACATCACAGAGGTGCTGTGTGAGCCTTTGAAGATGCAAGAACAAAATAACATCTACATATGAACAGGGAGGGTTATGTTGCCTCTTTAAGCATTCAGCTTTTCATTTTTATGGCCAGGGCATTGTGACTTATTTTTTCAGCAAGAGCCATGATGAAGTCGAAAAAATCAGATCCGGCGGGACGAGACCCAACTGAGGCTGACAGTTATGCCCAGCTGGTCTGAGGATGGTGTGTGTAAGATAGCACGCCAAGGGGGTGAAAGTTGGCCCCCAAAGAGCCCCCAAGATTTCGGTGAAGCACACGACCAGACGATTGGACTTTTGCCTCAGCTGAATAGCTTAGCAAGCTGAAATTGGCAACGCTGCGAGCTGATGGGGCTTGGGCAGGGCGGAATCGGCCCAGAAAGTGAAATGTGACATTCCAGGCGCCAGCGTTTTTCGGCCGATGGGCACAAATAGATGGGGGGAACGACACAGAAAGAACTCTTGGCCTTCAATAACCATAGAATGGGGTTTCATCGCAATAAAATAATATTGCTCATTTTCATGTGCCACATACACATGTACAAGACCTTGCGCTTGCGATAGGGAGCGGAGAGATGTCGTCAGTGAAACCAACTATTAAGAGAAAGGCTTTCAGTTGCTATTTCCTAATTCATGGTGGTTGGAATTGATAAATTGACTCTGGAGTCCCCATGAATTGAAAAAAATTGAGGAGGATATCATGTGTCTCTTGGGGGTGAGTCTCTGTGAACTCTCCGCCAATACCTTTTTCCAAGTTTCTGGTCGGATGATTGGGTTTAATTCCTACTAGCCTCAAAAAGACTTTTCTGCACTCTTTCCTCATGTAGCACCTCAATCTCTCCCCTACGCCAACGCAGATGTTCCGAATAATCGGAGCCCAGTACCAAAGCAACAGCATGAAGAATATGGCTTGCCCATCCGTCCATGTACCACAACCACTCCAGCTTTTTTATCAGCGCGACCAAATGTGCCAGTATCAGAAGCGCAGATGACTTCTTATACTTCAGACACTGAACGAAATTTTCCTCGGAGCGATACACGCTGCCTATGATGATCTCCATCCCTCCATCATTTGCATGTTTCGGCTCTTGCGCAGTCCCGAATGATTGCTGGAAATACCCGGTTAAATACACCAGCATCTTCTCGTAAATCCTGCTGTCCGGGTCATCTTACGCGGCCACCAGATCAGATATTCTTTGCAGTGCCGGTTCCCAGAGAAACACTCTTTCCGTCACTTCCGAGGGCAGTAGTTCCTTTGGTGGTTGTTCTGTTGGCATCGGGGCTAGAACCTGGAGGGCAACCTTTGCTTCTGGTGATCCAGTCGACCGATCACGCGACTCACCAGGCGGCGTGGGTGCAGATGCGAAGTCGCAAGGGATGAGTGCTTTCAAACACTGCCTGCATCTTGGCTTGACTTCATCGCTCTGTCGTCAAGATGAGCTTGACATATTGGTATTGGCTTCAGGATTATTCCGAGTTACCTTGATCCTCCGCCGCTTGCAAGCATACCTAGACTTCTCATGAGATCTCCTTTTCGCGATGTGGCATGTCGTGCATGTGCAGCTGGTGTCGCCGTGCTTCGGCTTATGTCTCGTCGAAGCAGAATTGCTCATGCCGATCGCATGATTATATATCAAGAGCACGGCAATTTGGAGAGCTTGAAGAGTTGCTGCAGTCATGAACATTAGTGATTCCAACACGGACTAAGGACCTACACTAGGTAGTAGGATGGTCCCTTGTCAGCACACACTTGTGTTCTTAGCTGTCCAGGTTGAAGTCCCAAATGAATACTACAGTCGAGATCATTCTCAAAGTTACCTCATTGTCTCATCAGAAGAAAGGAATGCTGAGTGTTTCTGCCACTGGAGTCTGGCGAGGGTGCGTAAGTAGGAGATGACAGCACTTACGTCCATGTAGGTCGGCGAGACGTAAGCTGTGGTCTCGATCTTCCATGAGCGAGAATTCGAGAAAGACCATGAGAAAGATCTGGGAATTATTCAAGGTGAGACTCCTCGGAGGGTTTGAGCCCGGGGAGGGATGTGGCGACCGGTTCAGAGAGTTGCAATGGAGGAAGTCCCGATCAGAAATCTCGTTACAAACACCGTCCAATTCGGATGAGAAAAGAGCCAGCCTAGTCGAAGAAGATGTCGATTATTGTACCAGTTCAATAAGGTCTATTCGTTCAAGACCTTTTAGGTCAAAGTCTCCCAAGTAAGGTGTCTTGTAGGTTTCTATGCTGTCCTATCCATGCCCACTGAAGAGAATAACGAAGTATATTCCTATGCCTTTTCTTCGCTGTCATCCTCGCAAATCAACGTGGGATCGACTCTGAAAGTCAATAACGGGCTAGGAATTTAATACAAAAAGTATCCAACTTCGCCATGCCCACACGCTTCCCGCCGCGAATAGAACGTTTTATTATTCAAGGAAAAAGATCTGTTTTCTGGCAATGATTATCTTATGACTTTGTCTTTTTTATTCAAGATGTTAAGTCTTGGAAGGTTGCATGTCTTGGCACCAGCCACATCGATAGTAAAGATGCACCGCCGACTTGTCCAGAGCCGTTGAAAATGCCTCATCCAGCCCTGTTTCTCCAAGTTGGTAGAACTGGTCGCATGGCAATGAATGGGCGAGCCAATCTGGACCATATTGGTTCAGTCCCGAATCCGTCACCAAACGTCACAATCATTCACTTACGTCCGCATTACAATTGCTTGGCCCAATACATTGTGTAGACCAATCATGTTCATTATTTCTATATCGCCGTGAGCACCCAGACGCATTCGGCCCGTCCTGTTCATGCAATGCCAGCACCCCCTTTATATACATTAAATCTAGTAAATGAGAGACGACGTGTTCGTCGAGTAAACTTTCCCCGCGTTCGGGGAGGGGTATATTGCGGTTTTTTAAAAGTGAGGAGCATTGAGGAAGAGACCCATGAGGACACCGCCGAGAGTGCCTGCAATGGGGATGGTCATGATCCAGGAGAAGACCAAGAGGGCGACGCGCTGGAAGTTGACCGCCTTGAAAGTACCATTGCACAGGCCGACACCAACGGTGGCTCCGGTAATGCACATGGAGGTGGAGACGGGCAGGGAGTACTGGGAGAAGACGAGGACGGTGATGGCGGCGCCCATCTCCATGGAGCTGCCACGGCTGGGAGAGTGGTAGGTGATCTTGTTACCCATGACTGTTTCTCGTTAGCGGCCGTCCCGATCCTGTCGTCGTCGCGAAAAGCGAGAAAACTTACCCTTCATGATGTTGTAGCCGTAGGTGATCAGACCAAGCGAGATGGTGGCGGAGAGGACGGCGAGCTGCCAGACGGGGACGGGGGCCTTGGCGGCGGCGGCGTCGCCGGTGCTCCAGGCGGAGTAGATGACGGCCCAGGGGCCGACGGAGTTGCCGATGTCGTTGGCGCCGTGAGCGAAGGAAGCAGTGCAGGCGGTGATGATCTGGACGAAGGAGTAGGTGTGCTCGACCTCGTTGGGGTACTTCTTGGCGGCGCCGTAGACGCGCTTCATGCGCTCGCCCTCGGGAGTGCCGGCGATGCCGGTCTGGGCGGCGTGGATGTCGTAGTGCAGACCGTAGAGGGCGCCGACGACAACCATGGCGGGGATGCGCTTGAGGAGGATCTTCATGTTGTGGACCTCGTAGATCTCGCCGGCGCCCATGGGGTTGTCGCGGAGGAGGCGCATGGCCCAGCCCAGGGGGCCGCGCTTCTTGAGGAGCTTGGCGTGCAGCTTGGCCTCGCCCTCGGCCTGGAGTTGCTTGTAGGTGGGACCCTGGCCAACCTCGGCCGCGGCAAGAGAGTTTCCGTGGGGGATGCGGGCCTCCTTGCTCTCCTTGCTCTCCTTGAGGGGCTCGTCGCCAGACTCGGAGGCTTGGGAGGACTTGTTGTGGCGGGGGAGGGTCTCGTCGTCCTCGTCATCCTGGACGACGGCGTAGTTGGGGACCTTTGCCTGCTCGGCAACATCGACGACAGGGCGCTTGAAGAGGAGGGGGCCCATGAAGGCGTGGTACCACTTGACGCCCTGGTCCTTCTTGATGACCTTGGCGTGGACGTAGGGGACGAAGAAGAGGGCGGCCAAAAGGCAGAGACCGCCACCGGTGCCCATGGTGACGGCGGCGATGTACCACGAAGGCTTCTTGTTCAGGCCCAGGTTGGGGGAGCCCTTGTAGACGATGGACAGGGTGCAGACGGTGCCGGCGATGAGGAAGAAGAAGGGCGAGGTGTAGACGGCCCAAGGGACGGGGTTCTTCCGGACGTGGACGATGAACTTGATGAGCGAGAAGATGATGGCGCCGAAGCATCCGGAGATGGCGGGAGCCATGCCCAGACCGGCGAAGATGGCACCGAGACCCTTGCCGTCGTTCCAGCCCCATTGGACCTTGTCCGCGCCGGCGGTAGCAACACCGACACCAGCAACGGCGGAAATCAGGGAATAGGTCGAAGAGACGTGGGCGGAGTGTCGCGTGCACCACATGACCCAGGAAGAGGCGGCGGCGAGGGCGCAGGTGAAGGCGAGCATCTGGACGCCGGCATTGTTGTTGAAGGCGTCGTTGGGGATGATGCCGTTCTTGATAGTCTCGGCAGTGCGGGCACCGACGGTGATGGCTCCGAGCATCTCGAAGATGGTACCGAAGATCATGGCCTGTCTGTAGGTGATGGATCGCGACGACACACTGGTCGCCCAAGCGTTTGCGACATCGTCTGGAGGGGTTCATGCGAGTCAGCCTCTGAAAGTAAAATCTTAACTCACGTGTGCTGTGTTGTGTTGTTTTGTTTTGTGTTGTTGCAAGGCACCGAGGCCTCCTCCCACCTGCAGTTACACAGGCGATCCCGGGACGGCATCTGCTGGATCAATATTCGGATGTTATTACTCACTTGCACCGTTGTTGTATGCATCGAGCATAGCAAAGAAGGTGCCAATGGCAAAGACATAGTTGTATTTGTCGAGCGCCATTGTGAGCGACTGACTGACTGCTGCTTGGCGGTAGGCTGGGCTAGCAGTTGTTTAAGGATCTCGAAGAATGAGGAGAAGCGTTGCCTTGCTGGAGGACAGGGCAGACACACGAGAGTGTGCGCAACAACAGACCTTTTATGTATCCTCTTGGCAGCTCTGGTTTACGAAAGCGTGGCGGCCATCAGCGGAAGCCAAACCCAGTTTCGTCGGAGTCAAGCCCATGTCTCTCTCTCTCTCTCTCCAGGTTGAAGAGTCGAACAAGGTCCTCGTGCTCCGAACGCCGCGCTCCTCCAAACACGCATTTGCAGTGAGTGAGTGAGTGTCTCGACATGGTCCTCCCTGGTCGATGGCCCGATGCTAGACCGGACGGGATGCAACAAGGATCTTCTATACGGTTAGCGTGCCAAGATGTCGGTATCCCTAGTATACTAGCCTGGAACTATCCCGCAAGCTTTATTCAATCCCCGCAGAGATTGGGGGGGACGGCCGGGGGGTACGAGGAGGGGGAACAGTCTGGAGTTGACGAATCATGCACCAGAAGCTCTCCACGTGTGCCATCTCTTCGCTGCCGTTGTTCGACTTGAATTCGGACCCCCCCGGTTCCCCGAGGAGCATATTAAGAGAACGCCAAGCCCTCCAGCCCAGAGTTCGTCTCGACGCCGTCTTGTTGCTGCAGTTGGGTCTTTTTGCACGCGACTCTTCTCTGCTTCGAAAAAAGAATACTTCCTCCGACCGACGCTCGACTTACCTATATTGGCTTGCCGCTCCGGTCATCTCTTGGCTTCTGACGGGCTTTGTATCCACCAAAAAAACACGAAATTTCTTCTGCTTCGGACTTCGCAACTAGACCCGACTCGAACAAGAGTTTCTATCCACTCAGCCACTTATCAGCCAACTGACGCTCTCAACTGACACCTCGAGATCAAACGGCCGGTCCGCTGGCCATCCGGAGTGCGAGTCCTGGGCACGTTGCCAAAAGAAAGAGAGAAAAAAAAAAAAAAAAAAAAAAAAAAAAAAAAAAAAAACTGTCGCCATACCTACACAGCCAGTTCTTGGCGCTTCGGTCTCCATTTTGGCATAGCCCGGTATGCGACCTGCGATAAACACCTCGGATCAGTGAATCAGACGCCCGTATTGGTTACTCGACGAAACGACGCATTCCGAAATGCCCCAATCGTGACCGAGGGGTGCGTGAGCTGTTCGACTTGACAAACCCAACACGCTGCGAGCTGATTCAGGCGCGAATAGTCGATTCATCCGCTCGGTATCCATTCCAGCTTGAGATCACCTGTCGAAGCATGGCGTGCTAGGCTGAGAGAGCGTTCGCTTCGCGCTTCGCGTGCTTACAATTCCGCCGTAACAACCCGCTTAAGCCAGCATGATGGAGACATACATCTAACTGCACTTACCACCCTCCACCTTATTTGGTCTTGGCTGTTCTACGAGGCTGTCGTACGAGTCTGTCATGACTTTCACAAGAGGCAGGGCTATCTCCGGTCCATTTTCCATCAGAACGGCCCAAGATTGATATATACAACGAACGGCCTTTCCATTTCATTTTTTTGAATTGACGTTGCAAAGCTCGTGGAAGTCTCACGTTGTCAAGTAGGTTGTCTGTCCAATGCCAGGACGTAGCCAAGCGATTCGAACCCTTCGATCGGGAATCGAACGGGTGTCAGCCAGAACGTTGGCCAAGGGTTGGCAAAGCTTGCTACAGGCTAAACAGAATACCAAGCATTGCGGCTTCGCAGCGACAAGACTCTGGGCAATCCGATACATCTGCGTCGAAGGATGCGGCTGCTGCTCATGGAAGGAATGGCTTGAGGGTTGGCAAAGCTTGACGCCCATCCGCCCCTGAGCGTGACACCATCTGCGTCAACCGAAAGGGGCCACAATCTCTCGACGAACCAACACTTCGGGTTCCAGCCCCTTTGCCACCTTTGATCTCTTTCCCTATTTCCAAGACACGTCCGTCCACGAACGGCGTAGAAGGCCGCCAAGACCGACCCCCCACTCTCCGGCTGGTCTGTCCAACGGATCGCCGAGTCCGAGCCCACGTGCTCCTTTCGTAGGCCAGGAGAGCCCGCGCCGGTCCTCGAAGGCAACCTAAGTCGGTACGACTTTTCTTCTTCAGTTCTGCGCGATGCTCGGCGACGACCCTGCATGGGATTTGCAACCCCGTCCTGGCTTGCCTGGCTTGTCGAAAGGCGCATTTGCAGCGGCACACCACATTGAGCTGCCAGCCGACCCCAGACGCCATGTGACTTTTGGGTTGCCATGTCTGACTGAGCCTGGAAGTCCGGTTAGTCCAGTCGGTCAAATCATCAGTTATTTCATCGCCCAACTGAAAGATAGTTGACCACTCCTTGCTGCCACCTGCACTTCGATGAAATGTCTTGAATCCTGATGCCATGGCCTGCTGGGTCCCTAGTTCCTTCTCAGTCTACATGTGTACCCGTCGCCGCTTGGCAATCGCGCTCAGTATTTTGAGACAGTACACAATCACTGATGCCGTCGTACATCATTCCTAGCATGACGTGGACGGAGTTTCGTAGACGAGGCTATGAGATGACGAAACCCTGACAATATCGCATAATCCCAAGAGGCTAGGACAGGTAGGTGTCGTCAATGTATGCCTGCATGTAGACATGGCCGTTGGGTCGCCACGAGGCCAAGCAAGCTTCGATATGCGAACTACCTGTGCTGGGCCAGACCTTGCCGCCATGCACACAAGCGCCAACCAACCGTTTACATCGGCGCTGGGGATCCGACAGCCCGTCCGGGGGCAGCCGCAAGCACTTCCGGAGTGGGTCAGCCGTGCCGAGTGGCCGGTTTCTGGACCACTTGGTGCACTGACAAGTAGGTCCCGGTGATGTCCTTGGGCCCAGCCGGCGGGACAGGTGTTTTTTGGTGCACAAAACATCTCTCAAGAACTGTCTTGCAAGGATCGACTCCATCCAAGACTGTTAGCTATAGCGCAGATACTACCTCGTAACAAATGAGAACCCAGAGACACAAACGAGAGCCCCGGACAAGAAGTACCGTGCATGGCGACTCCGGGATGGCTCGGCAGAACATGGGGGCATGCGGAGAGTCACCCGGCCGGGAAACCACTTCCTCAGACGGCGGCCGGCACCGGACAACTTGTCGTCTTGAGATGTTCAAGCGAGCCGTCGTAGCCGTCGATGTTCATTCTCGAAATCTCGAGTTCGTCGTCTTGCAGACCGGCTCCAAGGCTTACGGCTGCCATCTTCTCCGCAGTCGCCCCAGTAGCATGGTTCCGCCGGTGGCGGAGACGCTGCCGAGAATGAGCCCGCCGCGGGCCGAACGATGTAGGCTTGTTCTACTACCCGCAACTCGAATGGATCGCTGAGTATTCAAGAGAGAAAGCTGGTCGTGGATCAAGACAAGACCGGACATCGTGGTCGGGTTTGAGTACTTTCTCCTCACGCAGTTCGATACCGACCGGCATCTCGACATGTCCACGATGTATAGTACAGGTTTTGGTGAAGAGCGGTCGACGAGAGAGTCTTGGGGTAAGTTGTTTGTCATGATGAAAGAGGCGAGCATTATCCCTCCGACCTTCTGATGCCGCGACCGGGCGAAGAGTCACGCGACCCTCGCGAATACGGGTATGGTTACTGAGGAGATTGCCAAGGTCAAACAGGCTGGACGGAAGCATAAGTCAACTATATCTTTGAACACAGAGTGGCCAGAGGGTTTTCCTCTTACTCTAGGTAGGCACTCAATGGGTCAGAGTTGAACTTACTTCGTAGATAGGTTAGGGGTAGGTAGTAAGTATCAATGTAATATGAGGATTACTTATAGGGCAGGTTAGATTATGTATTATTTTGAGTTTGCCTCTTTTAATTTAGTACTGGTCGGATAATACCGGGGGGCAATGATTGTATGAAGTATACTCTCTTATCTTACCACGATGGCCCTGGCTGGAAGACGAAGTAAGATTCCTCTTGCGCCATTTTCTCATCTGCTTCGGTGACGATATGAGGAAAAGCGCGCCAAGCGCGGCTTTCGTATCGCCCTGCAATTCAGGGCAGTGAGCGATTTGAAGCGCCATCATCCATGGCTACTCGCCGCTAGTCCTCATCGCGTCACCGGCTCCCAAGTCTTGGCGCAGAAGCTGGTGTTGGTGCCAAGAAAGACGTGATGGCTTCTCGTTGGGTGCTTGATGCGACGGCCGTCGCCGAAATCAGCCTTGGCATCCAAGAAGATGCTGACCCATTTCTCGCCGGCTGGCTGATGAGGGAGAGAATTTGCGTCGCATCCGAAATCTCGAGCTCCACCGTTCGGCCGCGTTGCGAGTCATTGCATTGCGCAAATCGCAAACTCCTGTCCAATCTCGTGCAGCGCCGCGTTCAGCAGAGATGACACCAAAAACTCAGAAAGACACAACGAAAGCGGGGGTAGTTATCGATGGCAGTCACTAAGGCGAATGAAGAAGCAATTGCTCCGCTAGTCAAACGCAGATCTGCCAGACGCGGGATATGAACCATGTCTTGCTTCCTTGTGCAATGGTTAATTTGGGCAAGGCATCGCGGAACCTGCTCGTAGACTTCGTGTTCAATTCGCTAGATGGGGTCCTGGGACATCGTTACGGATCGATTGTAGAGGAATGCTTATGATATATGCGAAAGCTTTCGCAAGGCCAGATTAAGTCAACATTCAAGCCGATTAAGTGGCGAGACCCCATAACCCCATCCCGCGGGTAACGGCCGCGAGTGACGGCGGCGGTCCAGGCGGCAGGTCGTGTGTCTCCCCGGGCGCCTCAAAATCCTGTGCTGCCGCATGCACATCAGATACGGATCTGAGAAACCGACAATCCAGCCTGTTGGGACTGGAGATAGATAGGATTGACATTCTAATCAGGCTCCTCGCGAACATCACACGGTGCCGGGGACAGTTTTGTGCAAAAGGTTTGCAGTTCGTCATTGGAAGATGAGACTGGTAAACGTTGCATCTACTCACCTGGACGAATCAAACACGACCCAGAGAATCAAATACCGCAGATGTGAGCGTGGTTGCGATTGCGTTGTCACTTTCCACCACCAGGCTGGTGAACAGCGACAAAGACGTCTCCGCTCCAGTCTTCTCGATCGAATCTGCAACGAACTTGAATGCGCTACGAGCCGTGTTGTCTTCCTTCGGGCCAACAATGAATCGAATGCCCCGTATTGTTCTCTCCAAACCCCAGGAACTCTCCCTCACAGGAACCGCTCACATGATGACCTGCTTGAATGTCCATCATTCGGGGGGGAAATCCTGCCCCTGAGCGGGCATGACCAAGACAAGGATGTATTCGAACCCCCAACTCCTTTCGAGATCCACCTCGTCTCCTTTCACTGGTTCCCCCAGCCTTCCATCCCGCACCGGGGCACCTCCCCCGCAACTCAGAATGGGCCGTTTCCACCCCCGCAATCCTTATCCTCTCCAAACACCCGTTACCCCAGGTGAGCAACACCCAATGGCCTCTCCAGCTTGCTAGACAAACCTCGAGCTGCGGGTGGCTTTTGCCTCTCTTACGAGGGTTGGCCGGCCATGGCAGCCATGGCAGACCGGGATGATGACCATGTTCGACGGCCTAGCGAATCGGCGCATGGGCACATTCAGGCTCGAAACGACCGAGAGTACGGCCGGCTCAACATCTTATTAAACGCTTTCATCCTACCCCGTCTTCTCTTCCCCTCGTCCCAGGAGGCTTCTGCTCTCTTGCCGCGCATTAATACCCCGAGACGCAACAAGTCCGAGCGACAAAACGGCTACGCCTGTCTCGTGTCGGCACCTATTTTGAGGGCTTTGACCTTGACACAATCATCGTTACCAGCGCCATCGCTTCTGCTTCCCTCCGTCAGTCTCGAAGATAGTTAACCTCGTTATCGAGACCCGAAGATGGGTGTCAAGCAATTCTTGAAAGACCGGTCCTTGCGCCAGAAGGATAATGTGCGAACAAATGCCGCCGAGTTGACTCTGAAGGAGTCGCTCTTCCCCATCTTTCTGGTCACTATCCTCTTCTTTCTCTGGGGATTCTCGTACGGTATGTCATTTATGCGCCAGTCGGAGCAGAACAAGTCTTGGCCTGCATGAATGCTGACGCTGCTCGTCGCTTGCCAGGCTTGCTCGATACCCTCAACAAGCATTTCCAAGAAACCCTCGGTATCACGAGGGCTAGATCCTCCGGACTACAAGCTGCTTACTTCGGGTATGTTTGCTCTTGGCTGCACTCGGCGCTGTCGGTGTCTACTGAACGTATACTGCTCGTTCGACGGCCTTGCACATTTCTCTCTCCGAAGGACCGCGGGAATTCTATAGCGCGCTACATCTGCAGACGCTAACTCCATCTCCCTTACAGCGCGTATCTTCTTGCAAGCCTCGGCCATGCCTCTTGGATCCTGCGGCATTGGGGCTACAAGGCCACCTTCGTCTTCGGCCTCTTCCTCTACGGCCTAGGCGCCATCATCGCGATCCCGTGCATCATCGCCAAGAGCTTTGGCGGTTTCTGCGCGGCCATCTTCGTCATCGGCAACGGGCTCGGCTCTCTCGAGACCGCCGCGAACCCGTACATCACCGTCTGCGGCCCTCCGAAGCACAGCGAGATCCGCATCAACATCTCCCAGGCCTTCAACGGCATCGGCACCGTCGTGGCCCCCGTCATGGGCTCGTACGTCTTCTTCAACTTCGACAACGAGCGCGCCCTCCAGAACGTGCAGTGGGTCTACCTCGCCATCGCCGTCTTCGTGTGGTCCCTCGCCGTCGTCTTCTGGCTCTCCCGCATCCCCGAGATCACCGACGCCGACATGGAGTTCCAGGCTTCCGAGACCCACGCCAACACCGACGACAAGCCGTTGTGGAGGCAGTATCGTCTGTTCCACGCTTCGTTTGCCCAGTTCTGCTACACCGGCGCGCAAGTTGCCATCGCCGGGTACGGGCCCTGTCGAAGTTCCTTCTCAAAACCTACGGGATGCTAACGCGGACTCAGCTTCTTCATCAACTACGTAACCGAACGTCGCGCCAACACGGACCCTGCCCTTGGAGCCAAGTTCTTGGCCGGTGCGCAAGCAGCTTTCGCTGTTGGCCGTTTCGTTGGCGTGGGCATCATGCACTACATCAAGCCTCGCTGGGTTTTCATTGCCTTCCTGACATGCTGCGTCATTTTCATCGCTCCGTCAATCACCCAATATGGCGACACTGGCATGGCGATGCTGTACATCGTCCTCTTCTTTGAATCCATTTGCTTCCCGACGATTGTGGCTCTCGGTATGAGAGGTCTCGGCAGGCATTCGAAGCGAGGCAGTGGCTTCATCATTGCTGGTGAGTTATTCTTCCGCATTGAAACTCTCATGCGTCATTCAACTGATGATCTCGATTAGGTGTATCTGGCGGAGCCGTTGTACCCCCTTTGCTTGGCGTTGTTGGCGATGCTAAAGGCATGGGAATCGCCATGGTCATTCCTCTCATATTCTTTGTCTTGGCGTGGAGTTACGCATTTGCCGTCAACTTTGTCCCTGCCTACAAGAACGTCGTCGATGCATTCACTGAGACGGAAGTGGGTATCGTCCCGGTTGACGAGGAGAAGGAAAAGGGAGGAATCGAGACCATCGAAGAGAAGAACACCACCACAACGGTACGATGACTTACGTACCACGTCATGATTCAAAAGAATGTACCTCGTCATTTAGTATGAACTGGTTGCAAAGAGTTTGTTTGGTTTGCTGTTGAGATACCACTTGATATGATGAGTTCCACCATTCGAGGATACCTGTGTATCGTGCATGCTTCTTCAAAATATAAGAGGTAATTTCCAGTTGAGACAATTCGCTCATACCCAAGTGCTTAGTATTATCTCCAAGATTTCCTGGTCTCCTAAAATATTGATTTCGCTACTTAACACAGTTGTGTGATCGTTCCTTCATAAGACACGGTTTATTATGCTGCAGGCCTAGCGAAGACCACAACGACTACTTATGCTATCGTTTTATTCCATGCCAGCTGTGTCACTGAACCACACCAATAGCAACTTGAGAAGATAGGCAATCTATTCTCAGTGACAAGGAGGACTGTATAATTCAGAAACGCTGAGAACAAGCTACAATGCACCACTCCAGTTGTTTCTGCTGCGCAAATTCGCCTATGCAAATCAAGGCATTACACATCGCGGCGAAGTATGTACCCACTGTGATCCGTATCGACAGGAACTCAAGAAACAATACTTCCTTTTCGTATCTAGTTGGATACTTTCAAATCTCGAGATGATTCAGACTTTTGTTCATTAGAGGTACACAAGCAGAGATACTCTGAGTATCCCCAAAAAAAAAATAAACGACCCGCGATTCATTAGGACAATCTCGGAAAGGGATAACAGAACAATTGAAGCATCCACTGCTCATGATCATGCAAAGAAGGGCAATTGGAGGGAGACATCGATCTTCAGCTTTCTTCGTCATTGAATTGTTGGAATAAGTCCTTGAAAGCTTGCTACCGATGACTGGGTCGATAACGAACATGGTTTCGATTAGATGTCTTGCTTAAGCTGCGCCTAGGCAGGCCGTTAGTCTTCACCATTTTGTGTGGTTGGATATCAACTCGAATTTGAACACGAACGTTCGCAAACCTTGAACCTAATTTAGTAGGGGCTTGTATTAGATAGGCAAGAGTCATAATCCCGTCAATTTCACACTAGAAGTCAATGATGACCATGTTAGTGGGGTTTTGTAGACTATCTCATTATCCGAAATGTGTGAAGACTTATGACAATTGAGTCCAACATAGATTAATCACTTTTAGATCCTAGAAACCTTCTATGATCTCCTCTTGATCGAAGTCCACGGATTGAATGCAGTCAAATAAGGGATGTGACAGTTCTGGAACCGTGTTCAGGTACCTGCTCAGTGCGAGGCTTGATGTGAGGGACAACATTGGCCTTAGAATTATATCAGTCTTCAGAAGGAGCTTAAACGCCTCTCCTGGAGAGCACTGCTAGCCTGCATTCATACGACATTTTCATATCGACACGAACAGATCGACGGAAGGCGATCAGTTGTTCTCCGTACTATGAGTCGGATCTTCTTTTGCTGTTTCCGTTTTTTCTACATTTATATGGGACACACAGTGCTGCTGAAGATATGAAGAGGGACACGGTAATACCGCGCTCTAGCGTCCGCGCTGAGTCGCAACCACTGGCAAGAGTAGAAAGAGTCCATTTCTTGCCGGTCCTGGGACCCTAATGAGACATCAAATGGGGAAACACGGCCGAATGACCTCCGGAACCAAAACTGAATTTCCAGCAGCGTCGCATCAGAGCTCCTTCTTAGTCCGAGATGCTCCTTCAGCCGGGGCTCCAAGCGGCGACCCCGCGCCGGGCCCGGCGGACCTAAACCCGGATACCGGCCCCCACCCTCGCCGAGCCCGGACTCACGATCGCCGATTTTTGTAACCCCGGACTCGACGAGACCCACAGTCAAGGCAGAAACGAGCCGCCGCCCGGATTGGACTGGCAGGAACCAGAAGCACGCCACTCGCTTCTGCACCGGCGGGCCCCATGGCCGAAAGAAGGAAAACTCGAGCTTGACAAAGACGGCGCTGCCGGCTCTCGGTAAGCGGTACCGCCGCGAAAACGTCTTGTCTTGCACTTCCAAGGTTTCGACGAGGCTTCCAAGGCCACCGAGCCCCACCCACGGCGTCACGATCCGCGCGGTTTGGTGGTTCTGTGTTCCAAGCGAGATTCCAGTTGCTAGCCGCGAGATGACGCTCGTAGTGGTCGGGCTGGGACCCAATGGTGGCTAGGGTGACCAATGTCGCCGCGTAACCGCAGACCTGGGTTTTTGGTTGAAAGGAGGTGCGGCTAGGGAAAACAGGTTGTTTGCAGATCGACGTCGCGGAGCATAATTGACAGATTCAGGAGGGTTGGGGAATTGGATGTCAAAAATTGGAACCGACACATTAAACCAACTTCAGTCCATGATTCTGCACCGCAAGCACAGGAGATGAGGTTGCTATTCTCAAGCTGAGAAGCTCGGTTGGTGGTATTCTCTCACGATTCTCACACACGGTGTTCGTCTCTGACCCTCGTCGGATGTTTTCTGATGACGTCAAGGCGAGTATCTGCCACTGAAACATGGTCTTCTGGCGTGGCAACTTCCTAGACGTCCCCGAACATTAGGCGTGAAGCATTGTTCACGAAGGTGCGGCGTGACTTGAGACAATGCTATATATAAGCTCAGGCTGTGGTTCTCTCGTCTTCCGAACCCACAAGCATGGGTCCAGTCATCTGATGTCGTCTGGGGCAGCTGAAGGGCCACCAAAAACCTTGGGCCACTTATTTTCACGATGTGGAGTTTGAGGCTGTCGGCCGTCAACGACATGCGACGATTTGTGTGCATCTGGTCTATTCAGTTGGCGTTGGAAGATCTCAGCTATACTCCTGGGGCAAATCTGAGCAGTCATTGGGCTTTCTAGTAAAACCCATCAATCGCAGGATCGCGTGGCATTTTGAATCTGAGCCGAATTTTTGTCTTTCGTTTGCCATGACGACTTATAAAGCCGTCGAGGGGTAACCGCAAGTAACAGATATCTGATCGAGTCGCAGAAAACCTTCGCTGAGGGAGGTTTACTACTTTCCTAGTGTTTATCCTTTGTGCGTGATTTTCCATCGTGACCCATATTTGAGGCCATCGTGAGTTTGTGCGTTGCTGTGGGGATGCAGTCATCGATGGGTGGTTTTCTTTTTTAAGAAAAAAAAAATAAGAAAAAACATGTTCGCCAATTGAAACTAATATATCACTGCAATCTGAACATCATAACACAAGTTCCTTGCAATTTGCCATTTCGCTAACTCCAAACCCACTCCGATCGGGGTTTATTCATTTATTCATTTATTCTTTGCTTCATCAAAACTCTCATCCCCAAGAGGCCTCCATGTGTTCCATTTTCCCGACTTTTCTCGCGGAAGCCGAGTTGGGGTTGACGCAGATCAGACCGGATGGACATCAACGACTCGCGGCAGAACATCGCGCAAGATTTTGACGTTGCACTAGTGATCTTGCAATTTCGCCATGGGCATTTGGGCATCGACATCTCACTGACTCGTGCCACGTCGTGCGTTGATTAACGCAGCTCACCGTTATCTTGCGTCTGCCAGTCTACGTGTCCGGCGGTTTCGCCGAACGGTAGTTTGATGACGAACTCACATCTTCTACCTCTGATGACACGGCGTAGTCGAGTGCGTTGTTTTTCCTGCACTTGTGACGGGCGCAAAGAGCGTATCACGCCGCGTAGCTGGTTAACCAACTTCCATTCTTAGCATCTTTTTCCAACCTCGGTCGTTTCGCTGTTATTATTTTCGGCTACCTCGCGGGGGTTTTTTTTTTTTTTCTGCCTTTTTACCCCCTTTCTTCCTATTCCAATTCCACTGGCAACAGGTCTGTTGTCTGATCTCGATGCATTAAGACGTAATCTTACTGCAGCAGCTAGACTGCCGACGCGAAATCCCTCATGAAACCAAGTTTGACTCTGCAGCCTCATCAGGGATGGCATCCAGCAGAGTTTGCAATTTAGATCATCGTCCAATGAAGACGGGCGCTGCAACAACCAAGCCTCTCCCGAGAGACAATCCATTATCAATGGAATGTAATGCTGGGCAGGTGGAGCCTCTCTTTGCCGCATTATCGGTGTGAAGGTCAACTCACCGCCAATGATACCGAGTCCTATTGGGATTTTCTGGCCTTCATGCAGCCGTGCTCAGAGGCTGAGACTGAGAGATGAGGGACATTTTTCCACCTTGCATCGGGGGATCCACCGGTGATCTGCCCTCCGTCTGTGTGTTGATACCCCCCTATCAACTTCTGGGGTTCATGGGCCTCTTTGGCCTTAGTGCCATCCACGTTACGAGGCATTTACCCAGTAAAAGACACTGTTTGACGTCCACAGTCATGCCAGGCGGGCTGGCAACGCGAGAATATGGCTCGTTGCCTTGGACGAGATAAAAGTAAACTGGAGAATGCGTGGGTCTGTGATAGCGCCTTGTCTCAGGCTGCACGGGCGCAAACACACACATACATACACACACACACACACCAAGCAAGCATCTACGTAGATAGATGCCTTTTCGGGTAGATAGAGGCCGGCTTTAAGCAATTCCAGAGGACAATCCGGAATTCTCCTGCCGATCTATCGCCTCGAAAGGTTGGACTCTGCCTATGGCGGCTTGGCTCACATGTGAAACTCTTCTACAGCCAACTTCAATGGGGGCTCAATGGTCAATCAGGGTCTCTGCCGAGAGGATCCCTTCTGAATCCTTTCGTCCCAACATCCAGCCGAGAACTAAGGACGGCGAATCAACCAAGGCTGTCACCAATAACCCAACACCACATCAGACACTCCATGCGCCCGAGAGAGTGTCCGGCCGGATACAAGACGGGATAAGCGCCGATAAGGACAAACGTCCAATGGCTACCAAGCTGTTGCAAACGCTCAGGTTGTCGAGTTCCCAAGCCAAGAGGCAGCCAAGTTCCGCCCAGGCTGGAGCAAACAGCGGGCCCTTCCGAACACTCCCGATAGGGGTCCCTGCAGGCTACATGCCTCCATCTCGCCTTACATCGGACCCTCCAATGACATCAGGGTCCTGCCTGAAACCACGTTCCTGAGTTCGGCAGGGGATGAGGCCAATCAGACATGTCGAGCAAGGGGCTGTGAATCCCCAAAAGGCCCCAAGCGACGTTAACGCTAGAACAATTTTTCACCGTGTTCCCCCTCCCCCTCCCCCTCCGTCCCTCCATTCCCATGGCGAGCTGAGGTGAGCGGGTGCAGGAGAGAGACAGCGACGGTGACAGCGAGAAGCTGTACACTTTGTAACTGCACTCTGCAGTTGTACATGGCCATAGCACGCATGTAACGGCGAAATCGACCATCCATCCATCCCATACGCGCAGAAGGCCATTTCCGGGAACTTTTCGGGCTTCGAGATCCAGTTCATAATGGAGTCTGACAAGCACCACGTTTGAGACGATCCACCTTGGCTGTGATGACTCCGGCAGCTTGACGTCATGTCAAGAGGAGTCTTTCACTGGTCGCTAAGAGCGGCTTTCATTCGACATACCTTACCCAGGACGAGGCATCGCTTGCGGTGTTTCGTGGAGGGACTCGATGTCGAAGAACATTTCTGCCGCGGGTCTATCAAACGGTGCGACTGAAACGGCGCCGATCACCTCCAACGTCCATGCCGCTTGACTTGAATGTGTCCTCAACGTGCCTTCGGGGAAAATAGACCGAGTATTAATAACCCTCCCTTGTCGGAGCTCCAATTTTTCTTAGCCAAAAAAAAAAAAAAAAGAACTCGCGTCTATCGAGCGTAAGATTGACGCTAAGAGGCTGAAGATCAATCTATTTGCCACCGCCCGAGAGAAAAAGATTCCAAGGGGATTGAGGCTCAACAGCCAAGATCTGGGTCGGGCTTAGCCTATACTTCAGCCTCATAACGAGATTCAAGACACCGTTTCGTCCGATAATTTACACTCGCGTTCGTATCGATAAGTCCTGAATCGCTTTCTGGCCAAGCTAGTCGGGATTCGGGGGTGGGAACTCGAGGCCTACTGTACATAGTATGCGGCCCTCCTGACTCGGACATGGCCCATCGGCTCACCACCGGCGGAGACACGGCACGTCATGGGCCCATCTCCCGGCGGAGTAACGGCCCAGTGTCGGCGGAGCACCTCTACGTCATTGGCTCCAGAAGTAGGCGGGTCGGTGGCCCAGCGGTAACGGGGCCTTTGACGGTTCAACCCAGTACCGTCGAGACAACGGACTGATCCCGACTGGGAACCCGCCGGCACCGACTCGACAAAAAAAAAAAAAAAAAAAAAACATCGAGATACCGACTCAACACCAACGGGTACAGACCCAGATTCTCAGGGCCACAGTCCCCAGCATCGACAACGGGGCATCAACCCAGTAAGGACGGGACGTTTACGGCGGGTCCGCCGCAGGCGACAGGAAGACGCCATCGGTCCGAGAATGGAAACAGGAGGCCATCCACTGCCGTCCAAGAGACATCGAAAAGGATAAAAAGGACCAGATTGATCTTCTTCAATGGGTCTTCTTTTGGACGCATCTTCACACTACACTTCAATCCAATCTCCCATCACATTCAAATACCATCTTCCGCGCGCTTCTCAACAGCCTACTTGATACCCGAACACTGTTCCTCGACACTTTCGACTTACAACAACAACAACAACAACAAACAACAACACCGCTTACATTCAAAATGGCCGCCGTCGAGTTCGCCTCCCGCAAGCCTGAGCTTGGTATGGAGAAGGTCATCAACCCTCGCCGCCAGGACTCTGGCTACGCCTCTCCCTGCGACTCCCCCCGCCTCACCGTCCAGCTCAACGACGGCAACGAGATCCCCCAGATCGCCCTCGGCGTCTACAAGGCCCCCAACGGCCAGGAGACCGAGGACGCCGTCATCGCCGCCCTCGACGCCGGCTACCGCCACATCGACTCCGCCGCGAGGTACGCCAACGAGGAGGCTTGCGGCCGCGCTCTGAAGATGTGGCTCGAGAAGACGGGCACTCCCCGCAGCGAGGTCTTCGTCACCACCAAGCTCTGGGACGCCGACCACGGCTACGAGGCCACCTTCAACGCCCTCTGCGACTCCCTCAAGAAGTTCCAGCTCGACTACTTCGACCTCTACCTGATCCACTCCCCCTCCAACGACAAGGAGAAGCGCATTGCTTCCTGGAGAGCCCTCGAGACCGCCCAGCGCCTCGGCAAGGTCCGCTCCATCGGCGTCTCCAACTTCGGCGCCAACCACATCAAGGAGCTCCTCGCTGAGACCTCCGTCGTCCCCGCCGTCAACCAGATCGAGGTCCACCCCTTCCTCCAGCGCCAGGACCTCGTCGACGTCTGCCGCTCCCACGGCATCGCCATCGAGGCCTACTCTCCCCTCGCACGTGGCAACAAGCTCGAGGACCCCGTCATCGGCCAGATTGCCGAGAAGTACGGCAAGACCCCCGCCCAGGTCCTCCTCAACTGGAACGCCAGCAAGGGCAACATTGTCCTCCCCAAGTCTCTCACTGCCCACCGCATCAAGTCCAACTTCGAGTCCTTCGGCTTCGAGCTCTCTCCCGAGGACGTTCAGGCCATCGACAACCTCGAGGAGGGCTACATCACCGGTTCTCTCCACAAGGACGAGGAATAAATGTCGGAAATGGCATGTGTTCTAAAGCACCCCCCTCCCGGTCGGCACCCCCACCGCTGGATTCTCCAGCAGACCAAGCATTCCTCCATCCTGAGAGGCTACTGAATAGCCTTTTGCTTTTGCCGACGACGAGAATAGCACGTCGTCCACCAGGACATTCTTAGGAGTTGATTGCCACTGGCGCCATTCGCGCCCTCTTCCCCCCCGCCGAAGAGACTTTGTGTGTTTTTTTGGGTTGGAGTATGGGTTTTGGGATATCATAGAGATTGTACAGATCTAGCGAGCTAGACGCCAATCAGGCAAAAAGCCTGATACGAATTTATGCCTCATTCAATGAACTTTCATGCATCCTACTTCAGTATTTTTGAGTAACTTCTCCATAACCAGAAAGCTTAGTGCCATGATATGTCACCATTGGTTCACACTTTGCCAGCAAAGACGGAAAATCTTGATGCGAATCCAACGTCTTACGACATTCTTGTTGGCCCTGGGCCCAAGTTGAATAGGCTCCATATCAACCTGACTGAAGTCTGGAACATGCTCGGGCGTGAAAACTGTGCCTCGCCCAAAGTTGTGGTCGCTCGCAGATAATGGGCTTTGCTGTCAACAAACGTGCAGGAACAACTGTGCGATCGACAAGTCGGGCCGCTCCCTGATCAGCATTGAAACTGATATTCCAAAGGTCAACCATCTTCTGATCAAGCAATACCGAATATCTATCCAAATTGCGCTCGTTGTATTTCGAAGTATTCCAAAGTATTTGTCTTGGTACTGGACTTCCGTACGTGGGTCCTGGTGATGCTGATCTCACCAGAAACATCTTCAGTTTCTGTCCCATGACGCTGGTGCATTCCTGAGAATTCCTAAAAGTCCCACTCAAACAATGCAAAAGTCTTTCCTGCCACTGATGCCCATTCGCACCGTTAGATCAACCCTGTGACGGCCCGCGTGGATTGAAATGATTGTACCCAGACCACGACAGCAGCACAAGCATAAACCAGGGCCCCGACAACGAAGGTTAAGTAATGATATCGTAGCTTTAGAACAGATATTCATCTCTTCTGATCAGTAAATCGAATTAAAGCTAGCAAGACACAGTACTTCCGAACCGGTCAGTACACAATCTCTGAGGACACACTTGGTGTAGGAACGAATTTGCAATAGATAGATATTCTATACAAGAATCCAGCCTCGTCTCCGACTTAGCATTAAAACTGAAACGCCATTATCAATCAATCACAGTAAAGTGTGGAAACATTCAGAGCTTTACGAATACAAGTATGCGTACATGATCAAGAGCATGTACCAATTGCATGAGACAAAGCCCCCAGAACGCAGACATCTTCGCCTTCCGGCGCATAACAAAGCGTAAGGGCGCCTTTTTCTCGCCGCCTCAAAGGGGTCAACTTCTGATCCATTTGCCTTCTTAGGTACTTCGACCTCGAGTAAGGACCGGCTAAGAGAACATGCTACGCCAACGTAAGTTGTCAGCAGGTGGCTCTTTTCGGATTCTGCAGGAAAAATGGCGTCTCATCACTCACAGACACGTCAATACCCAACCCAAAGAGCTTTCTGACCGTCGAATCAAGCATGTCCTCGATCATCGCCACACTCGGCACGAGACAGCGCCATACCTCAGCGTTCGTGAACGTCAGGCGCCCGTTTCGAAAGCCAGGAACACCTGCCGGCATGTCAAAGTCGACCGTCCACTCCCGCCCATCATTGTCAAAGCCGGGGAGAATGCTGCGCTGGAAGTGTCCACAGGAAGACCGCATGATCTCCTCCACAGCAGAGTCGTCGAACCTGCGGCGCATCTCGCGAAGGGTGAGCCTCAGCTGTTCGGAGACGAGTTTCGCGAACTGCGCCTCTGCGTGTTTGCATCTGTATCCAGAGGTCAGCGGTTTCCTCTGTATGAAGAGTTTGTGGTTTGGGACGTCGGGGACGACCAACCCAGCCATCTCAGCCATGTACGACGACTCTGATTCAATGACTTCGGCGTATCTCTGTGATACGACCTCTAAAAAGTACGGAACACAATCGACCATTTTCTCGTCGCAGTTGAGAACTACAACCGCAGAACGTGTTCCGTGGCCGTCGAGAGCGAATGCCCCATTGTCTATAAAGTACTGTACAACAGCTTGGGATTGAGGGATGACCTTAGCATGCTGCAGCAGTGTTGACTTTTCCAGGGCTTCCGTCGACGCCCTGCATAGATATCGGACTAGGTAGTCGGGCATGGCATAGACTAGACCTTCTAGGTCTGCTCTTAAAGAAGCGGCTCCTCCAGAATGCGATGCCATATTTCCACCACGAAGACGGAGGGCAATCTCTGATTCGAGTCGCTTAATTATAACAGAGTGCTCAGCGAGCAGCTCCTTTTCGTCCCCAATGAGGAGGGTTCTCTGATTCATTGTGTTCCTCAGGCCCTTATCCGTATTCCAGTCACGCGGTGATGATACGTCAACGGTGTAGCCCGAATCGTCTGTCAGAGAGGACGGCTTGCGGCTACTGAAGTTCGCTTTGCGAAAGAAATCTTTCACAACGAGTGTTGGAGTTTGGGGTACAGTGTCCTGCCTGATCTGCGGTTCCGTTAGACAAGTCTCTTACACAATGCCACCAATACCCCCATACCGCGATACACTGTCATCCTCAACATGGGTAAGAAACTCACTTGTGGTGGTATTTGGCATATGATTGTCTCGTGCGTCCCGGCGCCAGCGTTCAACGCGAAGCAGCTTGTGGACTTGGCTCCGAATGAGATTCCAACGTACGACAACCCGTAAGGCGGGTCGTACTTGAAAAGACACAGCAATTGCGACGTGGGCCTGGCCTCACCAATGTTACATATGTCCTTCTGCACTGTCCACCGCATCCGAAAGCTTGTCATGTCACGAATATCAGAGGAAGACCTCTGTCTCTGGATTTGATGCGAATGATTCCAGGATAACGATAAGGGGGTGGTACGTCGATCCGGGGAAGGAGGGGGATTCTCGTTTACAGCCAAAACCTCTAGCGTCGAGTAGACATCTTCCCCTCGTGGGCCAGAGGTGTCTTCAATGAAGGATTGACGGCCGGGAATTTGCTCAGCGGATGTTCTTGGCATGTCTGGTGTTCTCCTCGTCCTATTAGACCGTAATTGAGCCATTTCCACCTTCTCGATAAGTCGGCTGTGACTCACGGGACGATTGACGGATTTTGTCGGCCTGAGACTAGTTTCTGATATGCCTTCTTCTGTGGCCTTTAACCCTGAAGCAAGATGGCCTCCCGGTTTGGCTAGCCGCTGGAGATCATCGGGAGTTTCGTAGTTCGTCTCCTCTCGATTGACGGGTCTGTAACGTTGTGTATGACTTCTCGAAAGCTCATTCAGCTGCTCATAAAAGGCCCCTTTACTTGGAGGAAGGCGCTGTGATATGCTTCGCATGGGCATTGATTGTATGGTCGCGGGGATGTCGCTTCTCGAGCTCTGCGGAAGACGAGAGTTAACAGACCTACTGAAACCATGCTTCCTTAGGGAGTTGGGACGCTGTGAGAATGAACTCGGATCTGAAAACGTCTGCAGAAAGTTGTCTGATTGTCGTTGGAAAGGTATTTGGGCGTTTCCAGTAGCATCCGCCATGATATAGTTCTGGCTTTCAGCAACAACTTCTCGTCGTTCCAAGTCCGCTGCATTCGGGTGATCATGTGCTCGACCGTAATATTCGCCGATACCGTTGTATTCCGGCCCAGGTTCTGAAAGCAAATCAAATGTGATACCTGGAACGCTTTGGACGATGAGTTCTTTGCCTGTATCCGTTTCTTCGATCTGCACCCCTCGTTTGTCCTCCTGCTCGGCTCTGGAGTACCCATCCCGGGCCTGCTTTGGCATCAGAGTCTTCCAATGTCCCGAATATATATCGTCCGAAGTCGATGGCTCATTTCCGGATTCCGTGGTATCCGCTGGTGTATCTCGATCTTCATCCTGCGACTCGTGCAGGTCTTCTCCGGTCTGAACAGAGAATACGGATGCAACTAGAGTATCATGGGTGAGAATGTACTCAATGGGGGAGCTGAAAACATCCGGGTTCCTCGGTTTCCACCTTCGCGGGAGTGAGTGTCGCACGGCTTCTGCCTCCAGATGATGCCCACGCTTGTCATGTATGGTCGCAAATAACCACAGGCACTCGTGGTATTCATGGCTTGTCCGACCAAACACTTTCTTCTTTCCTTGCAGTACTAGCTTGCAAGTGTTGAAGGCATTTTCGAGCCGACCTCCGGCCATATTAGCAATGGAAATAGCTTGAAGTAAGTCCAACACCGGGAGGTCGTCAGCCGATCTGGCCTTGGGCAGTGAGGTAATGATCCCGGCTGCATGATCCCACTTATCCTGCAAACAACAACATAGCGCCAGTTGCATTATGAGTTGCTTGAAGTTCGAATCTCCCGTTACGTCTCCAGTTGAGCGCTCTACCGCCATACGTAGACACTTCTCGGCCTTGCTGTAGTCGCGTGCTACGAAGCTGGCATAGGCCAGCTCCTCAAAGTTGCGCAAAAAGTCGAGGTCGACATCGGACTCGTCGTCGGTATCGTCTTCGGCGATGGCGGGCTGGTCCTTGGCTTCACTATGGGTTCGTTCCTCGTCGTCGGGTGCCGTTAAAGTTGTAGAGTTGTCGCCATGCCTAGAAAGCCGAGAAACGTCTGTGACACTATCCTCAGTTGATTCTTCCACAGTTGTCAACTCGTTGGAATCGTTCCATCGCTCTATCCGCTCTCTCTGAATGTCTGTCAAGCCTCCGGTCTCGCTTCCCCCCCAATTCGAGGTAGATGATCTTCGCTCCGCAGCGTAGCAGGTGCTGGCGGTCGAGCTTGCTGTTGTGTGAAACTGCTTGGCGGCTCTCGCGAGTCGTTCGAGATTTCGACTCTGTCGTGCAGAAATGGGGTCTCTGGATGAACCCTGTCTACTGGCGGCCTGCAGAGATGCCTTGACCAGTCCCTGAAGCTTGTGAAGTTCCTGAAATATGTTCTCTTGGGAAAAGTTGGCTCTCAAATTTAGTGACCTGAAATGACTCTGTTAGTTCCAAAACAAAAACGAGTTTGAGTCATGTTTCCGCGAATAACCAACACGTTAACAACAGCCAAAGTTGTTTGCATGGCGCAGTTCGATTTGAATATTTTGTTGGTGTAATCTTGGACTTCGTCTTTGTGAATGGTGAGATGAAAATGTAAACTAGGCTTTTTCAGAAGCCTGGAGAACCCCTTGCCATCTGTGTCGTATTCACTGCTCAATTTGATAACTAGGCGATCCAAGCCCTCGACATTCGATTGACAGTCTGCGAGGGTGTTTTCAATCTGCTCCCACATGTGTTGGTCAAGGTGCGCCAACGTCAAGGCCTGCTTCTGGCATTGCTTGACAGTCTTCTCAACAGATGTCAGAAGATTAGAAAGCTGCACGACTTCTTTGCAGAGATCGGAGATTTTGCTGTCGGCATTCTTTATGTTATTGACTAAATCAATCAACCAAGCCGAGAGCTGTACAAATGTGAGCGAAAGCGTTCATCGAGAAAGTTCCAAAATCTTGCGGGGCAACTTACGCTCAAAGTTGAGGCTGCTATTCCTGCTGCAGACGCGGCAATCGAGAGAGGGTCCATCGCGACGTCAATAAAGATGCGGGAAAACGCGCCACGCTCAAGGTCGTCATTGACTCAAGATAGTTATGGAAACCGAACTGAACAGAGTTCATTTGGCGGTGCAACACGACTGGCACTACTGGCTAGCAAGGGAGGATAACGAAAAGAGGCGAGGAAGTCCAAGAAAGTCGCGACTAATCAAGACAGCAGACCTCGTGATTGCGGGAGACCGCAGCCGCAGCCTGCTTCCTCACACCACCAGGGGATGGGTGGCTGGCAATCTCAGCTCCCGGCGCCACGACATGTCCCATGTTTGATTTCGGCGGTTCTGATTTGCTGTGCCTGGCTATTCAGACATAGCTTGGTAAGACTGGAATCCATAGCCATGCAGCTAAATCAATTCTGGGAAGGTGGGAGGTTCAGGCCACTCAGCTGCGTAACATTAGCGAGCACAAGGCTCCGGCCCCTCCTTCTCATCACCTGATACATCTCAAAGACGCTCTCATGGTATCCATGGATACCGTCCATCCATACCTCCGAGCCTTCTTCAAGCATATACTCCCCGTTCTGTGATACATGGAGTCAACAATGAAATGGTCATCAGGACGTTTGAACAGATCGTGGGTGAGTTTGCCTCCAGACTGCTTCATTACCTCGCGCCATGCTGCAGCATTCTATCTCTGTCAAAACCATTCTGCCAAGGTGAAGCTAGACTTATACGACTCCTGCGGCGCGTATCCCAAAGGCGATTCTGTCCCAGGCTTCCCATCGATTCTCTTCAACTTGGAATCATCATCAGCCGGCGGAACCCACTGCCTTGACACCATACCAACGGGCAAGCTCAGCGTAGAAACGCTCCCAGGGAAGAGGGCCTCCGTCTTGGGTGTTGAAAGTTTCGTCGACGCAGTCGGGACTCAACAGTGCACACAGGGTCAGATAACTCGTCATGTGAGCAGTGCAATGGTAAAGCTCATGCTTCCAATGCTCCCAATCGCCTCCTAAGACGAAAGGCTCATCCTCATGCCCCTGGACAGCTGCGTAAATGGCAAAGGGGTAAAACACGTTCATTGTCCCACCAAGCAATGCGCCGATAACCGCGGCAGGCATGATGATATTCCACGATGACCCGTGCTTCTCACAAAAAAAAAAAAAAAAAAAAAAAAATTGACGAGGCCTTCCTGGGGATAGCAAAAGCTGTGCTGGAGGTATCTCGGCTGAGGATCCGACTCAACCGCAGGTGTCCGCACACGAACAATGTGCATTCCATAATTCTCGACTCCAGTTTGGAGCATAAAGCAGTTGGGTTTGATAGCTGCTAGCTCAGTTGCTTCCAGGAAGTTCTAACTTATTCAGCAGACGGACGTTGTCCTTGACCAGCTCCTTGGCTTGGGACCAGTCCCTATGGGTGTATGAGTTGTAGACGACATGGTCAGCGTGAACGCCCGCTGACTTGAGTTTGGCAGCGATCGAGGGACAGTCATCGAGGAAGTCGCATGAGACGAAATGAGGGCCTAGGGGGTGAGCAAGTTCATCCTAGATTTCCGCGAGAGGGCAAAGATGGTGGACCAGCGCTCCGGGCTGTCAAGGAGGGCTCTCACAGCGGTTAAGGCGGAAATACCATTGGCACCAGGTGATAATGGCGTTGAGGCCCTTCAAAGACGGGTCGAAGGTAGGCAGGTTTCAATGGATGCCATGGCTGACAAAGGTAGAGGATGGATTGGCCATGTTCGAGTTTCACAGAACTCAAATCAGGAAATGATTCGCAGCGTGAATAGATGAGGAGTGATGAGACAGAATGAAGCATATCTTCAAGCTGGTGAGGTTATTGTGCCACTATTCATCACTTTTTGACGCTATATTCATTTTCCAGAGCGGATATTCATGGTTGATTGGACATGTTTATTTTCAATTTGCCCTGTTATATCCGATATTCACGTCTTCAGTGTCAAAATACGCCGGATCGAACCCGGCCTAAGATTATCGGACATCGGACTGACGGTATGGGGGCCGTCTTACCCGGTCTAAAATGGCCCACAAATGGTCGGTTCAGTCGAATTAGTGCATGGAATCAGCGCCGGCGCCAAGACAAGATGCCATTCACGTCCCGTACAGTGCTCTTGAACCATTATCTGGGACTCCAGCGGCTGTACGATGACCAAAACGGTCTCGTTGGGAAAGAAATTTGAAGCAAAAGCCGGAGACTTGCGGACTTCGAGACCAAGAAAGTCCGCAACCACACGTACAATCTGAGTTTCCACTTGTGCACCTGATGCATATGAGC
This sequence comes from Colletotrichum agaves, assembly GCA_036785465.1. NCBI lineage: Eukaryota > Fungi > Ascomycota > Sordariomycetes > Glomerellales > Glomerellaceae > Colletotrichum > Colletotrichum agaves. The sequence goes on from JAXISO010000006.1 coordinate 98,958, forward strand.
TGTAGGATCAGGTATTTGAAGATGGGCGACTTGATAGTTGGGATCTATACCTGCAACCTTTGGGGAAAAAAGAAAAACAATCCAGCGGGTTAATCTTTCCCGCCAATGAAGGTGAGCAAATGGAGGTTAGTGAACATATTGAGTTCGGAGAGTAATTACCTAGCTCGGTGTTGTAAGATACGGCGTTACCTCTCAGAATCTGAATTCTTACTGGCTGAAATAACCAAGAGACGCCCCACACCACGTGACATACGCCACTTCCTTCCCCAAGGCCAAACTCCTGACCGCCTTACATCACCAGCCTCACCAGCCTCGCGGGACATCGCGTCGAATAACCCCACGAAATCAACTACCATCCCGCCTCAACCAAATATACGAAACAATGTCGACCAACGCCCCCGAACCGAACACCGAGCAGGCGCAGACCGCTCCCAGCTTACAGGAAGTCCCTGCCGCCCCCACTGCCGATGCTGCACCACCCGGCAGCGCTGCCGCCGCAGACGGAGCTCCTGTCCCCGAGGCGGTCGCGCCCGGCCCTGAACCGAAGGCCATCACGCGCAAGGACATGTCTCTCCGCGAGTTCCTGACCAAGATGGATGACTACGCCCCGATCGTGCGTTTCTTCTCCCTTTCCTTTTTTTTTCTTAAGCCTAGAAGCTAACAAAGAACGACACGTTCAGATCCCCGACGCAGTCACAAACTACTACATGACCAAAGCCGGCCTCCCTCCTCCACCGCAAACCGACCCCCGCCTCGCGCGCCTGCTCGCCCTCGCCACTCAAAAGTTCATCGCCGACATCGCCGCCGACGCGTACCAATACAGCCGCATCCGCGCCTCCAACAGCAACGCCAATAACCCGATGGGCAACCTCGGCGCTGCCGCCGGCTTCCCCATCCCCGGCCAGCCGACCGGTCCCGCCGGTGCCAAGGATCAAGGGCGTGGCGGACCGCTGGGCATCCAGCGTCCTGGCTACGGAGGCGGTGGACAGGGCGGGAGCCAGAACCGCACCGTCTTGACAATGGAGGACCTCGGCATGGCAGTCGGCGAGTATGGAGTCAACGTTAAGCGCAGCGAGTTCTACCGGTAAACGAGGCTATCTGCGATGGGGGCCGTTTCTTCTGGGCTGGTGTACACATATTCACGGCGTTCAATGGGGTTGCTTCGGCGTATGGGGCCTGGATTACGGCCAAACGGGTGATGCTTTTCGAACGGACGAGTCACGCGCCCGTGGGGAGAATGACAAAGCAGTAGACTCCTGCTCTAAACGTGATAAGAGGCTTATCAACGGCACATGGCCTTAGAATTTTCATGCTACAATGGTTTCGCTGGTATCTTAGCAGTGTTGTACAGATGTCGTCGTCGTTTCTTGGTTTTCCTCCTCTCGCCTGGAATGCCCGAGTGCTTCTCAGCAGTCGCCCTCTTACAATCTGGCCCAGATGAAGGGCTTTCTTGTCCTGGACACACATTAGCTCCTGCGCCGAACACCAGATAGGAGGGCACCACTCACGGTGAAAACTCTCCCAGCTTGTGCCCCACCATCTGTTCCGTAATCGTCACATCCAGGTAGTGTCTGCCGTTGTAGACCTGGAACTTGAGGCCGACGAAATTGGGGAGGATGGTGGCGGAACGCGCCTGTGTCCTGATGGGAGGAACCTTCTTGCCAGGCTCCGGGCGGACGATAGGCAGACTATTCGCATCGCAGTCAGAACCAAAGAAGTTGGTCGCGGGGCATCGTCGAGGGATTTCCTTACGGGACAATGTTCGGTCCTAGGAGGGTCATTATAAGCAGGCGGCCTTCAAATGCAAGCCATGGAATTCGGAATCGACTCACCCTTCCACACTGATCTCTTCAGAAGCCACCTCGTAGGCTGCATTTTGGCGATTGATGACCCTGTTTAGGATTGACGGTGCTACAGGTCGCAAGTTACACTGTCAGTGGCTGCTGCGGCGCGCGGGAAGAAGTTCCGAGCTTCAAGAAATTTGTCCGTGTCACGTGACGGGTCCCGGTCCGATTTATGAGGTGGTTCGGTAATGGACCCGCTTAATGTCTCTGTCAAACCTCCAAGATCAGAATTCGATCAAGTTGGTCGCATCGTAAGTTCACCTGATTTTAAGTCTATTGATGAATTCTTTCAGTGGCAAGTGGTGGACAAAATAACCGACATGTATAAACTCACCGGCCAACGTTTTCGCAAAGATACGTAGTCTCCCTTTTTTATCTAACTAAAAACTAGTTTATGGTTAGTAAACTAGGTAAAACCTAGCTTATGAGTATGCTGATTATTTTGTCACCTGCTTAAGTGGGCATGGAACCACGCGCTTGAATCAATAACAGCTCGGGATTAGTAGATTCGTCGGTCTTTAGCGTTTCACATGGCAACAGGAAGTGAACTCAGTTGAGATGTTTCCCATGAACAGATGAAACGGTGGAAATATTCCTATCATACAAGTAACTCCCTGCTTGATCACCATCTCATAGTCGGACGAGACTTTCGAGAAGAGAAGATCTGCATATTCCAGAATCATCACAGTCCCCCAATGCAGCATCTCGCCTTCGTCTCATATCCACAGACCAACGCCATTCCAACCAGCAGGTTACAGACGTCAGTTACTCCTTATTCATACTTTGCGTCACGAAGCCGTCTCCCGATTCCTATGGAAGCCATTTATCTTGTAACCGTAGTTGCATCATGCTCCCGATCTTACAGCTCAGCCTGGGCCTTTCCGTGCTCCCATGCTGATGATCAGTGTGGAGAAAGTGATGAAGTCGACGCTCCCTTAATTCCAGACCAATATACCACGCGGAAGGAGTTTCCCCGATCAGATGAAACAGCTCAACTTAGTTCTCCCTCTTGGGACGTCTCCAACAACATCAGTCCATGACTGAAGTGGGTTATGTTCGGCAAGCAACCACAAGCCATACCCAACAACGCAGTACGGGCAAATTTCTTTTTCATGCCGGTAATTTGACATGCTCAAAAGTTGCTCAGTCGCCCAGCTGTCCCTGGCAAAATGCTCCGAGCGATGAAGTAGATGGTTACGCAGACGAAATTCCATGTAATCTAACCTCGAGACAACTAGATCCTCGACAGCCGCGGTTCCTCGGCACTGTCGGCATCAAGTACGAATACTAGGTGACCTCAAACCAGGAAACGATGCAAAAAGACCACCCTAGGAAGTCCATGTCCCCGACGTCTGCCCTTCCCTGCCGGGACTACCCCCACGCGGCACATCACCGAGCCAAGCAAGCTTAGCCAAAGCGTGATTTCGCGAGGCAGCGACTCCCAGGAACAGTAACACGTACAGGTATACACAAGGGACCAGGTGCCCACGTCTCCAAGTTTCTTATCAAACCGCCTGGTTCTTTCGGCTGTATACATGGGACGGAGCAAGGGACTCCTTCACGATGGGTCCTGGCAAACACGCAACCTTGAAGCGGTCTCGTCTCCAGAGTCGGCGAACCACACCCCATAAACTGTAAACGAGACGAGAGAAAGAGGGGACGAATATGCCACATCGTCACTATAAAGCCCGCGGCGCCTCTGGGCAGAAGTTCGGTGTTGGTTTTGGCTTTCTGGACCTCATCCGACCTTCTCACCTTCTTTTTCTAGTCTAAACCCATTTTGAAGCTTTTTAGAACCACTTTCATTCTTTTCTCTCTCTCTTCAATAACCATGAAATTCACGAACTTGGCTCTCGGAGCTGGGTTCGTCGCATCGGTCCTGGCGGCCCCCGTCGATAGCGCTAACAAGGAGAAGCGCGCCGGCAAGTTCACCTTCCTCGGTGTGAACGAGTCCGGTGGTGAGTTCGGCCAGAACACCCTGCCCGGGCGCCTGGGCACGGAGTACACATGGCCCAACAAGACGGCCATTGACGTGAGTGGACGTGAGCAGCGGAAGTTGGACAGGGCTGACCGGATGTAGGTCCTGAGGGCAGCCGGCTTGAACACTTTCCGTATTGGGACCATGATGTGAGTCTCTTGTTGTGTGGTGCTAAACACACAGTAACTCATACGAGACGTAGGGAGCGCATCATTCCCCACAAGTTGACCGGCACCATCGACGAGGCCTACTTCTCTGGTCTCGAGGACGTGAGTTACAGCGTGGGCAAGCATCGAAGGATCACAATCTAACTGTGTTACAGCTCGTCAAGGACATCACGTCAAAGTGAGCTTCACCTGACTTGGACCAAATTCCGGAACCGAGACTAACAGAAGCAGGGGCTCCTACGCTGTTGTCGACCCTCACAACTACGGCAGATACTACAAAAACGTCATCACCAACCCTGCCGACTTCGGCGCTTGGTGGAGGACCGTCGCGGCCCGCTTCAAGGACAACGACAAGGTCATCTTCGACACCAACAACGAATACCACGACATGGACAACACGCTTGTCAAGGAGCTGAACCAGGCCGCCATTGACAACATTCGCGCCGCGGGTGCCACGAAGCAGTACATTTGGGTTGAGGGCAACGCGTACTCGGGTGCTTGGCACTGGGTACGTCAACTCTCATAGAAGGACGACGAGGCAACATGCTGACCGGTGCAAATAGGTTGACAGTGGCACCGGCGACGCTCTGAAGGACCTTAAAGACCCTGCTGACCCGACCGGCAAGCTCATCTACTATGAAATGCACCAGTACCCCGACGCCGATGGCTCCGGTACCAGCGAGGCCTGCGTCAGCAGCACCATCGGAGCTGAGCGTCTCGCCGTCGCGACCAAGTGGCTCAAGGATAACAACAAGCAGGGTGTTATAGGTGAGATCGGAGCCGGTGTCAACGAACAGTGTGTCGAGGCTGTCAAGGGCGCGCTTCAACACCTCTCGGACAACTCGGCTTTCTGGGGGGGTGTAGGTAAGTTATATCTTCCGAACCCTCTTGAAACACAGCAGCTGATTCACATAGTCTGGTGGTCTGCCGGACCATGGTGGGCTAGTTACATGTATTCCATGGAGCCTTCGACTGGCAAGGCGTACTCGACATATCTCCCGATCATGAAGTCATTCGCTTGAGGCCGCATCGCGATATTCGGGAAAAGTGGGGGCGTGCATCGGGCTCGCGGGAAGGGGTGGGTCCACTCACGTACTGCCCGTGCACCAAACCTTATCTCCGCGTTACCTAAGCACGCGGGAAGGCTTGTGCTGCGCATGAGCAGACTTGGAACAAATTCATCGTGTACATATTTTGTCCGTCGGCCCGAGGCCGATTTAGTCTCGTCGACACACCCGGAATACGACGGCACCGGCTGTCATTCATGCTTTTGAACTTGGCCAAGGTGACGGCGCTGCTAACACCATTCGAAGGAGGCGAATGACTGACTGAATGCGTGACCAAATCCCAGCTGCGAAATGAGGCAAAGCGAAAGCTCTCTCAAACAGGCGGGTGGGTATAGATTCGGCAGGATTCTCCTCGCTGCGATTTGTGAACGTGTCCTCAATATCGTCCTGGACGTTCACGGCTGTTTGTCGCCTCACCGACACCCGTGGGGATCGGAGTTTTGAGTGACAGACATCGACAGCACACACTGCAGATGCCTTCCAAGTTAGAGGAAGCTCCATTGTAGCGTGCATGTCCCAAAGTTGTGGCCCTGTGAAATGGACTGCGTTAAATCTGGAAAGCAGGCAACTAACACACTGCGTGTCAGATCTGGAAGAGGCGACGTCAGTCCCAAGACAGCTTACGGAGATGAGCCACAAATTGTGCCATTTCGCAATTCGCCATCCCGCTGGACCCCGAAGACTGGGAACCAAGCCGAAAGCCCAGGCCGCGAATCGGACCGCGCCAAATTAAACCAAAACTCCACTAAACCTACCCTACTATGTACACTACCTTACCTAGGTACCTGGGTAGTAAACCTCCCCACCTCCACCTGAACCCAGCCGAGCCGTTTGACCACCTCACCCTCAGCCAGAGCCACGCTACAAAAAAAACTCGCCGACTTCACGTTCGCGCCTCTCGCAGTCCTACCAGCCACCCTCCCTCTCTTCCCCTCCCCTCCTTCAATACAGCCAAAAAAAACACCTCTGCGCAACCAACAGAAGTATCGATTAATCTGGGTTCAACCGTGTGCATTTCTTCAGAGTTGGACGCCGCAATACCGCCAAAATGGTTAGCCCTCAGATGTACGTTGCACCCGGAGCCCGACCCTCGCGCGGCATCATCGCGATCTCTTTCTTCTCGCGCATCACGAGAGATATCCCCAATATCGCTAACAAATGCCACAGCACCAACCTGATCATCATGCTCGGCATGGTCCAGGTCTCGCGCAAGGTCCCCTTCGATGACCCGAACGTCCTGAACATGTGCCGCGCCGGCTACATCGCGAGCAACATCCTGATCGCCATCCTGTACCTCTACGTGCAGGCACAGATCAACAAGAAGAAGGGTGAGCAAGAGCAAGATCAAGAGCAAGCAAGCTCCAGTCGGAGTCGCAATACTGACACCTCTCCTCTCTGTAGACCTCACAACCCTCAAGTACGTCGAGCCTCCCCCAATGGGCTCCTCCGAAGAGGGCAAGCTCGTCACGACCACAATCCACGCCTACGACACCGCCCAGCTCCGCCAGGCCTTCCGTTCCCAGGCCATGGGCATCGCCATGATGGCCTTCATGCACATCTACATGAAGTACACCAACCCCCTCCTCATCCAGTCCATCATCCCCCTCAAGTCCGCCCTCGAGAGCAACCTCGTCAAGATCCACGTCTTCGGCAAACCGGCCTCCGGCGACCTCAAGCGCCCCTTCAAGGCCCCCGCCGGCTTCATGCAGGGTCTGCAGTCCGGCCCGGCCCAGAGCGACAAGAAGGCCATCGAGGCCGCCGAGCGTTCCGGCCGCGGTGGTGCCAAGGAGGAGTAAAGAAAACCCTACTGGGCAATATTCCCCCCCACCTTTTGCAGAAGAGGAAAAAGACTCGGGGGAATGCAGGAGGGTTGGCGATGTCAACAAGCTTCTTTTGACTCGATAGAGCTTCCAGACATGATAGCGCGGTGTAGATGATACTATTTCAAGATACTGCACATTAATCGCAAACTTCCTTGACCGGACGTCAACTTCACTTAATTTTCCTGTCTGTCGGTGGCACCCGCAGCTCCCGTCGGTCAGCTCGGTCAGTGGAAGCCGGAAAAGGCACGTGCTTTCGCGCTTCAATTGGTGACATAATCGACCCCGGATTCTTCGCCCCTCCCTCTGCCTTGCACGCTTGCCATCTTCATCCTGCGCATAACCACCGTAAAAATACCAAAACACCCTCCATATACCCAAAATAGGATCTTTCGACCTCACCGCTCAAAATGGATCGCCCAAAGACGCCGCCGCCGAGACCAACACCAGCCGCGCCAGCAGGAACACCTCCGACGCCCGCAGCGACCCGTCGCATGGTACGCGCTATGTCACCCTACTGGAGTCGCCCAGTCTCCTAACAAAAGAAAACTAACAATCCTCCCAGGAAGAATCCCGCCTAAAGTCGAAGGCTCTCCGCGACCGCCGCGAAGCCGAAGCCCCCTCGGCCCCCATCCAGAAGACCTCCTCGGGTCTCGTCGCGACAGACAACGTCCACATCACCAGAGCCGGCGCCGCATCCTCCTCCAGCGCAGGCACGAAACGCCCACACTCGTCCATCTCGACCGGCCTCGACCAACCCTCCACGAACCGCGATGCCCGCGACACCACCACCGCCCCGCGCCCGGCGCGCAACTTCGCAAAGTTCGTGGACTACAACATGTCTGCCATGACAGACACAAAGGGCGGCTTCCTCACGGCCGAAGACGACCCGCACAACACCGCCCTCGTCCCCAGAGCCAAGCCCGGCGGCCCGCCCGCGGAGGAGAAACCCAAGGGCATGTCTAGCCAGGAATGGGAGCGCCTCCAGCTCCTCAAGAAGCTCCGCCGCCAGAAGGCAGGCCCCTTCGAGCCCGGCCTCAGCGTCCTCGCCGACGAGGCGACACGCAAAAAGTGCCGCGAGTGTTCCTCCTTCGAAATCGACTGGGTCTGGGACGAAGTCTTCGGGATACAGGTCTGCCACGCCTGCAAGGACTCCAACCCGGACAAGTACTCCCTCTTGACCAAGACGGAGTGCAAGGAGGACTACCTCCTGACGGACGAGGAGCTGAAAGACGCGGACCTGCTGCCGCACCTGTCGAGGCCGAACCCGCACAAGTCGCACTGGCACGACATGATGCTGTTCCTGCGCTTCCAGGTCGAAGAGTACGCCTTCAACACCAAATGGGGCTCTGCCGAGAAGCTCGACGCCGAGTTCGAGAAGCGCGAGGCCGACAAGAAGCGGCGCAAGGAGGCCAAGTTCCGCGATAAGTTGAATGATCTCAAGAGGAAGACCCGGACGGAGGCCATTCGACGACAACAAGCCGCCGGAGCAGCGGGGGCGGGACCGCGCAAGTTTGGCGACTCAGTCGGCGGTGGCAAGCACCTTCACGACTGGGGACGGGCCGTTGAGAACGAGGAGGGTGTAACGGTCAAAAAGTGCAAGGAATGTGGGATGGAGGTTGAGGAGTTGGAGTTTTAGCTTCACGGTTCAGGTGGCGACGTAATGCCCAGTCAATCATCTTCTCGTTTGAAATTATGTACGACGAAACAACCAACATGACAAATTCACGACGTGCGTAGCGGAGGGTATCGACAAGTATAGTGAACAATGCCCCGAGCAGATATTACAACAGGACGACCGACACCCAGTCGCACGGCCGTATCCTGTCCCCTTCTTTTGGTGGTCTCCTGCGCGCCGGCCCACTGCTGACCGCTGGGCTCCACCATCTCATCGCCTCATGCCAAAAGTCTGCAGTCCCCAAACATCCATTCATCTCTGCCATGGGGCAGCCATCGTGAGAAGTCCGTCCCAAGAGCATGCGAACCAAAGACAACGACGCCATTCAACGGACGCTATGCTGCTGTATATTTTCCTCTTGTCTCTGTCTCCTCTTTTCATTCGTGTAGGCCTGGCCTCTCTTCGTCTACCGCGCAAATACCTTCACAACGCCGTCACCGCCGCCGCTAACGACCCATTTGCCGTCCTGGCTCCAGACGACGGAACATACGCCCTCGCCACGCATGATGCGGTGGCTCGTAATCTCCTGCGTGCAGGATCGTTTCTCGAGGCTCCAGAACCGCAACGAGGCATCATGGCCTGCGCTGATGAGTTCACGGCCATCGGGGCTTAGAGAAAGGCTCGAAATCGATGCGGGGTGCGCGAGCATGTTGTAGGTGCATTGTCCTGTGAAAATCAGCAAACGATCCAAATGAGCCAGGATGGTCAACTTACCGCTGTTGGCATCGAAGAATCGCACGAACCGATCCTCGTGTCCAGAAATGATGACGCCCTCGACGCCCGAGCCTGCCATCGACCTACCACCGCCCGTCGGTCCGCCGCCAGCGCTGTTGTCCTCTTCAGATATGCCGCCTTGAGCCTGTTCCAGGCCGACGGTCGTTGCCACAACGGCGTTGACACTCGTACTGGGCGTGCCGTCGTATGTCTCCAAGCTATCCATAGTTCCAGTCTGCTCACCTGTCCTGGTATCATAGACTAAAATGGCGGCATCAGAGTAGGAGACGACGAACGACTCGCCATTGGGGCCCAAAGGTGTAATGCAAGTTGGACTAGCCGTGGACCCATCAGACCTCTTGATATTGTGGACGAGGGAATGATTGAAAGGGGAGTTGGTAGCCATGTTCGGCTGGGGAGTGCTTGAAAAAGCGCTGCCGGAGCTCATAGAATTGCCGCGCACACGGCCTCTGCTTCCTGTCGGGCCAGCTCTGTTCGTGCCTGGCTGAGGACTAGTCAATTGAGGCGGAGCGCTGACAGCCCAAAGTCGTACAGTTCCATCGGCACCACCAGAGAGGAGCATGATGCGATCAGGGGTGCCGTATTGATTGGTCTGCCCAAACACCGACCCCAACGTCGTTGGCAGCACACATAAGGCCCAAACCGCGTCGGTGTGGCCTTCAAGAGTGGCCTTGGGGTCGACTCTGCCGCGCTCCCACACTCTGATGCTAGCATCTTGACCTCCGGAGAAAATCCAGCCGTCACCTTGAGCACGTCCGCCAGTTGAGAAATTGGGGGACGGTGACCAGGATGTCAGGCAGAGGACTGCGCCGGCGTGGCCACGATGCGAGAAGTTGGCTGTCACGTCGAGATCGGAGGCAGCATTTGTTTGGCCGTAGCTGTCGACGCGGGGAATGTGAAAACGTTTGATCATGCCGTCGTCTCCCGCTGTGCAAATTTCCGGTTCCCCGGGGCTGCCGCCACCAGAGAAGATGACAGTCCGAACAGTATCCAAGTGACCGCGCAGACCGAACCGCAGCTTAAAGTTGCCAGTCTCCGACTTGTGAGCGGCCGCATTCAACGAAAGCTCGTTGTCAGCGCTGCGCCTCCTCGACATCGATCCTTTGTGGCGATGTGAGGCCGGTCCGCGATTGGGTGACTTCGGGAGGTTGTCGGCGGTAGGAAAGGCATCAGTATCAGGTCGGTTGCCGATGTGCTGGAGAGTTTGTGAAGAGTTTGATTCTGGGAAGGCGCCCTCGGGAAATTCCCATCCGTCGGTCTCCGATGCGGACCGGCTAGGTTGAGGCTCTTCCGTCGGCTCAACACTGCTGACCGACTCGACAGCATGGCTGGGCCGCTGCTGCATGCTGTCGTCCAGCATACGGGCGGTTACTGACATGGGCTGCGGCCACTCGTTACCAGCAGCGTACATGACAGGAGGCGCGGGTTCGGGGTTTGGGGGCGGCATCTGCTGCTGCTGCTGCTGCTGCTGCTGCTGCTGTTCGGCCGGTCTCATGGGCAGACTCGTCGGTTGGCTTCGTTGCATAGGGGGCGCATGGTTCGGGGCCGGGGGCGGGCGATTAGCCTCGCGGATGTGGTTCTGCGGGACGAGCGAGGAGGATGCAAAGGAGAAGGGCGGCTCCTGAAAGGGCTTACCGCCTGGCACGGCGAAAGGCTCACCCTCGCGCAAATCTTCCAACATCGGGAGCGGGGGTGAATCGCGGGGGGGCACAGGGTTGGCTGGCGTGATCATCAAGTATGTAAACTCGGCCTGGCACTGATCCAGGAACGACTTGAGGTCTGCACGCTGCGACTCATCGTCGCCCTTCTCGATGTCGATTTCGTTGCCTCTAACATCAGTAGGCTTCTTGTTCGACGCTGCATCCGGGTGTCAGTGTCTCCCATTACCTCAGCAAGGCAGCCATTCTACTCACATCTGAGCTTCTCCTGAACCTGCGCGGCACGATCCTTTTCGGCTTTTGCAGCGTCTTCGGCCTTGGGTCCTCCCTTGAGCTGCGCCGACTGGTCCTTAACCTTCTTCTCGAGGATGGTCACATATCTCTTCAGGGCCTTTTGCGTAGCATCGGCTCGTCTCGCCTGGCCTTCAAGGGCAGCTATCCTGGCCTTCATTTCCTGGCGCTCAATCTCCCACGCATTCCTGTCGCGCTCGTGACGGTGCCATTCGGTTTGGAGGAATCGCATGACACCTATTTGTTACCGTGATCAGCAAAGAGGCCCAAACGTAATCTCGTAGACCACGGCGACAACTTACCTTGTAGGGTATACTCGGTCGCATGAGGCTGACCAGAGCCGTTGCCTTGCATGGCGCCGCCCATCTCGTTCCCTCCAGGCCCGCCCATACCGTTTCCTACGTTCGTCCCCATGCCCGAGACCACCTGCCAGCTCATACGCGCGCGAGGGGAACAGGTCCCCGGCTAGCAGCTCAACACTGCTGGTAGACGTAGATGTGGGAGAAGGGAGGGAGTGTTGGTGATCGGTGTACGACGGAGCTTCGTCGACGTTGGGGCTCCTCTTCTCTGGCTGTCCAGCGGGTGCAGCTGCGCTGTTGGACCGGGGAGAAAGCAGTGTGGTGTCTCGTTTATGTCATTTGCCGGGTCGAAAGACCAGCGGCGACTCGTCGTTGCGTGATAGCTGGCGCAGCCAGAGGAGGCTGTTGTTGTCGTCGAGTTCGGCGTGTCGTCGTAGTCGAGTTCGTCAATTCGAGACCCCCAAACCTGGCTGGAGACAGACAGCGGCGGTGGTGGTCGGAGCTGTGGCCCACCCCTGGTCGATTGGAGCTTTCCACCGTCGCGTCGCTGAGGTGGAAGGTATCCAAGTACTTCTCCGTACCACACTGAACACTCTGCTGAATGCAATTGGCTCAGTGCTGTTGGGTATCGGGGTGGTGGGATCCTACTTAGGTAGCTGTGCTCGCTTCGAATCAGACGGGTATAGCCACGAGACGCATGCGAGGTGTCGTACCAGAGAAGAAGCTCCGCGGTGATGGCTGGCCGCAGAGATTTCGTCGACAAGCCGCGTTTTGGTGGCTTACTTTTTGGTAGAGACAGAATAGACAGGGCTGAAGGTGGTCACTCTCAGTCAGGCCGGCTGCCACTGCTCTACTCTTGCTTCAATCGATAAAGATCCGGTGGGGGCACACGCTGTACAATGGAATGCACTGCACCTGTGTGACTGCAGCTCCTTGCCGCCGATTTTGGGCCAATGACTGGCCAAAAAGACGAGATGAGGCTGTCAGGCATCAACCCCAGCAAGGTTCCGCGTTCTCTTCAGGGGCACAGGCCACATCTCTGAATTGAGGATTATGTAAGATAAGGTAAGAGACACATTGCATATCTCTTATCGCCCACCTCTTGGCCCCTGAAGGTACCTAAGTAGGTACGCTATCTTAGCTTCACAACGGTCACAAAAGAAGGTTAGAGGGGCCGCTTCTCAACATTCGAGACAGCCACGTCAACAACGTCACATAAGCTTCTGCCCCTGATCATATCAACCGATACCGTTGTTAACTAAGACTAGTCAACACCTGGTTGGAACATCCAAACCCAAGAATAGCTCTGGGCTGGTGTCCAAACACGCTCCTAAGTCTAGGTATCCTTACACTCAAGCCATCTGACGGCCCTTATTACAACTAAAAAAAGGAGCAAGGAAGAAAGAAAAGGGAAAATAAAAAACGGACTTTTTATCCACCCGCCACAGATCGATCAAAGCCCAAGCTAGGTACTCCATTCGCATGCCCGTAACACACACCTCCCAAAATGAAACGAAACGCGACGAACCCCATTCTCCAAAGCCAAGGAAACGCGATATGTGCAGTGTCTGCCAACTGGTATCATGCCCCCTGCAATTCATCCTCCCACCCGTAGCCGTATCTGCCCAACATGTCGGCTACGCATAACAGCGAGGCCATCCTGCAGTGTATGATGTCGAAATGTCTTATGTACTTGATATCGTCATGTCGTCAAAAAACCCAATGCCAGATCTTCATTGTGATCCGTCGCTTAAGCATACTGAGGCTCGTCCTGGCAAGCATCAATCACGCGCTTGGCGCTGACGATGATCTGCGACAGGTTCTTAAGAATCGGGTCGTTGCCCGCCGAGCTGCTGATGCGGACGAAAAGCTGCTCCACACGAGCCACCAGCATACCCATAATCTTAGGTGTAACTGCGCGAGCATCCTCATCCTAGACCGAAGTTAGCATTTGGGAAAAGAACCACGAGAGTAAGCCACATGGTAACCTACCATGTTGCCCAGTGAAACCTGCAGGCTGTGGACAACCATTTCAAGCCAAGCAATTCTCTCGCGAGTGTACGACTCCAGATTCAGGCTGACAGTGGCAGTCACCGTCAAGAGAACCAGGTGAGGCAGGTTACGAACGAACTCCGGGCTGTACTTCGACATGTACTTCTCAAACACCTCTTGCTCCCGGCCAGACTGCATCCAGCGGACGACAGCTTCTTCAGCCCTGCCCTCCTTCATGGACTGGTTGATGACAGCGATGCGACCCTGGAGATCAGCGTCGACCTCGTTCTGCTTCGCGACTGTCAGAGCCTGAGAGTGACCGTAGCCCATAGAGTGGTGAGAAGCACGGTCGGGACTCTGGACGTTGCTGTAGACGTGGCTTTGAGTGGTGCTGGGGACCTGGCTAACAACAGAGGGTGCGTTATATGAGGGGGCAGCATGGTGATGCGGCTGCTGTTGCTGTTGCTGCTGCTGCTGCTGAGCCTGGACGCGAATTATCTGCTGCTGAGACACCATGTGCTGCTGAAGTTTAACGAACTCGTTCTGATACTGCTCCTGGGTAGCCGCCATGCTCGAGACCGTTCCCATAAGTTGGGTGACAACGTTGGTCAACTGGTCGATCTTCTTGCCCTCGACGAGGCGCTGGGCGGCGATGGCCTCCATTTCGGTAAGGTGTTGCTTCTGCAACTCCCCGGCGACGCGTTGGCAGGCCTGAACCGTCATGTTGGTGAAGGAAGGACCGAGACGCGCAGTCAAGGTGTTGACAACCTCATGCTGAACGTTAGCCGCAACGGTCGACCCAACTCTGTCAGAGATGGCCTTCACAAAGTCACCGTTCTGCAGCGCGTGCTGGGTCGCGGAAGGAAGGGCCTTGTGAATCTCCTTCTGAACAGAGTGGGAAACCTGGGCGTTCATGCTCTTGGAGAACTGGTCAGACACCGCCTTTGAAGCAACGTCGGAGATAGCAGGGATGACGGCGTTGCTAAATTGTTCGTTGATCAGAGCGTGAAGGACCTTCTGGGTGTTCTCGTTCAGGACGTCAGACACCATGTTGAGGAGCTGGCCCTGACGCTCGGTGAAGTCAGCCTCGCGGGCGCGCAGGCCATCGTCGATGCGGCTGTGAAGCGCCTTGAAAGATGAGCTGAGGAGGCCGTTGAAGCTGTTCTGCAGGCGTGACTCCATGCTGCTGATCGCGCTCTCGATAGACTCCTGAGTGATGGTGTTGGTAGCAGATAGTTGCTGCCTGTCCTTTGAGTTGGAAGGACCAACCCGAGGAGATCCGTTGGTCTGAGGGTCGGTTGCGGCAGCAGCGGCGGCGGCGGCGGCGGCGGCAGCTGCCTTCTTCTTGCGGCTCTTGCGTTCCTGCTTTTCTTCCTTAGCTGGAGGAGCAGGAGCCGGGGTCTCGTCCTCCTTGGCTTCAGGCTTTGCGATCTTCACAGGCGTGACGGACTCGGGTCCGCGGCGATGAGTGCTGTCGTCTTGTGAAGGAGTGGTCTGAAGCAGGGATTCCTTGGCGATGTTACGAGCAGATGGATGGCCTCCTTCATTGTTCTGGTGGGAAGGTTCGGCTGGCTGAGCGGCAGGCGGCTTCAGCTTAGAGATGGTGACGACTCCAGCCTCGACGGCATCCACAGGAGCAAGAACCTTGTTGTCCTTTGACCAGCCGAGTTCAGCCTGCTTGATCAAGAGACAGGCCACGCCCTTGGAGTGCATTGCGTAGAGCTCAAAGAGAGTAGGCTCGTCAGTCTCTTGGTTCATGGCAGGGCTGGAGAGAATATCAAGGCTGCGGAGGATTCCGCGATTAGCAAACGAGTACTCGCGCACGCCACTGATAACGGCGGTCGAGTCAGGCTGCGGGATGGAAGCATCCTGAGCCACCAGGCGCTGAATGTACTCAACCTGCGAGACGCTCTTAAGGTTGTACTTAGGAGCCGAAAGATGCGCGAAGTAGATCGAGTTGCGCGTTGGGTGACCGATGACGAGCATGCCAGTCGGGGGATGGTACATGACACTGCAGACGGCGTCAGACTCCTTGCTGTGCGGCAGGTTGAACTCCTGGACCGGCTTGCCGAGAGCAAGGTCCCAAAGCTGCAAAGTGTGATTCTGCTTCATGCCAATGATCATGTAGCGCAGGGCACAGCGCTTTTGATACGGGCGAAGCTTGTCGACGAGGAGGACAGAGGTAGGCCAAGCCTTCTCACCCTCAGGGGTACTGTTGAGAGTCATAAGAGGCTCCTTGATCTCAAGCGAGGTGTGCGCCGGCATGGGCCAGCGAGGGTCGCTACCCTCTTGCGCTGCGGTGAGTTCGCGAACGTCCCAGAACTTGACACGGCCAGACTTGTCAAGAGACACTATCACGCTGTCATCCTGACTGAACGTGAAGTCTTTACCGGCCTTACCAGTATTGATCTTCAACGAACACTGCTTGGCCAGCTTCTCTGTGTCAACGACACGATCGTGACCGGGCTTGAAGAGGTTGTTCTGCATGATGTAGGTGGGCCAGACGATGTTAATCGATTTGCCGCGACCGACAGCGAAGAACTCGGGGTGGATAGTCGACGTCCGGGCCCGAGTCTTGAGGACACCACCGGGGGCATCACCACCTTCGTGGGAAGCCATGGGGGGCAGAGCGAAACCGTACTGCTCGGGGTGGGCGTCCTCAATATGGTCCTTCTCGCCACTCTTGATCTGAACCCAGTAGACGGTGCCGCTGATACCAGTGCCAATAATGGCCTCGCGATGAATGCCGGTGTGATCGGTGGGGGTGACGGACATGGCGACGTTGAAGATGCGGTCCTTGGTGTCAGTGAAGATCTTGGCGTCCTTGCCGTCGTCCTGTCGGATGACGCGCAGGCCCCCCGCTTTGGACATGCCATAGGCCATGTAGTTCTCGGTCGCAGTGTAAAGGTTGCGGTCGATCTGGTCGAACTCCTTCTTGAGACGGGCGATGTCCATGATGGCATCGTCGCGGAACTGGGGACGGGGTTCGGTAGCACCATCCTGCAGACCAATTGAGATCCAAGGCTTCATGGGGAAGTTGAAAACCTTAACGGGCGAGGGAGTTTCCTCCTCAATCACCACAATCTCGTCCTGGTCGGCACTCTCCCAGCTATCGGCAACGGCATGCGCAGCAGCTTCCTCGACAATCTCGCGAACCTCCTCTGCCACCTCAGCAGAAACGACCTTCTCGAGGAGGTCCCTATTCTCCTTGCGGTCAAGCTCCTTCTTGATGGCCTGGGCGGCGTGATGGGCGCTCGCCTCGAACTCTCTCTCAGTCCGGGCGGTGTCCATGTCTTGGAGATCCTGCATGTACTCCGGCCGCAACTGCTCTTCCTCAGCGCGAGCCAGAGCCTCGTTGGCCTCGAGGTCGGCCTGCTCGGCAATGTCGTGGATGGCCTCCGAAACCGTCTCCTTGTTCTTCTCAGTGGCGGGAATGCTCGCGAAAGACGCTGTTGAGCCAGGCGTAGGGTTGGCAAGCTTGTCGGCAGAGGAAGAACCGTGTCCGATGCTATGGCGGACACGCTCGGGGGAGGCGAGAGGACTGCGCTCGCTATTGATGCGCTTGCTTTCGCTTCCGTTATGGTAGCTCGGGGAGTCGTGGGTCTTTTTCAGGATCTGGAAAGCTGGACCAGCAGGTGACTGGCCAGCAGACTGAGGTGGGGCGATACCTGAGATGGAACCAGACTTGGGGGTGCGGTTCTGCGGCGATGTGATTGGAGGCTCCTCGAAGCTGCTGTTGGCATTGTTATAGCCATACTGATGCTGCTGGTGGTGGTGGGCAGACTGGATATTGGAGTCCTGGGTAGAGGGAAACGAGTACGTGCCGTAGTTGCCACCGGACTGAGCGTAGCTGTTGGGGTCGTATTCGAAGGAATCGGAGGACATCTGCGGCAGGTTCGAGGGAGGCTGTCCAGCCTCGGCAAGGACTCGCTGGAGGATGTTCTCGCCACCGGGCTGAGGTGCGGGACTGAGCAGATTGGAGCGAGAGGCCTCTGTCAAGAGCATGTCGTTTTGGCTAGGCTTCGGGCGGTTCAGTAGGTTCAGCAGGTATGCGCGTGTATCGTCAGGGGGCGATGATGTGCCAAACGTCGAGAACGAGCCGTTCTGGGGCGGCTCTGGTCGCGACGACTCCTCGCCGTCGTGTGCTCCTTTCATCAGAGCGGCGAGCAGGCCGGTAGGATCCGCCGGGGCGCGAGCGGGAGCGACGATTTGTGTCGGGATAGACAAGGGCATCGTCTGCTGCAGCTGTTGGTGGTGCTGCTGGGGCGACTGCTGATATTCCTGCTGGTGTTGATGCTGATGCTGCTGATGCTGCTGCTGCGAAGACTGCTGCGAAGACTGTGAATGATGGTGCTGATGGTGCTGATAGCCTGCGTTCTCCTGGCGAGGCTGGGGCTGAGCTTGAGCTTGAGCTTGCGACTGGGATTGCGAAGCTTGACTGCCAGCACCACTGAACTTGAGCAGGTTCAGCAGATTGGCGGTGCGATCGCCGTTTGAAGGCACGCTGCCACCGGGTGGCGTCGGCGCCAGAGGCAGAGGAGACACCATGATGACGCCGGTGGAGCGATGGGTTTCGACGAGGGAAACGAGGGACAATTGGCTAGGTGACCCTTTCGTCGTGACACGAATTGATTGTGGTTTTGAAGAGGGTGAAGAGGGTAAAGAGGTAAAAATGGAGGACGGAATGGCAACAAAAAAGAATGGTTTGGGGGGCTGGAATCTCAGCCCAACCTAACACAACCCTGTAGCGCAGGGGGGGTGACGTGGTTGAAAGGTTGAGGTGAAGTGCGGAAGGAAGGAAGGGCCGACGACAAGCTCCTACTACCTAAGGTAGGTACCTAAGGTAAGGGATCTAGAACCAACTACCTAAGGTGGGTACCTAACTTTAGGTGGGAAACGTGCTAGCTACCTTCAGGTACCTCCCTAGCTGCCTCAAGGTAGAGCCTGGAGGTGCTGCTGCAGACAAACAGACCCTGGAGCTGCGGGAGAGCTTTTGAGGTTTTTTCGAGGTGCGAGGTCCGCGTCCTGCTGTTGCCACCCGACCACTGCGCAAAGGGCAGCTTCGGTCGTGCAAAGACGAGCCCGTCCAGTGGGCTTCTACTGCGGTAGGATGGTGCAGAGGACCACCTGCCGCCCTTTAATGAGCCCGAGCTGTCTCATTGGCTCAGCAGGGCTGTCTCTATGTTGGTTGGTAAGGGCCGTGCATTCTGCTTCTCCCAATAAACCTAGTACCTCTTGATGCCCCCAGTGGCCGCTTGCAGAACCAAAATCGGGATTCCTGACGTAAGCAAGTCTCCGGTTCACCAGCGAAAGAGAGCAACCGCAGCCCGCAACGCAAACGCACGCCGTAAGCCAGCTGCGTAAGGTATCGTACGCACATTTGTTGACCTCGCCTATTAGCCTTGCCTTGCCTCGCCTTACATTCCACTCGTCCGCGTGTTCAAACTTTGACAGGAATCCAGCCGCTTGTCTCAAAACACCGGGAAAATCCTCCGGCGCGATCGCCTCGCACCAGATCTCCGAGAAATTGTACTCCAACCTCATCCACGAGTTGTGCTCCCACGATCCTCGGCTCTCTGCACCGCGAGACAATCAGAGATCCCAGCGCACGTCTTGGCTACACGAATAGCTATCGGCGCTTACGACTGCGACACGGGCATTCGACTTCTGCGCAGCTAGTAGAATCTTCCCCATAACCTACACCAAAAGGGGCCGCTGCCCTCGTGGAAACTCAGCGAGAGCCCGTCCGAAGCTCGTTAGGGACCCTCATCGACGTCACCAGTCCTCACCCGCCATCGCCATGTTCTGCCTCCGGAGGTCAGCCAACCAAAAACCCCAATTGGAATTCCACGAGGCCATTGCTAACATCAGAACCAGCTGGCTCCCTCTCCTCTTCATCCCGACCAACGCCTCTCCCGCCTTCATCTTCCTCTTCTTTATCTGCACCTACTTCCTCAACCGCCCCTGCGTCTACTGCAGCTTTCTCCTCCTGATCCTCTTCCTCACCTCGTGTAACTGGTCAGATCGCTGTTTCTTCGACTTCAGCAGCAACTGGTTCCAACCCCGACCGCCCACGTCTCTATCCTCCCCGTCTCCAATCCCCGAGATCGACCACAACACGACCTTCAACTCTACCGTTGTCGAGGTTATCAACACGACTGCGAGCGCCTTGGCCGGTGCTGCGGCCGAAGAACTCGCGCGACAGAGGCAGGAATGGACCGGTTTGGGTATCGAGTGGCTGCGCAGCCTTTTGGGACGCAGGGAGTGGAGGGTTGAGTGCTTGGATATCAATATTCGTTTGTGAACATGGAAGAGAGGTATTGGGGGACTGACGATTATGATTGATGACTATTTTTGCGTCCGCGAGCTATGCCACGGCCATAATAGGACATGGCAAAATCGGGTTGTGATACCAGGCAGGCTTTGGATGCATAGTATGGCGTTGTCTGTGTGTGCGTGTGTGTATTATCAGGGCTACTGTATAGATCCGGCTACGCGCGAGTAAGCAATCATTCTTGTAACAGAGACGTCGTAGTGAAACGATCGTATCTTGCACCTCCGGTGTACTGCCTTGTCTGCTTGCATAAGGGCCTGTAATCACGCTGTCCGTAAGGGTCTTCTTATCATACCAAGCGCATCAATACCGACAGTACAGAGCATAAATACATTTATGGTCAAGTGCGGGCTCAAGGGGGCCACCAATCCAGTATAATTGAAGTTGATCTAGTCATTTTATTTTAATATATATATACACGCATTGCAATCTAGTGAGTTTGCCGCGAACGCCCTTTGCCTGAATCAAGGACGCTCCGGCAACCAAATATCACCACCATTCGTTGACTTGGAGTTGCAGTCGAGTTGCTGCGTCTGCAATCCACACCGAGCAACTACGGCCCTGTGGTGGCCGTCGTGATGTCACTGTAATCTCGGAATCTGTCCAGGTTCAGATTCGCAGCAGCGTTTGCGTCGTATTCAGGTCGTTTGAAAGAACAACACGAGCTGTGTTCATCACAGAAATCCGACCTGGCAGCCTCCACATGGCTCTTGTTCGACCGGACCAAGGCCATATACGGCCTCGTCAGTGCACTCTGTACTCAGATTCCATCCAAGGTATGTGTTTGGATTGCCGCCAAGTCACTTAGTATACGTGGTATTAAGCAGCTCGCTGGAACTAAAAACCACCTAAACGACACACCGCCATGCCGTGCTCCTGTGTGATCGTATGGGTCATCTTGAAAGGAAGCCCTCGGAGCAGCATCTCCTCGGCCCAAGCCGCGCAATATTTCATGTGATGAAAGTAAAGTTTCCGTCAATGGCTAGGTGTTAGGCACGGCAATTGCTTGATTCAACCCATGCCACTCGTCTTGGAATTTAGTTCATCGTGTTGATAGCTGATGCTTAAGCTTTCAAGTGGCATCGGTGCAACCCACGTTATACCACTGCCGTGAGAGTATCGTGATGGCGGCACATAGTCAAGTTTAAACCCCGGTTCGGCACTTGATTGACTTGAAACGTACCAGGTCTCCGGGATAGACCTCCAAAGTTCTGGCCGAGGCTACGTGCCCACACGCAAGCCCGACCTATACAACTATACCGAATCTCCCGCGAATCCGCCGTGATATGTCTGCTTGAGGCCAAGCTTCCAAAGTGCCCATCAGAGAGAAACCACAAGCGTCGCCTTTGATTCAGCTTACCAGAATGTTCAGGTCTGCTCGGGGTTAGTCTGTGCGGAACCTTCCGAAATGTCCGTCATCGCTGTCCCTTTCGTGATCAAACAATGAAGTCGAACATCTGCACAGGTTAGAACCCGGGAGCAAGGGTCCAGCCAGACCCATGACGCTGCCGATGTCCCGAGAAGCTTTGGATCCAGCTACGTGGCACACAAACAAGCTTTTGGGAACAGTTGCTTGCATGCCCATCGCGTGGGTTTTGCCGCTGTGCCATGTGGGCTTCGGATGGGGGCCGGAATCAGTCTCCATGACGAGGTCAGGGGCTCAGGTCATCGGTACTCAATTAAGGTTCTGGAACCACGGCATAAAAAGTGTCGGCCATTCTGCCGGCCGGACATCGTTGCCAAGCCCGGCATCAAGAACGCGTGGCGAGCTGATAGTGAGAGCGAGAGAGAGACGCCGGACAAGGGATGACGGGCGGAGTGGAATGGGAGGACCCCGGGTGCGGAATGAAGGCGGTGTCGCCGACGGGCTCTGCCCGTCATACCGGAGTAACATCCCCGTTAGGCTTGCCCACATCACGGCTTACTCTGTACACACGTAACGGGGACACGGGGCAATTAACGTCTATACATTACGAAGGATAAGGTATCTTCGGGTTGTAGCACTAGAGACCCCTCAGCTACGACAGCGCCTGCCCTCTGGCTCGCAGGTATTTCATTCTGTGCTTGAGTCCGGCGAGGAGCTGTACAGCGGTGGACAACAAGTTCGCGGCTCGCCCAACACGAAAGTGCTGCTGTTTTTAGCACTTCAATATTGTAGGGCTTTTCCGAAATAATTCGCGGAAGGCAAAGTCAAGAATACCTGGTAGTCAGAAAGTAGCTAGTTCATCGCCTCAGCTTTTTTTCACAGCGATGAGCAGAGCCAAAGATAGCAAAGGGCATTCTTGGCCCAAAGTCCAAGACTAAAAAAAGAGAAATGAGGACATCTCGAAGGATTCCGCGACGTTCATTGAGACATTCCACTCTGCACCCGATGGTCGGAGAACATGCATAAGGCGTTAATGTTATGACTTTATCCGAATATCACAATCGATGCGCGACATGAGCCGGGACGCCGGCACCAAGCCAAGAGGGCTGCCGGACCCCAGCCGCCAATACATGGAGTTTTCCCAGCCTCTTGTCGCGAAAGGGATTGTTAAGTCAGTCGATGCGGGGGTGCCGAGGACGCCTAGGAATCCAAAGCAGGCTACAGCTTTGGGTTCCATTGTTGTTGCTCTGTTTTGGCTCGCCGCTCCGCCACTTCGGTGCCGACATGCAGCCACTCCCGCCTTCCTTTGAGAAGCAGAGATCGGACAGCGTCCCAATTGTCTCTCTCTGCATTTGCAAGTGATGCTGCTAGTGCAGAATTGCTGCTAGCTCGCAGCATAGCGGTGCCGAATTCCTTCCATTGCGCGGCAGTGACGAGTCCCAGTTGTTGACAGGAGGACCTGAAACCCATGGCCACGAATGCGTCTGCTGTTAGCCGCCAGAGATGCCATGTTGCCATGGGGCAGCGACTAGGACTCCTGGAAAAGCGTCGCAGATAGCGTCACAGAGGCGGTAGCTCCAGCCTTTGCGGCCTAAAGCAGCCCCGAGGAAAGCGGCACAGCTCTCAAAGGCTCCGACTGTCGATGTAGTGCGAGGGCTACCCCCCCGGAGGCGAATGATGACGGGCGGAGCGGAAGCCCTGTGCCGGCCAAATTACGCCACACGCAGAAAATCCGGAAGCGAAAAGGATGGCATCGGACGTGCGCTCGTTGTCCCACAGAGGGATAAGGAGTGCAGGGGATAAAAGGAGCAAGGCCACGCGTCACTGTGGGACGGTTCGACATTCTACGACCAATGGAATGAGACGGCGGCGGACGCTGGGAAGATGTCTGCCAAACTGCTCTCAGGGCGTTCTGGTGGTTTCGTACGGGGTGTCATTGGGTGGTGTCAATGGTAGGCGAACAGTGATGTTCTGTCTCCGACTTGGGACGATTCGTTCGAGTGGTGCGGTTCATCAGCGGCGGGGCCACTTCCTGTCTCGAGCGCTCAACCTCAGACGTAACGAAAGCGCAGATCCTCCATTGAATAAGGATGGTTCCCTGGCCGCGCGGGCTGATTTCGCGAGGCTAACCCTCGGTAGGCGTTCTGTACCTATGGGACGTAGAGTCAAAATGCGGAAAGCGGCTGGCCAAGGGATATAGGCAACATGACGAGAGAGGTGAACAGCTGGCTCGTATCCAATCATCCTGATCAAAGATGGA
The DNA here is from genome assembly GCA_036785465.1 of Colletotrichum agaves. Lineage (NCBI taxonomy): Eukaryota > Fungi > Ascomycota > Sordariomycetes > Glomerellales > Glomerellaceae > Colletotrichum > Colletotrichum agaves. Next base: position 122,447 of record JAXISO010000006.1, read on the forward strand.
CAGCAAGGACAAAAATTAAAAATAAAAAACCCCAGGAGCGGAACTCAATCGCACATCTTCGCGTTGATGGCTCGCGATTCTCAATTTCACTCTTGGAAAAGCGATGGCGAGTAGGGGCTGGGCCAAGCTAGGCCCCGGCGCAAAAGGCTCTCGGCTCATTGGCCCGGAGGCGCACCGGCTGAGGTTCTGAAGGCAGCGCCAGGCGAAACATGCCAAGCGAGCGGGTTGGTTCCAAGAGCGGCTCAATTTCTGGGAATTAGCGCTGCAAAAATGGCAAATCGACCGTTGTGTTTTACTCATTTTGACTTGCCCACCTGGTTCTGGTGTTGCTATCGTACGAGGCGGCGTTAGAAGTCCGTACGCCAGCAATGCGTCCGGTAGCGTGGCTTGGGGTATCCGTCAAAGACTCAAAGGTGAACATGCAGCTTGCGATGTTGGCCATCGGGTACAACCATCTGGCCATGACGGCGGCGTTTGCAGAATCGTTGCTTGTGCTTGTTAATTAGTGTTGAAGGCCAGATCGGCTCCCAGCATGGATGATGGTTGAAACGGATATTGATGGGCACGCGACACTCGGCTGGCCGTCAGCTCATTCGCCCGGCGAAATGCGCCCGTCATCGATACTTCATTCTGGCCGCGTGTGATTTCTCAGGTTTGGACCTTGGTACTTCGTATAGTGGTAGGGTCCAGTACATAGTAAGGTATGGTAGGCGGCAGGGTTGTCTGATGGAGAAGACTGCGGGAGAAAGGTTCCATTGTGACGTTGTTGTGCTTTCCGTGGCAGGTACTTTCCTTCCGATCACGATACATGCATATCTTTTGATAAAGTAGCTGCATATGATGCATATGCACAGTCATCTCATCTGAAGAGGCTTACTGCGGCTGACCGAGACTTTCCATGCCAGAATAAACTCCGCCTCGCTGTATACAACCTATGCAGTTGACATCCGATGATAGACAGGACGATGTTTGCTCTTGCTCAAGACATCGGGACTAGCCAAAGCAACGGCGCAGTATGGAAAGATCAGCACGGCAGCCACCTTGGTCTCCCGATCTCTCTCCCCAGAAAAGAAGAAATGCACCACGACCTGGGATTATGCGCTTATCGGATACTTGCAAGTCAACTAGTGCTGACAGCAGAGCCACTGCTTATGCCGCCAAGGCCGCGGTCAACGGGGCCACAGAAACACCAAGGAAGGAGAGCACACGACACCCTCCCCCCTCCCACCCTGACTGGAGGAAAAGGGATGAAAATCCAGTGGCAGAACCCCGCGACCTCCCGCAATCAGCTTTTGCAGTGAGAATTCGAAGGTGCTGAACCACACGAACAATTGGATGAATATCAAAATCTTTTGGCCCCATTCCGCCCCTGTCCACCTCCACTCCCACCTCCCAATTTCCCTGTCTCTCCGACAGCACTACCACCGCCCTCGACCTAGAGCAGACCAGGCGAGCCCCAAGCTTCCTTTTTGTTCATTCTTTCTAATTAACTCTATGTATCCGTACCGTAACCGGATGTTGGTCCACCTCTGGCTGGGAGACTCGTCACCAAAGCAGTCCAAGATGCGGGCTGTCACTGGCTGCCGTGCGCCACTTCGAGGCCGGGCCACCGGTCCATGACTAGAACCTCCTTTTTACGCGGGATTACGTCTGCCACTCAATCCTCTGTCTTGTCTCTTTGAAGCCAAGGAATGTGGGAGGAAGACACACACACACACATTGGACGAAGGGTATCAGTTCAGTTCAGTACCCATATGTCGAGGCGGTGTTGGTGGTACGTAGGCATGAGTACGTACCGCTCTATCTGGCGGCTGGAGGGTTCCCCCGTTCGTGTCTTGCAGCTCTTGTTCAGTCTGATCTTGCTGTCTGATGTCTTGTGTTTTTTTCTTTTCTTTTTGCTGCTATTGTTTCTATGAACAGTCTTCTTTGTGTGTTATGTGGTGATTGTATGGTACTTTGTGTTGGATTGCTCTTCTGAGAAACTTCCCATCGATTGACCTGCCCCGAAAGATGCAAGAAAAAGGAACCCTCGGAAAGAATGGAGCAGGAGTGATGGCCCAGATCTTGGCAAGGCAAACAGGGTTACAATAACGAAGAAGGCGGGACGCAGGAAGGGGAACGGTGGACTCTTGACGCTTGACGCTTGACGGCCTCCACGCCTCCACACCTCCCATTACCACCACAGACCAACAACACCTCCCACAAAAACGCCCTTTCCCTCGTTGCATACACACCACTCCACGCATTCTCCCCACACCATGGGCGGGCAGACGACTTTCACTACCTACCTAAGGTAGGTAAGGTATGGATACAGAGTACCTAGGAACCTCTTTCTCATCCATCCCACAATTACATATCAGTCTGCTTCGCGCTTCACTCATCCTCACTTTTTGTTTCCCTTCCTGCTTCATTTCTTGGCGTCCAGCTCTTTTAACGTCCATAATTCCCTGGACTGGACTTGATCTGTCTAGATATCATCTACAGCAGGGACGTTTCTTCCTCCTCCATTGTCCTTTCTAATATCACTGTCCAACGAGCGATCAATTTCCCCTACTCCGCCGTCCCCCGAACATCCTCGCCGTCTCATATCACGGCCTCACGATACCCCACCTCAGACCTCGCAGCCGTATTGCCCGAACAACCTTTTTGCTTTTCAGTCATTACTGCGCAGTGATACCCTTCGAGCTCTATTTATCGCTTTCTGGACGATCAACTCTTTTGCCGTTCTGGGTTTAGACACACCTCCTGCCCTATCATTCAGTTCAAGACTTGCAAACTTCTTGGCATTGTGAGGCCTCTGGCGCAAAACGACAAACGACGGTCCTTCCTGATTACTGGATTGGCATATTATCCTCGCTACTCGTCAGCAAGCTCAACGTCTTGTTCAACATCTCGTTGAAATCTCATACAGCCGCCACCATGCGCTTTAGCTTCGTCCTCCCCATCGCCCTCCTGGGCCTCACAACCACAGTTGCCGCCGCGCCCCCACAACCGCCCAATGCAGCATCACCGCCAGTCATTGCTAAGCGCGCTGACACCAAGTACTTCCACGAGCCCTGCTGCGGTGAAGAGCTGGGCCACTACGACATCCGCTACTTCAAGGAGGCCGTCGCTTACAACGAGCACCGCGTTGTTCTGCGGAACCTCATCCGCTCGTACCTCACAATCACCAAGAAGCTCAACATAGAGACGTGGCTCGCCCACGGTACCCTGCTCGGTTGGTGGTGGAACGGCAAGATCATGCCCTGGGACTACGACCTCGACGTCCAGGTTTCCACCGCCACTCTCTACTGGCTCGGCCAGAAAATGAACCGTACCGAGCACGAGTACGAATGGACCGACGCCGAGGGCAAGCCCCAGAAGGACCGCTACCTGCTCGACGTCAACCCTCACGGCACCGACAAGGACCGCGGCGACGGCCAGAACATCATCGACGCTCGCTGGATTGACATGTCCAACGGCGCTTTTATCGACATCACCGGCCTTGCCGAGCGCGATCCCTCCGGCATGCCTGGCGTCTGGAGCTGCAAGAACTACCACCGCTACCGCACCACCGATCTCTTCCCCATGCGCGAGACCGAGTTCGAGGGCGTCCCCGCCATCATTCCCTACAGCTTCGAGCGCATCCTGTCCGACGAGTATGGTACTAAGAGCTTGGTTACTACCGAATGGCAAGGGTAAGAGCAGATTCTCGCGGGATTTCTCCCGCTATCTCCGTCAAGTCTTTGGGCAGTCACTAACACGATCTTACAGACACAGATGGGAGCCGGAGCAGAAAGAGTGGCTGAAGGTGCAGGAGTCCTAGGAGGCGACTGCGGATGACCTTGCGGATGATCTTGAGTGGTCAAAGTAAGGCTCGTATTTGAACAGTTGTCGACTACGACAGCTTGCGGGTTTATTCTACAACAAAAGCACATAGGCATTTTTGGTGGCAGCGTTTTGCGGTTCGGCACGCTTAGATACATGCATTGATTGGTGGCGTTCCGGGCATGGCATGGTATGAAATTAAAGGTGTTCCAGGATCAGGGATTCAGCAGGGAGGACACCAAGACACATTGCCTCTACATTTTTTCTTCACAACACATCATGAAGACGGAGTTTTTTTATACAACGAGCACCAACCGTTGGGTAGATTTCGGGTGTCAGCTGCTATTTGAACGGGATCGGCTTCGACGCCATAGATGAGTTGTGCATGTGCGCAATAGATACCCAAAAAACGGAGGCAAACCAGCCTCAATTCACAGTTCTCATAAGACTCGTGCCCATACGCTGGTGTATGTCAGGTTTTGCAGCCAAGGTCGGTTGAAGCGCAGTCTGACGAACTCTGTAGTTTGTGGCATGACGGCTTACTCTAACCGCTCAACCATAGAATCACTTGAGTCAAATAAGAGAGAGCTACCAGAGTGCAGAGGAGTCCGGAATTAAGTTAAGCTGTGCGAAAAGTATGCGCATCCTCCAAGGCCAGCAAGGCCCGTCATAAATCGTTTCTACCAACGCCATTGCGATGCTCCGTGACCAAAAATGACAAAACGCTCCTCATATCCAAGAAAAGCTCGATACGCTTATGGAGACGCTCCCGAATCCGGCTTTCCGCCGTCCCTGCTCTCCATATTCATATTTCTCAACCTCTCCTCCGCCGCCTTGGCCAAAATCTCCCGCCGACTGAGACCTTTGTTGTCAGCAGCGCTGCCCCCAACGACAAAATCACCCCCCTCCCAGCCCCCATGATCCTCAAAGCCTTCCTCCTCCTCCTCTTCCTCCCCAGCCGCATAATACGACGACGTCTGCCCAACCGTCTGTCCGCCATGCTTCCAATCGGCCGCGTCGACCTCACGCTCAATCTGATGACACAAGTCCCAAAAGTTCCTATCGTGGGGGCCGTGGACGTTATGCGCTAGCTCGTGGCACAGCGTCTTGCGGATCGTCTTGTAATCCCTGTACCCGTCGTGCGCATCCGTCCTCAGCCTCAGCTCGATGACTTCGCCCTGGTTGCGGTTCAACCCCAACAACCTCGTCGTCCCCTCGTGGCTCGACTGCGTGTTCGACAACGGCTCCATCTCCGTCAACAGCCCGACGCTGAACTTGTGCTTGACCATCGACGCGCGGATACCGGGATCCTCCCTCAACCTCTCCAGCAGCGCCAGGGAGCGCTCCGGATGAGGCAGCCCGCCCAACGGCTTGACGGACAAGAAGGTGTAAGTGCTGTGCGCCTGCGATCGCGCCTGGTCCCTCTTCCTCGACGGGCGGTTCGCCTTGCGCGCGGCGCTGCGCGCTGCGTTCCGTCTGGCGGCGAACTCGGATGCGGCCTGCAGCGACGCCACCTCTTTCGCCTCGGCGCCCATGAGCATGATCTTCTTGCCCTGCAAGTCGGCGAGGGACATGTCTGGGTCCTTGAACGGGGGCTTCAGCAGGCCGAGCTTCGGGACGATGAACTTCTGGTTCGAGATCGGGATCGAGAGGGCGTCTTCCACATCTTCGGAAAGATGGGTTATTGTACCATCGCTGGGGTACTTGAAGGTGTGCGGGGTGTTGCGATGGGCAAGGGTTATGGTGACGGCTTCTTCGGAGGAGTCGCAGTCTGACCCGGCGCGCTGGGGTTCAGCCATGATGGGGGGGTTTCGAGCGTTTGGTCTGGATTAAGGTATTTCGGGGTTAATTCATGAGTTTTTGATTTTCGCTGTATAAGTGTCTCGATGCTGCAGGTGAATGCGACGCCGTTTCAGTATGCGGAAAGGCGTTGGGGAATATATACAACAAGATACGCAACGTAGAATGCGCAGGAAGCGGCGTTGAGGAAGGTCATCGTCGGGAGGTTTGTAAGGCAGGCAGCTTTGTAATACGTCGCTCTTCGGGCTGGACCTAGGGGTGGGTCCGTAGGGTCCCAGGCCTCCGCTTCGGAAAAGCTTCGGCAATTGCGAGGAATCCCCATGTCAAGATTACATCAGCAGCCGCCCTGTGTGCAACGGCGTTACTCTTCCGTGGTGATCTGTGCATCCTCGTTCCTGTCTGTACCTGGTGTTAGTGAATGCCGGAATGCAGCGCTGCACTGCACTGGCCCCCATTTTCTGCGTTACCTAAGCCGAAACCAAGGAACCGCCTTTAGGTAAAACACGTAAAACCTGGCAGGTTGAGCTGGCAGCTGGCTGGGCCAGGTTGTGGCCTGGCTGGTCGGTTCCCAGCTTCCAATGAGCTTGCAATCGCGTTCGTGTCCTTTCGACCTCCTAGACAACCACAGACCAGAAAATAGCTACCGTACACAGTGAAAGCTTCCCTCCCCGGCCATACTTCAACGCCAGCCGCAACGCGACAACGACGACGCCTAACCAAGACGAATTGGCATCGATACTGCATCTCCCGAAGCTTTGATTTTGCACTTACAACCTGCTTGATTACAACCCCGCCGCTGTCGCTGGCAGCTTCAAGCTCCAACCCGATTTGAAGCTCTCTCTCCCTCTCTTTTCCCCCGTCGATTGCGACAGATATACGCCGCGCCGCTAAACCGCCACGATGCTCAACCTCTTCCGCATTCTCGGTACGTTTGGCCGTACCGTCGCGAAACTGCGCGACGTCTGCCTCGATCCATAGCTTGGTAGCTGACCTTGCGCCAGGGGACTTATCCCACCTTGCCAGTATCGGCATCCTCCTCCACAAGATGGTGCAGATGAACGTGAGTTTGCGATGCCCTCAATGTCGTCACCGGCTTCTGATTTAATCCGCGTTCAGAGCTGTTCTGGCATCTCCTTCAAATCACAAGCCCTTTACTTGCTGGTTTACATCACCAGATATCTTGGTATGCCTCCTGGTCTTATCGCTGCTCTCTGGGCTTAGCTGACGTTATTCCACCCAGATCTCTTTTCCACGTCCAGTCTGTGGAACCTCGTCTTCAAGATCCTCTTCATCTCCTCCCAGGGATACATCGTGTACCTGATGACCACCGCATACAAGCCCACCAACGACCCCAACCAAGACACCTTCCGCGTCCAATACCTACTCGGAGGCGCGGCCGTCCTTGCCATCATCTTCCCCTACTACTACACCTTCTGGGAGATCCTCTGGGCCTTCTCCATCTGGCTCGAGTCCGTCGCCATCCTGCCTCAGCTCTTCATGCTTCAGCGCACCGGCGAGGCCGAAACGATCACTACCCACTACCTCGCGGCCCTTGGCATCTACCGCGCGCTGTACATCCCCAACTGGATCTACCGCTACTTCACCGAGGTGAACCACAAGGTAGACTGGATCGCCATCGTTGCCGGCATCATCCAGACCATTCTCTACTCCGACTTCTTCTGGATCTACTATACCAAGGTGATGAAGGGCAAGAAGTTCAAGCTGCCTGTCTAAAGTCTCTCGCCCCATCCTTAAAGCAATTTTCGTGCGCCCTCGTGGACTGGGAACTCCCACCGAGACTTCGGGCGACGACATGGAAACGAAGTCATGAGACGCACTAGTGCCCCGAGAAACATCGGAGTCAGTATCGGATATGACTTGCTGTATTCTTTTTTTCCGTCCTGTCTCATCAAGAACCCAAATCGGATTTTCAGGCACACACACACTCAAAAGTTGGCCAGGTGGTGGGTACGGGATATCCTCTCCGTGCGAGATGGTATGCATGGGCTGGCGTTGGGAGATATGGTTAGTTTTGCATGGGGGCGGGCGGCCACCACGGCCAGTCAGTCACTTCACCACGCTTTCCGTGTGCGGGTTGGAACTGCTGATGATTGCTCTCACAGATCGTCGACCTTGAGGACGAAGGAGAAGAAAGACCGGGGCACCACTAGTATATAGATGGTCAATGTGAAAGCGCTTTTCCAAATTCCGAACCACTCTCGGGAACGTTTCCAAACCCCAACGTTTCCAAACCCCAAACGATCCCACCCGCACCCGCCGTCCGGCGGCAGCGGCAACCGCGTGGATGACCTTGCTTTCGGCTAGTTCGCCGGCTGCCGAGAATCTAGATCTTGGTTTCTTATTGTGCGCTGTGCCACCCAGCCATGTTCAGCCACATTTGGGGGGGGGGGGGGGGTGATTACACTTTTCCGCACAAATTCAATCTTGATCTTATTCTTGGGTTGACGACTAAGGTCTCGCCTTGCGTGATCGTTAGTTTCTCGTCGTCATTGCCTGACTAGGAGGGAGGGGGAACGCAAAAGAGACCCTGGAGGAACACCTCCCTTCCTTTTGAGTTGACAATTCAGGATATACTCTGGCCAAGTTGCCAGTTCTCCTGGAACCCCGACCTTGGCCGCACCGTCAAGTGACCAGTGGACAGGGATATGCGACACCGACACCAAGAGAGGGCTCCAGGATCGAGGCTGCTGGATGGCGCATCTCGCAAGCGTAAAGCCCATGCCTCCAGAGAGCCTCAATGGGACCAGTGACCCAGACCAACTTCGGCTTTTGAGACAATATCAAGCTCGGAACCGAATATTGATGCCGCGAGGGTATCACAAACCACTCCCTCCTGACGGGCATAAACTTTTCTGTCAGCTTGCTGTTTCCAAACTCACTTGTGAAACCATCTGTGCATTAGCACGCCACCACGAGCCCGACCATCTGTCCCGATAAAGAGATGGCACGGTTCGCGGCGGGGCCAGAAATTTCGTCCCATGGAGGTTATGGTTGCCCTCCCCGTCCTCCTACCTTACCTCTCAACCGTTAACCAACGGACAATCACCAACGTCGGGCCCGGTCTCCGCCCCGTCCTCCAATGAAGCCGACTGGATGGCGATACGAAGCGATAGTCGAACGGAAACACACGCGAGGGGGAAAGGATAATGTTGTCAACCAAAGAGGAACGGTCCGGTAGGGCCAGAGTCGCGCGGCGTGGGGCTCTCTGTTTTAGCTCGGCGATTAGGACGAAGCGATCCATAACATGGGCGAGGGCCGCCGACCAGAACATTTTCTGAGGTTCTGGTTTATTCTTTTAGATTGGTTTTGTTTTTTGGTCTTATTTCGTTTCTCGTTGATGTGGTCCAGGAGACGTATCGTATTGTTTTGAAGGGTAAACAGACATATAATATGGTTACAGCAAAGAGAGGCGAACATAATTCCCACATCAAATCATGGTGAAGGCTTGCCTCCCACGACTATTACTGCTTTTTGCTTGGGTCTGCTTCGTGTCCGCGGCGGCGAAGGCGGATGAAGATATACGACAGTGGGCACGACGGGTCGATAATGGAGACGGCGGACAGCCTCACCGGAGGCGGGACGGCGGAGGAAGACACATCATGATGGATCACGTCCTGGGCAGGAGGAGGGCCGAGCCCCCAACGGCGTCGGCGGATATCCACAAGCCGATTCCCCTCGAAGACCGCGTCGTGCTGGCCGTCCCAACACCGCCAGCACTCTTCGGCAGACAGTTCCTCAACCCGCAAGAAGCCATCAACTCGGCCTCTCGGTCCGCCCAGCAGGCCGTTGCCCAGGCATCTCAATCGGCTCGCGAGGCCGTCAAGCAGGCCAACGATCAGACCAAGATAGCTCAGGACAGGCAACGACAGGCAGAGGACCAGGCGAGACAGGCCAACGACGCGGCCGCGAGGGCGTACATTTCGGCGAACAAAGCCGTCGTGCAAGCACAGGCGAGCGCGAGGGAGGGGATTTTCAACGCTCAGCAACAGGCGAGGGAGACGGCCAGCAGGGACTTGGCCGCCAACCTCGCGGCCGTCACGAGTAGTGCTTCGATGCAGCTCGCCTCGCAGATCTCCAGTATCCAAGCGAGTTTGAGTTCCAATGCGAATGCCAGTGTGAACGCCCTTGCGAGTGCCAGTGCCAGTGCCATTGCGGCCGTTGCGATCGCTTCTGCTACGCAATCGGCGAATGCGGCTATTCAGCAAGCGCAGCAGCAAGCGCAGCAGCAAGCCCAGCAAGCCCAGCAGCAAGCCCAGCAAGCCCAGCAGCAAGCGCACCAACAGATTCAAGCTGCCAGAGTTGGTGTTTTCTTTTTCCTTCACCCCACGATGATGGGATTTATATATGTGACCATGACTGACAAGCTCCCAGGAAGACGCCAACCTGAGAGTTTCTCAAGCACAAGGAGCAGCAGTCTCAGTCACGCAGGCAGCTCTGGCGGTCGTCGGCGCCATCATTGGCTCTTCACTCCTCACCTTTCTGGGCTTCTCCATTTGGACGCGCTACCGTCGAGGAAGACGCAAAGAAGTCACTGCTGCAAGGGATTACCACCGCGACATCAGCTATCCCAAACAGGGCACCCTCGTCACGACGAACGCTCTCGCGGGGAGCCACAGCTACCCGCCAGACCTCAAGCGCTCCCTGTCGCCGACGAGGCCAGACACGGCCCGCACGACGGGGTCGGTCGGGATGGGGTACGCGGTGAGTGACTTCGGCGACGGCGCAGCACCCAACTTCTCGCGGACGACGACCTTCGTCAGCACCGCGGGCCCCCTGACGGCAGGCGAGCAGACGCTGCAGCGGGAGCCGTCGTCGCCGAAGAAACAACCTCCGTATTCCCTCTTCCCGCCAAAGTCGAGAGACGGGCCGCCTCCAACCACGCTGCCTTCCACCCGGGCCTCTGTTCGCGATCAAGAGCAGCAGGAGCCGCATGAGCAGCAACAACAACAGCAACAAAAACAACAGCCACCGTCAGCAGCAGGACCTCTTCCACTCTTTGCGCTCAACGACCAGCTCGGCAAGGTGGAAGAGGAGGCCGAACTCGGGGAGGGAAGCCAGGGCTGGCTGAGACGGACACGAACCGTGAGTCCGTTCGGGGACCTGGCTGACAGCCCGACTGGGGAGAAGGGTGCGGATTGGCCGTTTACGACGAGGTCGACTTCGCCGCCTCCGCCAGGGCTGTGAATCAACTACGAGAGGGAACACGTTGGAATGGCTTATGATTAATGCGCTTCACCCAAAATAACGTTCTTTGCTCGTTTATCCTTCTTGTTATTAATTACTATTCCCGGATTATGATAGTCGCTGAACGAAAACGACTTACACATCTTATATTACACGTCTTATAATACAATATGTGTTATTACACCTGTCATTCATGCCATTGTCCCCCTCCTTCATGCCGTCACATTTACTGCCTTCATGCTCTCTCCTCTCCTTCTCCGGGAATATGTATTACATGTGCCCTGATGCTCACGGAGGGTGTGTTGTTTCATGGCCCTCCCCCTCCGGGAAAAGGGCTTGGCAGAAGCAGAGTTTGGTCTCAAGTTGGGCGGCCTCCTCCTGCACAGTCCTGGAGTCGTGGGGCCCTCGACCCCGTCGTCGGAGCCGTTTACATGAATGTCGACATCGCATCCCCTCGCTCCCAGTCATGTCGACATCGCACCCCGTCGCACCCAGTGCCAAGCTGCTGGTGCCGTCGTCGCAGATTTCCTTCCGTCGCCTACGTGATACGACCACCACCACCACCACCACCCGAATTGGCTTTATCGGGATCCCTCACGCAACGGGTGCGTGCGAGCGAACCTGGCAAGGGTTTGCGCGAGTTAGAATCTTGCTCTTTTACTCCCTGGTTCCCGGAATCTTGTTTGATCATTGACCGGGGATGTGTGAGAACACAAGCACGCTGTAAGAAAGCGCGGTTAGTTCCCGCCGCCGGGAAAAACCGAGACAGGAACCGGTCCATGTTCTTGACTCGTCCGTCGAGATGGGAGAGTTTCGAGGGGGTTCATGAGACATTTTACCTTCTTGCTCCGAACCTTCTGGCGAACCGCCGGGACCCCCAAGTTCGAGCTTTTACGCTCGAGGTCTGACGAGATTCCCAGGATGGACGGGAGCGTCGCGTCGATCTGCACGTCCTCCAGCTCACGTCGCACCCGCTCGACCTCGTCATATTGGTCGTCATTTGCCGCCGTTCTGAGTCGTATGATGGCGGTTTGCTGCTGCAGCTGCGTTGCGAGGTGCCGATCCGACTCGGCTGGCGAAGAAGACGTCACCGAAATGGCACCCCGGCGGCTGGTGCGTCTAAGTGCAGGCCCTGGCGGCGACGAAAAGAATGATGAACGCGGCGCGTGGAGGTCGTCTTGGTTGCGAAATAGGCTCTCGGTGTCTGAGTACGTCCATAGGCAGCCCTGCGGTGACGGGTCCGGTGGTGTGGATGGCGTCCAGAGCCACTTGAGGGCGGCTGATGCTGCGCGAACTCTCTTGTTGCTTGGACTGCGGTGCTCGTCTTCCTCGTCATCTTCGGCGAGGCGTTTTCTGCGCAGTCTTGTCTTCGTCATGATGGTTCATTTGGTGGAGGTTGGGCCTGGCTGATCAGAATCGAATCCCGCCCGGTGTAATTGCCGAGGACGACGACAACGACGACGACGATTTGCGATCAACGATGGCTGGAACGCAGCCGCAAAGATTGCACTCAAACCGACTGAATGGATAAAGTTTGATTACGGTTCAGTAACCTGAGGCCAGAGCTCCGATGAATCAAGATAAGGTGGAGAACATTTCTTGTGAGATGAATGTGAGAAATGGGGAGAGAGTTGGAGCAGTGCCTCGGTGACGGTTCGTGCGCTGGAGGAGGAGGAGTCGCCCGGCCACGGTCTGGCGCGAGCTTCCTTTCTCGACTCTATTTCCGGATAAAGACTAAACAGATAAACATCTTACACTGTTTCCACCACCGCTAACATATCCAGGGTCTCGTTGAAAGCCAGGTTGAGCCGAAAGTCGAAACGCCCAGTTAGCGTCATGAGGAATCGAACCTAAATCGACTGTAGGGTACCCCCTGGCAGAAAAGATGCATAAGAAAAGGCGCGACCCGAGCTCGCATGAATATCTGCAAGAAATCCATGAGACCTGTCACTTCGGTACTTCGGGATTAATGCTGCTGGTATAGTTCCCCCTCCCTCCGTCGACATTGTCCGTCCCAAGTTCTGTTGCGACTGACAGTTTGAGACTTACACAGACGTGAGAACTTGCAACTGCCGGGACTAGTCTTCCGACTGCGGGAGGATCCGGTAGGAACCTGGTAGCCATGACGGCGGGAAGAAGGGGCATTGGTTGTCCTGGTTTCACCGGTGTTCCTCGTTGCTAAGTCATCATGGCTCCAACAGTGAGAAAAGCAGACCTACGTTCCGCCGTCGGATGCCAACCGGATAGAGGCGGGGCTAGGCTGGAATCCCGGACTTTGATCAACTTCATCGACACCCCCCGAGGTACTTGTACCGAGTATCCATATAGGGACCCAGCCACCAAAAATTCTAACTATAATACGAATAAATACTATACTCTTCCCTATATATTTATAAATACTATTTTAAATACCCTTTTAGTGGATAAAAAGGCTATATTTATTAAGGTCTAAGACTTAAATATTTACTCTACCTAACCCACGTGGTTAAGAATAGCCTTAACTACCAAGGTCAATTCCTAAAGTTCCATTCCCCTACTATATATAATACAAGCAATATAAGTAGGGGACTATTGACACAACTATTATACCCTATCCATTATATATTTTTTCCCTCCTTAGAAGTCCAGTTATTACTATATTAGACCTCCTTACTAAATAGGCTCTTTAAGTTCTTAGAAACTTTGAATTAGGACACCATAACCCCTATAAATTTGCTAAAAAGTCATCCAAAAAGTGTATTCAAAAAATACTTCACAAGAATGAAATGATTCTATATAATATACCTCCCTTTGGGAGGATTAGTTGCGAATAAATATTCGTGCTCTATCGCATGGGCGCCGACCTCCAACTCCTGAATGAATGCAACGAGAATGACCATATTCGCTGGTTTAGAAACCAGCTAAATGCAGCCTTCTGCTATGGTAATAACAAACTCTTTGGGATCCTGAATGACCCAGACTTTGATGGGTACAACTTCATTGACACACCTCTCTCAACATGTCCTGGTCGTCCATAATGATGGTCAGCTGTTGGCAGGCAGATCTACGTCGCAACAGTTCTCTTTGATGCCGTCACCACTATCAACCAAAAAGGATCCAGGCTGAGATAAGCAATGCTATCCGTCTGGAGAAGTCGGGTTCAAGATAAATCATGCTCTGATTCGGGTATCGGTCAAGTGTCTACAAACAGGATAATGCACAGGCGAACGGCAACCAACGCCTTGGGGCACTAAGGCCTCCTAGCGACGCTCGCTGTTGGTCTGATTGCCGCCATGTCTACTGGCGTATCCGCTGCCGTTGTAGCTGGTAGTGGCATAGCCACCATTGCCATGACTGTTCCGGGGAACCTCTAAAGGCCGAGCCAACGAACTGATTTGCCTGGCCATATTCCGAGTCGATCTGCCTGTGGATTGCCCAGTGGCCGAAAGTTGTTGCGAGGAGTCAGACGATGCGACGTAGCGTTCCAAGCTGTACGAATTGTTGCTTGCTCCTTGTCCACCGGTGTTGGCAGACGTGCTATAGGACGACTGGGCATAACTAACGACACCATGTTAGAAAAGAATGGTCGCGAATAGGACGTGGGTCCGATGGGCCTTCATACTTGGCAGCAGCAGGCTGCTGGTACCCATAGTAGGAGTTGGATCCTGCCATGGCGCCGAGTGATTGGATGACGAGTGATTTTGTGTTGGAAGGGTCTGAAGGATGGCCGTGATACCACTGATGAGTGTTGAGATTGTTGGTTGGGTCTGATATTAGGTCTTCAAGCCCACGACCCAGCTTTAAATACGGAAACCAGCCGGGCTACTTGGGAAAAGTTGCGATGGCCATGGCAAGTAGAAAAAAACAATGACAAACGCGACTGAGGAACATCGGTAGGAGAAGTTACCATGATTCACAATCGTGACTTGGGTGTGGGCTGAGGGTCTCGTCCTGGACTAGGACTATCAGAAACGAAGTCGAAGAATTACGCGTTTGCGATTTACAGTATCGCGTGAGGACGATGGGGATGAGATACGGATTCGCCTCAATTTTGGCCGTCACTTGGCAACTTAGCGGAAGGTCTGTCATCAAATGAGGAATCAAGACCAGAGGACAAAGTCTTCTGAGCTAGTGGAGAACGAAAGAATGCCATATCTGATCAAAGGAGAAGTTGGAATTGGGCGTGGGGGAATTCAATTGGAAGAAAAAAAGGAGGAGAAAAAAAAGAAGCCAGCATGGAGACGAGAAACCACGCGCCGATGCGCCGGTGTTGTCCGGAGTTGGGATATTCGCCACCTGAAGTTCTAGCATTACAGGTGCTCCGGAGAGGTGAAACATGCATGACGGCCGCCGACTTGCGCGGGAGCTCGTCTCGTAGGAGGAATAGATGGATCGTGAAGGTGGCTGTGGATGGGAAGTTGACATTGTAGTAGAGCAATACACGTGTCTGCCCAGATTGGACTGGCGGGATAGTCAGGGCGCGGACTAGGTTCGGTCGGGGCGGGACGGGAATGGTTCCAAGCGATGACGGGTTCGTGAAGTCGAAGAATGCGTGGCAAGGACTGAATGTTCTCGGTCAAGGCCAGGGGTCTGGATGGACGGGACGTTGGCTTCAGAGATAGTTCTTGGCTTGGCTTTGTGGATGCTTTGGATACACAACGGGAGGAAGAGGGGATCGCCGACGTTGGCTCGCCAAAGAGTTGCTATGCCTCTGAGGCGGGGTATGGAGATGATGATGCTGGCAACATGGGATGGGGAGGAGAGCCATGTTGGTGTAGATGCGAACACGGAGAGAAACCCAGAGGCGGAGCATGGATCCAGAGAGGCATCCCGCTCTGCCACTTACATCGTTGCAGATGATGACCAGGAGGACAGATCGGAGGGAGCACTTGTGGCTGGTTCCCATCGTGAATGACTTCGCACTCCCGAAGAGGTGTTTGCGTGCTCGAAGGTAGTGTAAGCGTGGCAGTGTTTGCATGGCGGTGCAGGAAGCGGAAGGAATGAGGGGAAAAGCAGCATGCATCTATCTCATCTCATTCTCATGCATGATCTTCTTGAAGTTGGCGTTCGATAACGAGATTTGCCGCAGTCCTCTGTGTTGTCAAACGGAATCGTTCAACTTCCCATTTGCTGGCTTTGTCGATCCCTCTCTTCTCCAAAGCTATGTTGGCTTTACCGAACGAACGCGGCCATGCCCTCGTGTTACACTCAGTTGGGTGGGTGCTTGGTAGCAATTGAAAGTGTAAATTGTATCAGTGTTGGACGACGTGTCAATCCAAAGACCACTTACTGCTCAACAATGGTATCAAGTCTCCTTGCTCGTCCAGCCCAATACAATTAATTGATGGTACTCGAGCATGTTGCTGGCCTTTAAGACCCCACCCCACCCAACCAATATCCCACCCATCCCGATCGCGTAATTTGGACGCGTTTTTCCTATAATAACATCAACACAACTTTTATGAATATATTACAACACCATAATAACATCAAAAATAAATTCTTTCAAAAATACCAGTTAATCCAGTATACTAAAATACACTAAAACCCACCTCAATTCTACCTAGGAAGCTATATTAAATAATATAAGTATTAAATAAATAAATTATAATTAGAGTATTCCTTATATAACTCTTTATAGTTAATTATTAGGCTCTTAAATATATTAGAAGGCTTAAGAGAGTTATTAAAGACTTTCTCCTTATTTTAAGAAATCCTTTATTATATAAGTACTTATTTAGGGATCTTTTAATATACTACTAACTTATTAATAACTTAAAAACTTTATTACTTATATTATAAAGACTAATAGTAACTTTTAATCTCTAGGAAGGAAGTAGATAAATAGCTTCTTATAATAAAATCTATTTATTTAGAGTATAAAGGTAAAGAGTATTAACTCTAAATAAATTAAGGGAGTAATTATTAATATAATTAAAGAATTCTTTAATATTATAAAAATACTTAAGGTTAAAAAAATTCTATACTCCCTAAAATAGAATATAAATAAAATAGAATTAACTAAGAGAATAATTATAAATTATTTAATATTAAGTAACTCTTAATAATAATTTATAATTATTTAGTAATTAAATAATTATATATAAACTACTATACTTAAGTATATTTTAATTATTAGTAAAGTCTTATTATTATTTATAATTTTTACTAATTAGAGTATTTAATATTAATAATTTTTAGAGGAGATAAAAGAATTTATTAATTAGAGATTTATAATTTTAACTAATAAGTAAACCTTAAATATAATTAAATTAAATTAATTAAGAATAATATTTATTCTAAGTATAATAAAGGAGACTAAATAATTATATTTAAAGAGACTTCTTATAATTAATAATTATAAGAATTATATATTTAATAATTTTATATAGGAATATTATTTCTAGGGTATTTAGTTATATTATTTATTAATTTATTCTAATTATATTACTTAACTTCTTAATTTATTAATATTCTCCCCCCTTAAAATATACTTTATAATAATTACTTTTAAATATAAATTTAAATTTAATTCTACTCTTATTAGGAAGTAAAACTTCCTTTATTATTACCTCTAAATAAAATTTAAGGCTATTATAAAGTTAAATATTAAAATAGAATAAAAAGTAATTAAATTATAATTTATAAATATAATTAAATCTCTATTAAGTTCCTTCCTCCTCTAGTTAGTACTTATTAATATACTTTAAGCCCCTCCTTAGGTTTTAAATCTCCCTTAAATACCTAGAATACTATTATAATTTACTATTATAACTTTATATAAATTTATAAACCTTTAAAAATACTAAATAATATAAGAGCCTTTATAAAATAGGGAAAAGTAAAATCTAATTTTATAATAATTAATATTTAATAAAGTTAATAAGGCTCTTAATAATAATAACTTTAAAATATTATTATTATAATAATAAATAAAGAGTCTCTAGGCTTAAATTAATTAACTAAAACCTTTAAAAAAAATAAGAATAAAACTAAACCCTAATAAGTAATTTATAAGAATTAAGGAGATTATAAAGGTTAAATAATAAGTTAAAGTAAACTAAAAGACTAAGACTATATACCTAGTTAAACTATATATTAATAATATAACTCAGAAGAAAAAGTAGGATGCCTAGTTTACTAGTTGGTGCTCTGAATTTAGATTTTAAGTGTGTTTTACTGTGAAAAATAAATCCTAAATCATCGCGATATAATAACAAGTGCGGGATTGGTTCCCGAAATACGCGATTGGGATGGGTGGGATATCGGTTGGGTGGGGTGGGGTCTTATCCCGTCCAATGAATCTGAACCATCTTGCTTTAGAAATCTGACTAGGACAGGGCAAGGATATACGTAGATCTCGGTCTGCCCCAGCACAGCACAGAACGGCACGGCAGCACGTCATGCCCTCCCCAGTCAATTTAATTAATTCTTTAGACACTGCCACAGCGAGCTCCCGTCCGACTATGCCTTACAGAGTTCTACCAGTCTCTCTCCTCGCGTGTTACCTGAGATGACAGTAGTAGTCGGGTCCTCAGAGCTGCGCCCGAATCCAGCCCACCGCAGCGGCCCAACCAGCCGACCTTCTCTTCGTGTTGTCCACCATTGTGCGAATTTGACAGCGCGAGATGAAGTCATCCTGCCCATTCCAGTCTGCCCCAGCGGAACAGACCGTTATCGAATGTTTTGACTCCTATCGAGGACGAAATTACCAGCACAACCATGACGAGCGTATGTCGCTGATGCCTTGAATTGTGGACGCCGGCAAGGATGGTGAAGTGCTGGTGCCTCGAGCTGAACACACCAGAGACCAAAGCATCGCAAAGTCATCGCGTTCCCTCGCTTCATCAGCCGCCTGAACGCATCATTTGTTCGTGGGCGCAAGTGAGCAAGCTGCTCAATTTGCGAATCCCCTCAGACTAACGCCGTTTCCTGCTCGACTCGATGCGCGCCCCCCCCCCCCCCCCCCTTTTTCTCCCCAACAACCCCCCTCTTCCCCTTCTGTTCCATGTTCTACGGCTACGGTAGAGAGGTCTTGAAGTCGTGACCATTCTTCTCGCCAAACCCTCGTCAACGTCTTCCTCGTGTTACCCAGAGTTGTCAAGCCAGATGCCCCGAGGCACACAGCCGAGCCCCAACTTCTGCAACCCAGCCCGCTGGCGGCACCACCTTCATTCTTCCACTTCCGACAAGCTATTGGGTCCTTGGACTCCGCCAGGCCACCTACAAGACCTTCCTCCTGCTTTCCTCTGCAGGCTCCGACAAGTGCTGTGCAACCGTGAGCCCGGCCAGGCCAGATATTGGGGGCCGGGCAGTCTTATCGTCCTCCCCAAGCTTCTTACGCCTTAGCCAGGTGCTGCTTCCATCCTTGCGCCGTGCCGGCTCCCGTTCGTCTATCGCACCACGGCGCCTGTCAGCTCCATTGAATAGCCTGGTCATCCCCCCCTTTACTTCCTATAACCAGAGTTCTTTCCAAGCAGTGTTCATTCTGCGCTGCCTCTTTGCTCACTTTTTGAGTATACAACTTCAGTTCTCGGCCTGGATCTTTGTCGAAAGCCGTTGTTCAGTACTCCGAGATCGCTTTACCGATAGGCACTCACTTACACGCTCGACACTGTCCAACGTGACAAGGCTGGGGCGGCCTGCCAGCAACATCAGCGCAATGTCGACATCACCCTCAAGCTCCCACGCCACTCAGACCGGTCGCCCTTCTCTATGGACTGATTCCGCGGCGCGCAAGTTGGCTAGGCTCTATGTTTACACGACTCTGCCTCTTGTCAAGATCGTCGAAGTCGTCCATAAAGCGACGCCCGGCAACCGAGAATGTCCAGGGTACGGCGATTCGACCTTTTTTGCGCCGGCGCTTATGCTGACTCTGAAGCAGAAAGGACTCCGCCAACAAGAAGCTCAATGCGATCCTCGACAAGGAGCCCCGATGGCTGCATCCCAGAACCCGAACCGATATGGAGCGGCGCATCGGCGCTCTGGACAGCTCCCCCACGCGCCAAAACCCGCCCGAGAACGCCTTTTCGCCCGGTTACATGCGCTCGACCTCCTCGGGCTCCAGGTCGCGCCTGAGCGCGAACCCCGACTTCAAGCATGAAGCCGGGAACAGTCCGAGCGTTCACGACTTCCAGCCCTACGACAACTCCCGCGCTTCGTCGGCCGGGTGGAACCCCGGCGCCGCCGCTCCGCTTCCGACCTTGATGACGACCCCCGAATATGTTTCCGTCCCGCCGGCCGCACCCGCCGAACTCCGCCGCTCTGGTACGATGCAGAGTTTGGGAGACGTGCTATCCGAGTACTCGACCGGCTTCATCCGCCAAGTCCACAAGCTATTGAAGCGGTACACAATGCCGAGCAATACGATGCTGAACCAGTCCCCAATCGACGAGGACCGGCCTGGAACCGCCGATTCAAATCCGGCTTCGTGGATTTTCGAATACGATGCCCCGCAGAGGAGTTCCGAGACCGAAGCCAGGCCGCTTCCCGGCGACTTTCTGAGCCTTCATCACCGCTTGGGACGACAAGGCGCGTGCATGCCAGGTCTGCCAGAGCACGATAGACGATCCTGCTATTGCCATGTCAGAGACGAGGTTCCCGACGATTGCTGGGTTTCCGAACAAGGACCGGGTCAATTCGCCCAACATGTCCTTACTTACGGCACGCCCCCGGACGGCAATTTCGCACGTCGCGATGCTTTTGGCAACACCATCCTGCATCTCCTCGCCGCCGGAGACGCTCCTCACTCCCTCCTTTTCAACGCCGTAACCCGGGACAAGTCACCGGACCCGTCCGCGACCAACAGTGCCGGCCAGACTTTCATGCACGTGCTCAACGACTCTTGGTTCATGGGCAACGCAGAATCCCTCACCCAGATCATCCGCTATCTAACGCGCCAACACGTCGACCTCTACGCATGTGACGTCTACGGTCGCAACTTCTGCCACGTTATCCACTCAAAGGACCAGAGCGTCGTGAGACCAGAAACGAAGAACGCTCTTCTGGCTTTGTTCTCCCCTCTGGAATACTGCCGCCGCGATGCTTTCGGAAGCATCCCCGAATCCGTGACTCCCGGCATCAACGTCCGTCGGGCGTATACCTCCGCCGTTGGCGAGGAAATGTCCCCGGCGTGGAACGCGCAAACCCACAGACAAACGTCCTCGCCAATCGAGCAACAAGCCAACTTGCTGAGGACCATCAACGAAGCCTACCAGTCACCCCGCGTCCAAGATTCACAGGGTCGCAACGCCCTCCACTGCTTGGCCGATACCCTTCTCAGCAAAGATTCCCTTCTTGCCAAGTTTCCTTGGGCCTTTTCCGACGAGCAACAGCAGGTGTCTCCGGTCAGCCGCAAGCGCAAGCTCAACAAGCCCATCCTCCACAAAGCCCTCTCCGACTCGTCCAAAGAGCGCCTTACCGCCCGAGAGGGCTTCGTCAGAGGCCTCATCGAAATGGGCGTCGACCCCAACCACTACGACAAGTACGGCAACACCGTTCTGATGGCGTTCGTAGCTCAGCTGCCTGAAGATGACGACTACAAGAAGCCGGTGGCGATCCTCGAGTTTCTGATCCAGGCCGGCGCCAACATCAACGCTCGGAACCGGTCTGGCGAAACAGCGCTGCACATCGCCGTGCGCAAGGGCAAGAAGCTCGCCATGCGCACGCTGACGCAGAACGGCGCCAACGTGCAGGCCCGGGATATCGAGGGTCGCAGTGTTCTCGATGTCGCCGATCGCATGGTTGTGTCCGGTCGGCGCGGCATCGACCATCCGAGATACGAGGCCTGTCATGCCTGGCTTTCGGGCCAAGGCAAGGCGGTGCAGAACCCGACGATACAACAGGAATGGGGATACAAGGAGTCTTGAAGATCGGAGGTTACCTGGTTTGGCAAGGGTTGGCATAGACAAAAGTGTTGCTTTCATTGTGAATACTATGGCCAGGTGTATGGTGTCATGGGACTCCAATGTGGGACGAGGCATAAGCGGTTGTACAATTACATGGATACCCGGAGTAAGAAGTTGCTCTCCCGTTAGACGTCGATCAGCGTTCAACCAACTTTTCTTTGAAATACATAAATGTCAACTTCACTTTGCTTAACTGTCAGAAGATTGACGCTCGACCCGGTATGAGCACAGAAGTATGTACGAATGAAACTAAATACAGCGAATGGTAGGTATGTCCATGGTCATCATATCCCAAGAGTTATGAGTCTCGTCGGAGAGATGTATGGCCATCCGTCAAGAAGCTTCGTCGGGGATACTTAGTCGTTGGTGCTAGTCGTCTTACCAATACCTGCGTTGGCCTTGACCCTGGCTAAGACACCAGCAACCGGGATGTGATTGACCAGCGAAGAGTTGAAACCTCCTAGCTTGGTCAGAGCGTTGGTGCTGGTAAGGGAGTTGACGGTGCCAAAGTTGCTTGCCCGGTTCCACTCGCAAATGTAACCAGAGTAAGAAGTGCAACTGAGAAGCCTCATCAACCGTGTTAACAATGTAAATTTGGCCTCCGTTGGTCAAGCTGGCAGGCGTGACGGGGGTGGTGATAGTGTCGATGTAGTTAAGGTACCCTAGAGGAGGAATTCACAGGCCTTAGCATCAGCACTCTCACAACTCAAAGCTTTACATCAGATTTGGAATGCTTACCCCAGTTGTTTCCATCAATATTAAAACTGTGTTCGCCTACTCAAGATAAATAGTTGTTCTGTGATCCGGTTAATTGGTCACCCATTATCTTGATTCTAGGGGAAAAAAGGTCCCAACTCACGACTCCATGGAAAGTTACGCCGTTCGTTGTGCCGATGTGAGACGCTCTTCCACTTAGATCATCCGGCCGATGAAGAAGATCTTGTAGTGGTCGATCCAGACGCGGTGAGCTCAATCGAGGGTGATAGCATTACCGCCCCAGACATACTGAGGATTCAGGTTTGTAATATGGATCTGTGATTCCGTTGGCTTGGCCCAGTTCGGTCAGAAACAAGAGCGATTTACGTAGAACTAGTAACCAGTCACATGGGCCGCTTGATATCCAACGACAATTAAATCGCCATGTTTGCGGGATCATCATCAAACGGAGTGCACTTCAGCAGCCAAGCTGAACAACAAGTTCAAAAGCTCCAACTTCAGAGACCTTTCCAAGCAGTGTATACAGCTTTTATCTCCACATCCTTTGGCCCACGCCATCTCTAGGTTCGGATGGTCACAGGATTACTGCTATTGTTGCCCAGCTTTCCACGAACGCAATCGAGATTCTGGAGAGTATCATCGATCGCTGGACGCCGTTGTATCCTGTTGTTGACATGATCACTATAGTAGACGCCTTTCAGCGGCTAAGAGATAAACCCCAGCATGGCGACTTCAGTGTCTTGTATCAGGTTCTGGGTCTGCTCGCTATGGGAACCATTGGCCTCTCACGCAGCTGTAATCAGATACACCAGCACAATCTATGTGTTTCCGAGAAATACTACAATATGTCGGCAGGATTGACCGGCCGATTACAAGAGCGCCCTTGCTTATCAACCCTGCAAGGGCTTGAGATCGCCCAGATCTATCTGCAAGTATCCTGTCGGTACTCGATCGCTTCTCATATCGCAGGAATGGCCACCAGAATGGCTCAGAACCTTGGACTCCACCGCTGCTTTCAAAGATTCAAGTTCGACCCCTCAGAGACTGAATTGAGGCGCCGCGTGTGTTGGTGTCAATACTCTCTCGACACGTTCGTCGTCTGCGCGAGGCGCCTTTAGAACAATACTAACGATGTTGCCAGATTGTCTAGTGCCTATCATGGAATGCCGCGACTCATCTGCGATCAAGGTGTTGACACCGATCTGCCATCTCGCGTTGAACATGACCAGGTCTCGCATGATAGTGTGGCATTGCCCTTACCTGTCGAGCAATCACATTCACAAGTAGCCACCGCATTATGTTCAAGCTTGCCGTCATCGTCGGGGAGGCGCTAGAAAAACTATACACAACCACGCTGAGGCGCGGTGGTGTGGCGAAGATAACTCACTTACAAGCAGAACTCACCATGTGGAAACGTTTGCTCCCCACCTGGAAAATAAACCCTAACGAGGACGACGGAATGGAGGCGCCGATAGCCAACATCTACACATTCGAAGTCGCTTTCCTCCGTGCCGCTTCCTGCAATGCAACAGTGCATATCCACCGCCTGGTTTTGGCTTTCACAGCTGCCGATCCGCAATTCACAATCTTGTTGCTGGCGTGCGGCCGCGCTTCAGCAGACCTGATTCGGTTGTCTTCAAACGGTTTAGGTGACTTGGCAACGGACACAACTCAACGACAACTAGACGGCATCTCGACTACTCACTTCTACCCCAACG
The DNA here is from genome assembly GCA_036785465.1 of Colletotrichum agaves. Lineage (NCBI taxonomy): Eukaryota > Fungi > Ascomycota > Sordariomycetes > Glomerellales > Glomerellaceae > Colletotrichum > Colletotrichum agaves. The sequence continues at coordinate 146,580 of JAXISO010000006.1, forward strand.
GTAGACATATGCTTTGGCAGGCTGGTACCATGATACTCTTCGCCAGGTGGAAAGACCAGCCCATCTACAGCGATGGGGAGGATGGAGATCTCATCAGAATATGCGTAGCGACTTTACGGAAATTGAGGGCGAACGATGACCAAGGCTGCATCACACATTGCGCTGACGTGCTTGAGATGCTCCGAGCAAAGACCTTTGCCTCAAAAGGATCACAGCGACCTGTGATAGAGCAGTTGCAATGGAATGTCTTGGAATGGCCCGTGGCTTCGGCATTAAAGCTTGCAAACACTCTTGACACCGTGCCTCTGGACTTTATATGCTGCACATGTGACGTTTCATTCTGTGGGACTGTGGACGGAGCCAATTTCGACGTGCCCAACGACCCGAGAGATCAGGAAGCCATGTGGTCGGAGCTCCCTCTCCGATGACTAGTAGACGCAAAAGCCTCAAGGGATAAGACAATTGAGTTGACGCGAACCTCTAAGACCGCGCTGAGCAGTGCCTCTTTTACCGAAGCCTTGCACAACTCCGACAAGACGGGTGGTGACAGGTTGAGAAAGGAGCATAAGTGGATATTTAGTGTTTTGGTCGCTAGCTTCAGCCTCTGTTTCCAAATCAAAGAAAGTAGTCTGAAGGTTGCCACAGAAATAATTCTATTTAGGTTGGTGCGGGACGTAGACCTAGTCCCTAGCCCCCCACGAAGCACGTACGTGGTGGATGTTGAATCGACAACGACTGCTGCTGGCGCTCAACGCTGGAAAATCGGATATCAAGGAGGAACAGCGTCAAGTTCGGGAGAGACGATCGCTCAGGCGGGGAGATGAACACCGTACTTATCGGAAAGGCATTTAGGTTCAATCAGCTACAGGCTATAGAGTTTCTTGTTGTCGCAGGCCATTCTAGCGCTTGTGTAAGTGGTTTGAACTGTGGAAGACTTTGTATCCAAGGTGAAGTGAAGAAAGATGGAGTAAAACCTGGGCAAGGGCCCAATAGGGATGATGCTTGGCTCAATTGAGGAGATTCGCGTACGTACCGGTCGGCTTCACGGACGATGTCTTCCTCCTCGGCGATCACGATCGCCTCAGGAACGCGACAATCTCGCCCAAGGCGCTCAAGACAGTCGACAGCAAACTGCCGTCCGTCAGACGGAGCCAGAGCGGTGTCTGCGATGACCGACAAAGGCCAGATCAAGCATCTTGCTGTCACCGAGAAGCGCCTTTCGGACGATTCCAGGTACTCGCCGCAGCTCGCCAGCACCTCGACCACGAGTGTCGACATGTTCCTCGTCATTGACCTCTGGAGTTCCTCGTAGTCGGTGTCGTCGTCGAGGTCGGGACCTTGGTCCAGCGCAAGCGAAGACTGCTCCCATATGAGATCGCTGAGAAACATGCGGATCATCCGTAAAGAATTCCAGTATCGAACGGCGTCTAAAGAAGGATACTGCAGTGATATCCCCTTATACGCGAACGGAGAGTGCTCTCCGGGGAGCCTTGCCGTAAACCACCAGTCCTCCGGAGTGGTCTGGCCTACCCTTATCGTGTCGGCATCTAGGTCTAACGCTTCAAGAACCAACTCTTTTCTGTGGTGGTCTTTGGCTTGCGCTATCCTGAACCTCAAGCTTGCTAATCGGTCTACTAGGGGGGTCACTTGGTTGACCGGGCCACTCAGATCAAGCAGTGGCTTTGCACCCTCGAAGAGCTTGAGAAACCGCGAAGGAACTGGCGTCTTGGTGTGCGCGCAGCTAGTACGGATATTGCCACTCGAGTGGAGGAAGAGAATTCGGCCAAGAGGTGTCTGGAACTGTTGGGTCCCACGTAGGCGGAGAAGCTCCACGGTCCCGATCGTGTGGGCGTTCCAACTATCAAGGGACTGTTGGCCCGTGAAGACAAGGGCTTCAAACAGGCCCAGCAAAAGCACAGCGGCAAGGGTCGAGTCCTGAACAGCGAGTTGGGTGGTGCTCAGGGCCTTGTTGGTCTGATATAGCGCGTTGGAATAGTGCCTTCGAGCTTGCTTCATGAGCCGAGGGTCCGAGAACTTTAGCGCAAGACTTGCAAAGGCCGCAGCTGTAATGGCCGCCGACATGGCGTCTCGCCCAGTGAGGCCATGAGGACACAGTTGAGGGAGCCATTCGAATGGGGAAGAGGATATGTAGTCGACCATGAAAAACGTCCGGGCAAGGTCCTCAATAGGCTGATTCAGGTTCCGATAACGAACCAGAGCCGACTCTGAGGGTGGATCTGCAGGCCATCTCAAAGGGGTATGAGTTTCGACGACTTTCCCAGCCGCTGCCGAAGCGGCCGGTCCCGCACTCGGTCTGGCTGCCGAAGTAGAGGCGGCCGCCGCTGCAAGTTTCCAATCATTTTGCTTTTGATGGGATGACTGTGCATCGGACGACTGCCTCATTCTGACCTGGAGGCGTCTTCTTGGTTTCCGGTTCTGGACTTTGAAAGCGGCATTCGCTGTCTCATCCCTAAACAAGAAGTCCGACAGATCCCTGTAGCCCGGGCAGGCAATGTTCTTGCGGGAGCACTGAGTACATCCGGGCTGCAGGCGGTCGCACTGAACGCCAGAAACCGACAAGAAGAGATCAGCCTTGGCTTTCACGAGTTGGTTGGTTCCATGTATGCGCAGCGGGAGATACTGCGGGAGTGAGTGGCGCGATGCCGCACCGTAGAGCTGGCCGGCTTGAGGCCAGAGAATACGAGCGGACCAGTAGGAAAAGAAGGGGGTGGTTTGGAGCGGGAAATGATGGGGGATGGAGTACGGATACGCACCCTTAGTCTTCCCTTGCGACAGGGGGAACACGCATCTGACGGACGGCCGGAGAATACCATGATCGAAACTTGGCTCAAGGAGATGTTTTCAGCGTCGTCTGTATAACTTGTGGGTGAACGTTGTCCTCTTCGAAAGTCCCTCACCGTTGAAAGCTTTCTTGACTCGGTGCAGGAGCTGGGAAATATGTCGAGGCAAACCACGCCGATGTGCCAGCAGGCCTGTGTTGGGGGCCGTTGCTATACTACGCCGAAAAAAGCGTGGGAAGCCCGGCATTACCGTGAACATCCCAGTCTTTCACAACCTGGCCAAAAGACTCACCTCATTCGGCTTAGTCTGCGTTTATGCACAGCACAAATTGACCTTACTCCAAGACCCGCCCGTATAAGCTCCATACTTTCGGCTTCTGTGACGAATAGCGACCATGTATGTATGTATGGCTGTCTCTGGTAATGAGAAGTTATGCTGGATAACTCAGCTGAACTAGGGTTGTCGATGTGCTACAATGAAGCTCGCGGTAATGTAAGCGCTGCTTTCTGCGCAAAACACCGAATAGTATGCCTGTAAGGACCGATCATGAGGAAATTTACCATCGCTAAATACTGGTCGCTGATAATGTACATTTCGTTGTCAAGCGAGGCACTGGAGATAGTGTGGAAAAACTTCTCAGCTCCTTCGAGTGTTATTATGTTTCTTCATCATATCAAAACTACTCTAGTGCATTCATTGGCACTCGAAAACTACTTTGCAATAGTAGCCGGACTAATCTCCAAGCAATATCATGAGTTGCTCTCTTGATGGCAGAGGAGCTGGTTCCGTGGCAGAAGTCCTTGTTTACGGTCCATGTCTTACCTGTTGCTGCTTTTGTATGCTTGAAATCGCTCTTCAATCGCTCTTCAGGCTGGATCTACTTATTTCCTTTTTGTCTCATACATTTTCTTGGTTCCATCTTGCAGCTGGCGACATGCGGAAATCCGTCAATTGGCTTATTTCCAAGAAACCTTCATTTTGAATGGTATATCTATATCCCCATTACCTCTAGCAACTCTCGGGGTCGCTTCTAAGTTGTGAGTTCCCTACACGCCCGAAGAAAAATGGCAAAAACATTCTAAAAAGCACCGCCTCCGTCAGGGAGAACAGAGACCCGAAATTCAACATCATGCAAAGCACACTTTTCACCGGCATGATTTTGAGTGTTGAAGGGGGCACCCAGACAGAATACTCCGTGATTAGCCCCTAACAACCTCAACTACTCAGCAAGGTAGCCATCTGGCTTCGCCGCAATCAATGCCATTTTAGTTGCCTGCAGACACAACTTGAACCTCAGCCCTTCGAGCTCACGTCGAATCCTCCGGGCCGTCATGGTGGCGTGGCCTCTTCTCTTGCTTATGGTCATCTACTCCGGACTCTCGGCCTTTTTGCACAACTCTACTTTTTCCATGATTCAGGAGAACCTCGTGGCTTACATTGCAATGGCAGTCGTGGAAGAATTTGTTTTTATAGCAGCTTATTTGGCTCTTGGGTTGGTACTGGCAGAGGAAAAGTCACGTTCAGCTAAGGATATTGCAAATGGGCCCTGACAATCTCGGCCGCGCGACATGGGACTCCGATACGCGTAAGTCCAGCTGAGATTTTGCAGCACACACACAGCTGCTACTCTTAGAAAAAAGCTCCAAAGTATGTAACATATAGAATAGTTCATGGAAGACTGAAGGAACCTCTGGTATTATGCATCTGTCCCCTGAGCTGCCTTCACCATGAGTGCACGTGGATTCAGGAACTCAAAACCCACAACTATAAGGTCTGGCGGCATGGATATCTATGATACAGAACCAATTTTAGCTCAAAGCCAGGCATTATTCTTTATGCCTTTGTGACTGCTCGTGCAGGTGCTGGTTTTGCATCAATCCTGCTGCGGGCACTTTACCTCTGCAATGGCAGTGCTGAATGTTTGCGACGATACATGTGCTGTACCACATTAGTCCAACCATCACCAACAATAATAAAGATGGGTTATGTTGAACCTACCAAACCTGCCGAGACAACTGCCATGCCCCCCGCACTTTTCTCGTTTTTGTTGATGAAGTAGCTCCATGTGACTACGTCTCTTTCGGTACACGTCGCGAGCATGCATGTTCCACCCTTACCAACATCAAAATTAAGTAGTTGAGCGTGTTGAGCGGTAGCGGCGTCTTTCATGAAATGGAGCCCCTTGATGATGGCTAATTCGAGATCACTTCCAGACCCTTATATGCGTATTGTAAGGTTTTCTCCGGAATTAAGCGTGCCTGAGACAATGTGGAGGCCGTCGCGTGTAGTGACGATGATTCTTCCTAGTTGAGTTGTCGCCTCGGTCGCCGAGAGTGCATAATTGACAATGAAAAGATTGACTACCCCTTGATGGCAGATGTCCCGAGCCAACGCTTCATACATCATCTGCAAAATCCACTTGTAGCTCACTGGGAACATCAACGCCCCAGTGCCGATTGAGAATCCATTTGGCGGTAGCTTTTCCACCCTGAGAACTAACACGAATGATTTGGTCGAGTGGTATGCCGAGGTCTTCGGGATCAAGAGGTAGATATGGAATATCCCATACTGGATTATCTCCCTTCTCGATTGCCTCGTTTCTCCACGTCATCCCTTTGCGAATGATATTTCGGTGGCAGCCGCTGAAGGCTTGCAAGGCAAACTCCCCGGCGTGTGGAGCACGTTGAGATACACTCAGCCAAGTCAAACTTCCAAACACTCGTCGAATCTCGGAAAATACTTGAAAAGTATAGACCTGGATGGAATGGTCCTGGAGTGGAGATTTAAAGCCAAGGTGACTAAGTCGACGTTGCCGCACTGCTCACCGTTGCTGAACAGACAGCCCTCAACCATGCCGGCACTCGCTAGCATGCCAAGCTCAGTTGTGGCTATTCCGCAACCGCGATCATTATGTGCATGAAGAGATATTGGGATCTTGTCCGGCTCTGTCATCGACTTTTGAAGGGGCTCGACCTGGTCTGCAAAGACGTTGGGCAGAGCTACTTCAGTGCTGGCGGCTAAGACTACAATAAGCGAGCTGACGACTGCAGGTTCCTTGACTGCCTCAGTGATGAAAACGACAAATTCGTGGCCTGCATCGTTGCAGGCTTCTAATCCAAAAGCCAACGTCCAGTCTTTCAGGGATGCAGACCCCGAGTCGTCCTTAGTAATCGACCGCAGAAACCGTACTGACTTTACAGCTTGCTCCACAGCCTGCTCGCGGGTAAAACCTTGATATTTCAGTTCTTTGTCACTGGTGCAGATATACGTACAAATCAACGTTTTTTTTGGCTTCGCGTTATACTTCAACAGTGCGAGCCCAGAAGTCTTCACGAGTTGGTGAAAGGCCGCGGATCCAGCACACTGTCGGGAATAGCATTAGAGGTCTCGATAAGACGACGAGTGAAATCAAATTCGATTTGAGAGGCTTCCGGGGAGCTCACTTCAACCTCACTGTAGCCGATAGATACAAGCATTTGGAAGTATTCCCATTTCTGCTTGACTGTCTACATGAGGAACAGTGGGCTGAGCACAAGAATCGTTTTGAAGATTGCTTTACTCAGGCATATCAGCGAGTTGATAAGAGATTGATTTCTATCTCAGATCCGTAGGTAACCAATCAGGAGGCTTTCCCAAAGTATTATTAGGCCATTTACGATTGGGGCTATCGTATCGAAGAAAGCCAGCATACTTTCTTTTAGGATCAATTAACCTGGAAGAATAGTTAGTGAACGTTTTCGAGCTGCACCGCTGCACTTATCTACAGATGAATGTCTCGCAGATTTCATTGCATAATGAGGTGGGCAACCTACGTCTTGCTGCTTTTGTCAAAACTTGTTGATTCGTCCGGCGTAAAATTCAACACAAGCTCATTAATACTAAAGATAGATATCCGGCGGTAGAAGTGCATTTGCATGCCACCAGTTCTACAATTATTATAGTATTATATAGCAACTTCATTAGCTCTATACACTAGTTTTAATTTAAAGCTAATTTAGTCTCCGCTGCTTTCCTTAAGTTCTATACTATGAAGCCTTGAATTACGTAGCTGTGTACCAGGCGGCCGGCCTCTTAATCATCCCAGATCATCCCGAGGGGGATGGGAAATGACGACCCCTTGTTAAGGAGCAGGTGACATCTCAATTGTCTTGTTGAACCCGTCCCAAGGGCACGGCGCCTCCGCACGCTACAGGCCCTGAAAAGCGTGGATGAACTGACCCCAAGCCAGATGAAACCTTCGATTTGGACGAGAAGGTGGAATTCTTCCACAGACTTGTCTAGCCCCGTTTGCATGACTTGTGTTTACGAACTCTATTTCATTGGCCTGCGTTTACGGAAAAGACTGCCCCTCGCGATAACCTCGTGAGTTTCCTAGGTTCAGAAACCACAAACGCGCAAATACTAGAATCGAGTCAGGTCTTTTGGTTAATCCTTGTTGCTTGTCAGGCATGCTCTCGGTTGCAGCAACTTAGGTGGTTGCATTGGATTTGCAGGGCCAATGTTATTGAAGAATATTTAGATATAGCAAGCAACGGCCCCATACCAACCAACATGGAACCCAACATGCAAGATGCATGCCAAACCTTTAGTTATTTTATGGCTGAGAGCTTGGCTAGCCAACGAAGCACGATGTATCCCTCTAAATGATTCTCGGAGACGAACAGTCAATATTGACGTGTAACTTGCTAACGGACCGGACTACCCCCCATAGCCTACAGAACTGCGTCATATCGGCCCCAGAACCTTATTGAGGACCCTGACAATCACCTCTACTTCGTCCACTAGTATGGTTAGTTTTATCCAGCTCTTCGCAACCCTCCATGAAATTCACGTGGGAATCGACTCACGTGTATTGTAGTGAACCAGGCTGATGCGGACAACGCCATCGTCACCGAGACCAAGTGTCTTCTCTGCTAATCTTTTGGAGAAGAAGTGGCCCCACCGGATGCCAACGTCGGACTGCGCTTCCACGGACTCAACTATGCTCTGCGAAGACCGTCCTCTCACCGTGAAACTCACAGTGGGCAACCGGACCGATGCCGCGAATGAAGTCTCACCGTGAATCGAGACGTCCGGTCGTGAACCTAGGTATTCTATCAGGCGCTTTTGGAGAGCTTCCTCGTGTTCGGTGATTCCTGCCCAAGTCTGCTTCGGGTTCTCCCCGAAGTAAGACACAAGCGGTACGATGGACTGCGTCAGTTCGTAGCTAGCCGCAGCTAACTCGAGCTTGTCCATCAGACTTTCTGAGGGGTTGAAATAGTGACCGAGAGATTTCAGATGCTGCTGTGCTTTGCGTGATCCGTACAAGAGAGAAATGTGAGGACCGTACACCTGATACAAAACCTATGTCAGTTCAGGAGTCCCCAAGTCTCGTGATGAAGACCGTCCGCGCACCTTATACCACGAGAAGGCGTAAAAGTCGGCGCCGATCTCCTTGACGTCGATAGCCCGGTGCGGCGCATAAGCAACCCCATCCACGCAGAGAAGAGCGCGCGGCGCTTCGTGGACAGCGTCGGCAATGGCCTTGATGTCGTGTATGCTTCCGAGGATATTGCTAGCATGCGTGCACGCTACCAAGCGCGTTCTCTCCGTCAAAAGATCCCTGAGCGACTTGACGACAAGCTTGGGGTTTGAGCGGTCAACTGGCGACCACCATTTGACGGTTACTCCACAGATTGCAGCATAGTGAAGCCACGGATCGATGTTCGATTCGTGATCGATTTCAGAAACAATTATTTCGTCACCAGCCTCGAATTTGATTGACGCGGCAAGGTTCCGAAAGACTTGCGTGGTAGAAGCACCAATCACTAAAATGGCATTCGTTACTTAAAAGGCGTCAGATGCCAACGTTATCGTCTTTTAGAATTTACCAATCTCGTCAATATCTGCGTTGACGTATCTAGCAGCGGCCTGGTACGCTTTGTCGAATATTTCGGTTGACTGGCGAGACGTTTTATAGCTTGCGCCTAGCTGAACATTGTTGTTGATGAGGTACTCCGAGATGCTTCATGGCAGAGTTAGCATTGACGCACAAAGATTTACTTGTAAGACATATGACACACCTATCAGCAACACTTCCCAGAACTTGGCTGCCACCTGCATTATCGCCAAAAACCTGGTCCTTTACCAAGGCCGGGAACTTTTCCCTGGCTTTCTCAACCGAGAACGTTTCAGGCATGATAAGATATGTGGTAGCAGCTAGCGGTAGGGCGAAGCTATTGGTGGTATTTCTATAGGCAAACGATGAAGAAATTGTTGAAGGAATCGAAACCAGACAGTCAATCCGCTGCGTAAGATTTCGTCGTCAATTGGAGACTCGAAGAGTGAAGGCCGGAAAAGTCTAGGCCCTCTAGTCGGCACTGTCGCAGAATCCGCTCTGACCGCCAATGATCTTTGATCTGGAGAAACCCCTCTGCTACTCAGCTGCATATGCAACGTCATGGCGACGAACAAGAAACCACTCGCAAACTTTCTCTCCGCATTTCTTTTTCCCCGATTTCCCCTCTCAATCAGCTAGCTGGCTACGTATGGTGTGTTAGTCGTCCCAACTGTCAGCACCTTATTCTAACATCAGCAAGGCGGGGTATCTATTCCTCGTTGAAATTCTCCTATTACTCAAGTTTTCAGAATTCTGAGAATCACTCTTTGAAGACACGGATTGGTACAACAGCCAGCCAGGAACTTGGCCAATTGTTCTCCAAGCCATCGCACAACTTATGTATACCAGAGCAACATATTCGAGGGGTTATAAAGCAGTATGGATCAAAGTGAGGGCACAGTCTAACAATTCTCTTATCATGCTGGTGGCTAATCATTTGGTGAAGTAATTGAAATTGGCGGTCTTCGAGTCCGGATTGCCCCGGCGGACGATAAACCTCAGTCGTTGGAATCGTTCAGTGCCATCGTAAACAATCTGAAAGCCAGCCCATCCATGGCACAAATTCCTCGAGGAATGCCCGCAGTTCCTCGTCGCGTGCAAATTCTGCTATCTGTCGACTTCGACGCAGTCTCCGGGTGGCTGGGCACGGGATATCATCCTCGTAACTGCCTTGCGGACTACTCCGCGGGTTTCTTTGCCGGACGCGTGGGTGTCGGCAGACTGATCCGTCTCTTCAAGCGTCATGATGTGGCCGACAAGATGACCTGGTTCATTCCAGGACACTCCATGGAAACCTTCCCGTCCGAATCCAGATCTATCGTGGGTTCCGGGGCAGAAATAGCGCTGCACGGGTACTGTCATGAAGACAACACAAGACTCAGCGCGCAGCAAGAGGAGGACATCATCGACAAGTGTATTACTCTCGCAGAGTCATTGACAGGGAAACGACCGATTGGATATCGGGCCCCTTTGTACCGACTACGACAGGAAACAGCTGACCTACTGGAGAAGAAGGGCTTTCTCTACGATTCTTCCCTCAGCGGACACGACTCTCAGATATACAAACTCGACAAAGGGCCGCCACCGATGCCAGTCGATTATGAGCAGCCTGCACTTACGTGGATGCGTCCATGTGCCTCTCCTCAGCCATCCAGTGTGGTTGAGATTCCTGCCAACTGGTACATGGAAGACATGACGCCTCTACAGTATCTGCCACACGTGGAGAACTCCCATGGCTATGTACCTTCCCAAGCTATCGAGAAAATGTGGCAAGACCGATTCACTTGGCTCTGGGATCATGGTCCGGAGGGCGAGGGGCCGGGAGATTTCGTGTTCCCACTGGTTCTTCACCCTGACACTTCGGGAATGGCGCACATCATTGGAACTATCGAAAAATGATCATTTGGATTAAAAGCTGGGGTCAACAGGTGGAGTTCGTAACCTACGAAACAGCGGCGAGATCTTTCATGGATCAACAAAAATAGAAGCTATAACTATATTTGCATAATAGTCATGATAGCTTTAAGAACTATGAAGTCAAGACTGGCATTCTCGAACAGAACTTTCAAGTCTAAGATGAAAAACTTTAGCCCAGAAGAATTGAGAAATATCACCAGGTGTACGGATGGAGTAATGTCATACCTGCTTGACATGCGCAGGTTTGCAATGACTAGGTGCCCCGGGAATATGTCTTATAAATCGGAGCGGAAACTGTGCCCAGTCCATCAACTCTGAACTCTAAAAAATAGTCCCAAGCTCAAAAAGCATGAGGTCCTGCTGCCGTGAGCTAGTTGTTTGGAAAAGCTGGCGAGTATTAAGCGACATGCAGACAATGATTAATTTGTGATCGAACGCCTCCCGTCAAAACTCCAACGATACCAATCGCAGCAAAGACCGTAAAGCCCTTGTTACTTAGCCCTCGAGAGGTTCTACAGGAAACCCACAATGTCGAAACACAGGGCCAATTGGGAGGTAAATTATCTTACCCAGACTAAATTGATTAACCGAGGACTAAGATGGAGGCACAGATGGGGACTGACATAGAAATCGACCTGGATCATAATAACCTGACTATTGGCGGCCAGACCTTCCACTTCCAGCTTTTTAAGCTCTAAAGGAGCTCACAAACGGCTTCAATTAGTTTGGGAAGCGGACTTAAGACGTCTTGACTGGCAAAGGTTCTGCTCACCCTATCGTTGCCAAGGACCTCAGCCTCAAACCTGCAGAAGATGCGTTGGCTTGGTAAGACGCCAGAGAAGCATCCGACTGCTTCGGAGCGATTTATTGAAAGACAAACCTCTCTATCCTGATATTATAACAAGACGACGCACTAGAGTTTGAAATTTCTTATCTTAGTATGAAAGTTGGTAGTTGCTTGGCCTTGGATTCATGGTTCCTCGAGTTCGCTGAGCAGTGAGAATGAGTCGACTAAATGAGATAGGTCTCATGTCAACGAAGAATCAGTCTGATTTCCCTCTTGGACAATGGCATGATTCTTGCCTGAATAAGATGGTTTCCGTTGGTCTCTGTTTTGGGGTTCTGAGCCATCGTCCTATCTAGTGCTTATGCTTAGGCCAACCAATTGCCATTCTCATCTTCGAAACCCATATCGACGTTGTTCCATCCCGCCAAGTCAATACCATCCGAGAACCTCTCTTTTCGTATGGTCTTGTGAGCGTCGTTGATCCTGCTCATCTCCTCATCCGAGAGCGTGACTAGACGAATGTTCTCCTCGATGCGAGACTTGTTTGCGCTCTTGGGAATGATCGATGTGCCTCGTTGGACGGCCCAGGACAGCGACACGACACCGGGAGAGCAGTCGTGCGCCTTTCCAATGCTGGTGAAGAGCTCGTGGCTCAGAATCACGTTCTTCGTGTCGCGGGAACCGCCCAATGTACTACATCGATTAGCACATTCCGAAGGGCTGCGTGGTCCAAGATCTTACCTCCAGCCGGTGACATGGATACCCTTTTTCTGGCAGTACGGCACGAGGTTCAAATTCGGGTTGAAGGCGTGCAACTCAACCTGGTTGACGGCAGGCACAATCTTGGCCTCGGCAAGCAGCTCGTCCATGACCTTGGGCATAAAGTTGCTGACTCCGATGGCCCTGCACTTATCTCCAACCAGCGCCTCCATCTTCTTCCAGGTCTCCACGATGGTCGGGGACTCATGCTTCTTGAGAGGCTTCTTCTCGGGGGCCGGCGTGGTGGCCCAGGGCCAGTGCATGAGGAAAACGTCAATGTAGTCGAGGCCGAGGGTATCTAATGAGATGTCCAGTGCCGCAGCCGGGTCGTGGTGCCACTCGCCCCAGAATTTGGTGACGACGACGATGTCGGATCGCGGCACACCGCTGTTGCGGATGGCTCTGCCCACGACCTCCTCAACACCATAGACCTGAGCGGTATCAATCATGCGGTAGCCAACTTTCAGGGCGTGGATGATTGACTCTTCCAAAGCCTTCTCATCCTCCGTTCCTTTCTTGCCTGGGAGACGTGAGAAGTGTAGAGGCTTCCAGAGTCGTGCTTACGCACCTTGCCAGGTGCCTAGACCAACTGCCGGGAATTCGAGGCCTGTCAATTATTAGTCAACATACTGTTCAACTTGGCGATAAAGCTAAGACTCCCCATTATTGAGCTTGAAGGTTTTGGTGCAGATAGGAGGCGCCATGATATTTTTTTCTTGACTGACTTGAAATTCCAAATGTCGAGATAGTTGTTCGTGTTGCTTACGGGAGTTTCACACTGCGATGTAACGAGTTGATTTCTATTTGCTTTATTTTGCGGGGAAAACTTCGTGTCCCTACATGACGTCATGTGAGGTAATGGAGACCTTGACACATCATTGAATTTGACGCAACTGAAGTAGCGGTTTGAGAGACCATCCATAATATTATAAAGCGGAAAACGGGTGGGGCTGTCAGCTTAACTCCTTCGACTTTGTCCAGGCAATTCATGCGGCCTTCAGTTTTCTATGACGACGACGAGGACGACGCAATAGCTCACCCTTAAAATCGACGATACAGGACGGTCGAATAAGTTTCGCGCTTTCAATTATAAATCTCAACGTTTGAACACACAATGTATGTGCATGCCTCAATCTAGAGGATTTACCACCGAAAATGTGTCACGGGAAGGACCGGAAAAAGCCCTAGCCGAAGGCATGGTCTTGGGCCCGCATCTCTGTGGCTTGAAGGGATCTTGACAGGCCGGGTCCCTATATGGATACTCGGTACAAGTACCTCGGCGACAGGCCGGGTCCCGGATCGAGGATCACAGCTACGAGGTTGAATTAGCACTTATGACTACTCATGCTAACTGGAGCGAGGCTGCATGTCTGAAAACAGGCTGTTCCAACTACCAGACCGAGTACATCAAAAACGTAGCTGCCATTACCAAGATCGTTATTGGTGTGTCAACAATGCTCGTCTCCTTGTGGCCGGCAGACGAGGGCGGATAACTAATTCTTCAGCTTTGCCCTCAACACCCAAATCAGCTCTCTGAACTTTGATCATGTCAGAAACAGGGCTTTAACTAGCTTGGCTGGAGAACAACTGAGACACTCAGGGAAATCTCAGCCGACTAGACTAATTCAATTGACATATTGTCGCCTTTGCCGCAGGCTCATGTCTTATCCTGAATATTCCAGCTGTGCCTCGGAGCCCAATGGTGGGGCCGGCGGGGGAGCCCGCGGAGGCGAAGGCCCGCCGGTTTTCCCCTCCGTTCCCGTTCCCGTTCCCGTTCCCGCATTGAAGAATTCTATATATATGCTACTTTGTTTCACGATGCGGTCAATGCCTGCTTAATGATTTCCAAGCCCATGGTTTAATTGCATCTGTAATAATGGAGAAATCGCAGCCAGCAGGCTCTCGTTTCCCAAAACAGTTCACATTTCGTGTCACAGGCTTGGTGGTACTATGTATGGAAAGTGCCCTTTCGGAACGCCGATAACGTACACTATTAGCAACTGTCTGCGTCTGTAAGCATTTGATATCCCATAAAGTGTGAATGGACTATAGCATGATGAAGTTCTACGGCCAAAGAAAAAAATAAAAGTACATGAGAGGTCCTGATTGTTGATTCCCTGCAGGGTTTTCCTGCGTCTTGCGCTTGATGTGAAAGGATCATGGGGCGGGCACTGGAGGTGTAGTGAACCTGCGGCTCTGTCCGCCAAGCTCAAGAAAACCCAAACTTAAGCTTTGCCAAGGCACCATGCCGTACACCACCAAGACGATGACACGCCCGTCAGGTTTTGCGTGTTTTGTTTTGGGCTTAGAAATTGCGGTCCAAATTATGAACCTTAATGTTAATCTCAATATCTTCTCAATTAGTCTCTGATCTTTCCCCCTACATTTCAATCCTGGATGACTGCATGAAATGCATGAAATGCGCACCGGCTTAGATGTTTCTAGTAAGTATGCTTCACCTGGTGAAAACCGGCATGTCAATCACCTCATACATCAAGTGGATATGGAAAATATGGGGGGCGTCTCGGGGCGTTCCAATCAGATATTATACCTCATCACCGTATCCAAGATATTGCCGGAGTACCCTGGCTACACATAAACGAGCCACACAGCGACCGAGACGAGACACCTTTCTCTCAAATATGCCTTTCTAATTACAGCCATGATCGTTTTTATCCTTTAGGGCGACATTTTACCCATGAGTCAGGTGGTTTGGAGTCATCCAGAGACACACAGGCGAGCGACCTCTTGGCCCGCACGATAACGCACGCAACGGATAAGGACGCGATTGCAAAGTCTTTATCTCTATACTCGTGGTGATTGTCAATCACGCGCTAGTGTAGATGCAACGTCATCCATGAGTCGGAACTCTCAGCCACATCCCAATCTACCATCCACGGATTAAACGCCAGGCCGGGCGGCAGCGGGGAAGTGACCGGTACTCCTGATGGCAGTTCGAAGCCTCGGGACGCCATAATTGTCGCTCCTTTGTAAAATCCCTCAGACACTATTAGCTAACACATATCCGTGTCCGGTTGTGCCGTGGATTTGAAAATGATGAATGTGCAAGGGATAGATCGCCGTGGCCAATTTGAACGACTTCGACAGCGGCCGGTCCGAATGACACCTCTTGGCTTCCAAAAGGCCACCCGAGAATAAACTTTCACCAGGTTGGCCCGTCCGACCGCTAAATTGTTCCAATAGGCTTCAATGCGTTGCCCACTTTCCCTATCACGCAATCGCTCCTGTGCCACGGGACAATACTTGATAAGAACCATACAATATGGGCCCTGAAAGTTTGTAACGGAGCGACATCCCCATCGCCCCAAGATTTGCCCGATTGAGCTCTTCGGTTCAGCAGAACTGATTAGTTGGTCTTATCCTCGATAGCCTACCAACACTAGCAAGGGGCAAAGTCACACACGCTTGCGAACTTTCAGGCGGGATATCGTGATACCCCGTGGCCCATTGCTCAAGCCGGGGGAACCAGGACCGGGGTCGCGAGGTCCCTATCAACGGGCAATGGCGCAACAAGCTTTCATAAGCTCGCGATCACTCTTGGACCCGCCTGGGTCCCCGCCTTGGCTTTTCACGCCAGCAGGGATTCCTTGCTTTGCACGCGGCGTTCGTCTCGACTCGTCCGGGGTTGTTATCGAAACCGTGGGGGAGCGATGTTGCCATCGACGAGTTCAGTCGCAGTTGGGAAGGATGTTGCGTTGCACGGCTCGTCATGAGGGCCAATCAGCCAGGAGACGGCGCCTCGGCAGCTCGCAGGGTTCTTGCATATATACGGGCTGGTAGGCTTTTCCAAGGACTCGCGTGGTTCATACTCTCAGTTTCGCTCTTCCGGCTCATCTTCCTCGACACCCTCTCAAGAGAGAAAAATTCGAAACCATGTGTAGGTCCCAGGCTCTCATCAACTCGCTTCGATACTGACCTCGCCGCAGCTGAGAACGTCGTGGGCGTCCACGTCCAGAAGGTGGTCGAGCCCGGCGCTGACCGGGGCCTCCACCCCGAGAAGACACAGGCCAAAACCGATCCCGAGTCTCAAGTCAACTCTCTCGAGAACTCCGACAGCGTCGTTGACTCCGAGGCGTACCCTCCTCCGACCGACGAGGAGCGGTCGACGCTGCGCAAGGTCCACGACTCGATCCCTCTGGCATCGTGGTCCCTTTGCTTCGTCGAGATGGCCGAGCGAGCCTCGTTCTACGGCGTCAAGGCCGCCTTCAATAACTACCTCCAGTTCCCCCTCCCCGAGGGCGGCCCCGGTACTGGCGCCATCGACCCCAGCAAGCCCAACTCCCACGCCGGCGCGCTGGGCCTCGGCCTCCAGACGGCTTCGGCGCTGGGCCTGCTCTTCACGTTTCTGGCATACGTGATCCCCATCTTCGGCGCATGGATCGCGGACGTCAAGATCGGTCGGTACCAGACTATCGGATGGGGCGTTATCATCGGCGGTGTGGCGCACGTCATCATGATCGGTGGCGCGGCTCCGGCTCTGCTGCAGGCCGGCAAGGGCGTAGCTCCCTTCCTCATCAGCTACTTTCTCCTTGCCATCGGAGCAGGTATCTTCAAACCTAACGTGGCGCCGACGGTCATCGATCAGTACAAGCACCAGAAACAGTACACCAAGGTCCTCAAGTCCGGAGAGAAGGTCATTGTCGACCCGGAGACCACCATCAGCCACATCATGCTGATTTTCTACGCCTTTATCAACGTGGGCGCTTTCTTCTCCATTGCTGTCGTCTACGTCGAGAAATACCACAGTTTCTGGCTGGCCTACCTCGTCCCCGGCATCGTTTACTTCCTCCTCCCGGTCTTGCTGGCTGCCACCTACAAGCGCACCATCAGACTCCCGCCCCAAGGTTCTGACTTGAACCGTTTCGTCAAGATCACCGTCGCTGCGCTGAAGGCAAGCAAGGGCAACATCTTCGCTAAAGACTTCTGGCACAAGGTCAAGCCCAGCACCATCTACGCCGAGCGAAGCCTTCACGTCAGCTACTCGGAGAAGGACGTCGACGATGCTCAGCGAACTTGGGGGGCTGTCCAAATCTTCTTGTACATTCCCATCTGGTACTTGAACGATGGTGGTGTTGGCAATGTCCAGAGCAACCAAGGAGCTGCGATGAAGTCCGATGGTGCGCCGAACGACCTGCTCAGTAACTTCAACCCCCTGGTCATCGTCCTCTTCTCCCCTTTCATGGCTCAGGTTGTGTATCCGTTCCTCAAGCGCAGGGGAATCAAGTACGGATGCATCAGCCGCATGACCACTGGATTCATCCTTGCAACGATATCCTCCGTCGTTGGGGCCATCGTCCAGTGGCGTGTGTATGAGACCAGCCCCTGGTAAGTCCCCTCGCCTGCACTAGCTCCCGTTTGCACTCCATTGACGTGTTCTTCCCGTAGCGGTTACCACGCGAGTGACTGTGACGGCGTGTCGCCGCTGTCCATCTGGTGGCAGATACCCAATGTCGCTTTGGGTGCCATGTCCGAGATCTTCGTCAACGTAACAGCCTACGAGCTTGCATACGCCCGCGCTCCCGAGCACATGCGGTCGACAGTTGTGGCTCTCTTCCTGTTCATGACGGCCTTGAGTAGTGCTCTAGGCCAGATCTTACTTCCGTCCATCGCTGACCCGAACTTGGTGTGGGCTTGGGCTGCTCCCGGAATCGCTCTTGCCGTGCAGACTGTCATCTTCTGGCTTAGACACCGTCACATCAACGACGAGGCGTTCATGACCTACAAGGAGGACTTCCAAAGCATAAGCTTGGTTGAGGACAAGAGCATTGAGAAAGAGGAAAAGTAAACATACCGCATGAGACAGCCTTCAACGTCTTGAAATAACATTGTACTTGACATCCAGCGCAATTAAAGTGATAGACATGAAATCCTTGCCATGGCCGCCACTCACTCAACCCACGTGTCTGATGCCGCAGACCTTCTCTAGGCATTATTGTGCACCTTGGCGATGTGATGCAGCGCGATGAACAACTGCTTAATAAGCTTGTCGGCCGTTCGAAGTTCTGTGTGTGGACATTTGTCACCCGAGGACCCGTCCAGGTCGAAAACGTAAAGCCCGCCCAGCTCTGCGAAAGGTCGCCTTGCGACTCGTGTCACATGATCACATCTTTGCTCGCCGACCAGAGGCGTCGTAGGAAGTGAGATAAATCTTCAGGAGTAACGCCGCAACTCTATGCTCCGAGTCTATGCAAATTGACGCTTTGTTATGTGTGTATGAGGGGTATGTCCTCGACCCAAACTGACAACCATGAAATGTCGCTGAATTCTTGATTATTTGTCCCGGCCAAGTCTCTCTTCATAGTCCTCTGTCAACTCATAAGCAGGCCTGAACCCTGCGCCATTCTCGCCTTCCTTCTTCAAGTGGGGATTGGGATGGGTGTCTTGGGTTCCGCCTAAACTTGTGTAGCCCTTGATAAGGTCAATTCTGTAACCTGCGTCGCGCATGGACAAGACTTACTTGGTCGTATAATGGACAGTATGGGATTTCCAAGTGGCGAATGAACTACTCAATGGTCAGCCGTAAATCCCCGATGTTAAGCTTTTAGAACAGGAAAGTTGTTGCTGCTTTCTCTGCCATTCAGACGCAGAGAGAATGGAGACGTACTGCCCAAATCTCGGCTGTTGAACCCAAAAGTTAGCTCCGATCTCGCGGCATTCAACAGAGTTCCCCCGAAAGCTTAAGCAAACGTAAGAGCCGGGCTCCACAGAGTCGAAGAAGACATACCATAATGCCAGTCAATCACCGGGTGTATGCGCATGAACGCGGGCCATCCCGCATCCGTCGGGTCGAAATGCGTCAGCTTCTCTCCGTGAGGGTCCGTCCTCCTCGTTCCTACGAAAATGGCCTTCACGTTTGGCCTGTCGCCCAAGTACGCCTCCAGACCCTGCTTCATGGACATTGCATATCGTTTCACATCGAGATGGTATATTGAACTGGACGACTCCACAAAATCATCAACCTCAGCGAAAGGGTGCTTCGATACGATATACACGGCTTGGAACTCGTCAGGGAAGGTAGGGTCGTTGCCATTAGAATTGTTGGAACCGTTCGCGTTCATCGACTTGGATTGGGAGTGAATCCTTCGTGCAAGGCAAGCGAGAAGCATGATTAGGAGCACCAGGCCTAGCGTCAGGATGGTGTCAGCATTTGCCCGGAAAAGCGTTTCGATAGCTACAGCAAGACACCACTGGTGGCAAGGCACTGCAATGCGTCACCACGAGCGACGACCTTCGCAGTATTGTCGCAATAGGAGGGTGTGGTTCACGTACAATCTTTCCCTCCATTGTATGAAAGGGAGATCTCTTCCAAACTATCGCGCCTCGGCGCATCAGCAGTCTGCTCCCTCTATGCCGAGGCAGGCGCGGGGGCAAACACACCTGTACCTCGCCAACGCCTCTTCTACAACACCCATAGATACGCGCAGCTGCTCCTGCACTTTTCGCAGGACGGAGATCTTCGGATCTTCGGCCAAGAAAGCGTCGACCTTATCTCGGAGCTCGTTGCAGACATCGTGAAAGGAGCGGGGAGGCGACTCGGATAGGTGGGGTTTCGCGGGGTAGCCGTTGGTGGCAGTAGCAGCGCCTACGGACTGCTCGCCTTGGGCGTGAACCATGATGGTTTCAAGATGGAGGGATTCGTATAAGAATACTTGTGATCAGGGCGGTCGGCAGATGATGTTGTCTCTTGCGAGTTTGGAAATTATCGGCAGGCCGCGGCAAAGAATTCCCAAGACGGATGGCAACTTCGGGAGACGGCGATAGCGGTGGGGACGTGCGGCGGGCGACATTCCCATTTTGCCGAGAGGACACGCTACCGCCTTCCGGAAAAAGAAAAGTTCAGCACGTGAAGCTCTCCTCTTGGGTTAGCGGCTTTGGACCCCGAAAATGCAGGAGCTCCCGCTCGGCAACCTTCCCCTTTTCTTGTTCCCACGTGATGAGACGTTTTCAAGTGAGAAACCAAAACTCACCATGAGACTGAGTGTCACTGACTGCGGCAAGGTGAGACATTTTCTTCACGATTAGGCTCCCTCTTCGTCCTCAAACTCAAAATGGAACATGGTTCCGTCAATGATTAATCGACGATTATGTGTCTGATATTGCAATCCCTCGGCAGTGTCCTGGTATCCAAACTCCATGCTTGAAATCATTTCCTCCCCGTACAATTTAACAGTTTTCGTCACAAGTAAGCCCTAA
The DNA here is from genome assembly GCA_036785465.1 of Colletotrichum agaves. NCBI lineage: Eukaryota > Fungi > Ascomycota > Sordariomycetes > Glomerellales > Glomerellaceae > Colletotrichum > Colletotrichum agaves. Next base: position 166,937 of record JAXISO010000006.1, read on the forward strand.
GTCATGGTTCTCGTCCGGCATCTTCATCGTGCCTGTTCCTCGTCACCCTCGGAAGTGCTGGGTAACCGAGGGAAAACGGCTGTCGTAGGGCTGTTGTACGCCTTCGGCGGCGGACTCAACGGCGTCGCGACTTCCTCATCCGCCGGCCCGAAGTCAGACCGAAGAGAACCGTCATCAGACTCACCTGCCCCGGCCGTCAGCGCAGGACTAGTCGCCGTCCTGGGCACAGGGCCACCGTCTGGATGATGCTCGATGGTTGTCGCGTCCGGCTCGATCTCCTCTTCCAACTCTAATGGCTCTGGGCTGGGAACACTCCGCTCGCTTGAGATTGTTGTCGTGGCCTTGAGGGGTCTGCGAGCGAGGCGCGAATTCTCGCCTGTATATGAAGTAGAGCGGTCCCATGTCTGGCGTGTCTCCCCCTTTCCGCTAATCACCCTCAAAAGTGGTCTGAGAGTCGGGATACACGCGCAGATGATGGCGCAGCATACTTCAATGTCAGACCATACCAGAGCAGGAATGACGTCCCACGTCACATCTCGCGTGAAGGTGTGCGAAAGCGTCGTGATTCTAACAAGAGAAATTGCAGTCGTGCTGCTAGCTGTTAGCTTTGATGTACGAGTCGGATGGCGAATACCTTCAGCTTTTAGTAGCCTTCTCACTCACATGAAACCAAGCCCGAAGCTGATCATGAGGGCGAGCTTTGGTGCCATCTTTAGACTCAGCTTCCGAAGCATGGGGATTGGCATCAGAAAGATGACGATGTCGGTTATGAGATGAACAATTGCTGTGCCCAACCACCAGGCAGATTGGTCGTATCTTTCGGCCGCAAACGTATCGCCGTTCCAAGTCGGTGCCGACATGATAATCGTAGAAACGATCACGGCTACACCGAAGCTGCATATGAAGCCGAACATTACGTCGCAAACAAGACGAAATTTGGGAACAGAAAAGACCCGACGGAATTGAAGTAAGAAGGTCATCTTGATCGTGAAGAAGGTGATGTGATAGCACAGAGTGGCAGCAATAATTGTCTGCAACGAATTAGACACGATATTTTGCCTGAATGTGACCTGACTAACCCTTCTACCCGCCTGCTGAACTTCAACGGGGATCGTCCAAACATGGTACGAAAGCCCGTACCTAGTGCCTAAAGTATTGATTAGTAGTTTGGATGTGATTTGTAGGTCCTTGATCTTACAAATTGAAAATATAACACCCGTCAAGATTGCCAAAACCTAGTTCTCCAGTCGTCAGATATCGCCAAGTCTGTCAGGACAACTTCCAACTTACGCCCGATATGGCCGCCAATGTATCATCGGCGCCCCATTTTCTGATTACCACCGCTCGCGTATAAATTCTCAATAACACAAATATGAGGGTCAGGCCCCCGAATGCTGACGTCGTCCCAATAAGCAGGTCCGCCCGATTCTCATCGGTGTACGGTGGGGGCCCGCCCGGTGCCATCGTCGTCTCGTTTTGCATCGTGTCTTCGTGCCGTGAGGGTCGGTGTATCTGACCTCTTATAAACCGAAACGCCTGTAACAACAGAGGCCTTCTTCTTCCTCGGAGGCGCAATAATGGCGATGGTGTTCGCAGCAATTTGAGAAATAGGAACGGGGGAGGAAAGGTATGGGCAGCGCCTATTTTCGAGTGTTAAAAAGGGAATGCATCAGCAAGACCTTCGGGACAATGGGCTGAGCGGGCACCGAAGTGGCACGCGAAGAAGGCGAAAAAGAAAATCGAGGCTTTCGTTGGGTTGGTGCTAGTCTGTGGCACCTGGCCATGTCCGGGTTTGTCTCACACTTTCCGGCGAGAAAACATCGTACGTCAAGCCGGATGCGGACGCGCCACCAGGTTCTGGAAGCTGAATCGAAAACCGCAAAGCACGTTGTCATTAAGAAAAATCAGCGAAATGCAGACTTGAAGCTGGGTTCGTCGACAGCTGCGAATTGCTATCACAGACTGGACCGACTTGGCCAGACAGCCAACCGCATGAGTTTTTGTTTTGAAATGCACTTCAGCGATCTGCAAGGGGTTTTCTACCATGATTTTGGGAAACCATAGCGACTGTAAGCCCAATAGCACCGTCTTTGTAGTGCTTTGGTCGGCCTTGGTGGGGATGAGGCGTTATGGCGGCATTCTCGTAAGCTTGTGCTTAGGACTAACACGCCATGGCGCTGGACCTGTATGATGGAGCCAACAAGATTCAGATTAGGGAATAAGTCTATCGCAGAATGGGACCGATGAGCATCGAAAATACGGTTCAAAATCGCCGCTGGCAGCTAGTTTCTTGGATGCTGTTGATCCATCAGTCAAACGCCCGGTTCATTTAATCGTACGTGACTGGTCGGAGAGAATGAAGTACCTCAAAATACGACTGTTTATGAGACTGGTGAACATGAATCCAGCCGCAAAGCAAAGCCTTTGAGCATAGCGACGAAGCCTTGTCGATCGCGATGAATGTCACCTGGCATGTAGGAACGGTCAATCAAGTCTAACTGTCTACGAAAACTGCAAGCCCATAGAAAAAGGGGCTACCTAATCATGATGACTCTTAATCCCGAGTCTCTAAGATTATTATGTTTATCTATTTGCCCCATATAGAATCTCATGGCTTAGCAAACGACATCTCGTGCTGACGAGGAACATGAGCTTCGCTGATAAACCAATGGTCTGAACGTTGAAAGGTCAAAGCCGTCGACACTGGAGAACTGTTGAATCGCATTTGGTGGGTATGCCTCTGCACTACTATTTAGCCCTGGCTCCGAACCAGCACGACGAGGAAACACCAGATCTTAGAGCAACGCCACGGTAAAAGTCGTTTCCACGATCTACAAATTCGTATCGATTTACTGGTTCTTTTAAGGCCCTAACAATAGACAATGACAAAGTAGAACAAGCTTGCGCCCGCATCCCGGTGATATGGTGATGACTTGCCGGCATGGCTCGGAGTCGTATAGCTACACTGACGTGCCCCGCATGTAAAGCTCACCTTTCCATGGACGACAAGATTATCTCATTCCAAAGCACTCTCTGACTAGACTGGGCTGAAGACCAGACAGTAGGACCCTACTTGGACACGTTGATAGTTCAACACTTTGTGATGCATTCAAAGGTCCAGAGCTATTACCAGTCATTTCACTCATCATGTTATTTTTGTGTACAACTTCCCATAATACTGACGTCATTTCAGGCAGAGAAACGCGAGTTGAGAGCGTTCCACTCCGTTTGCGTAAAGGGTGTGACACATCCATGCTTCAGTCCTTTAGGGAGTCCAGAGGTGCTTGATGCCTGCCAGTTGGGCGACTGAATGTTGCTGGTCTGGAACGGACCATCCGGCGTGTAGTTGTCCAACAGCAAGTGTTATAAGTTTGGGTTGGTGTTAGCAGCGAATGAAGCGGGATCCTCGCGAGGGCTTTCGTTGCGCACGTAACCTGAGTTGCGTCACCAGGTGCCAAATATGCCAGTCGAGGTAACCTCTTGGTACACCTCAGGGTTTTTTGATTTAGTAACATGGCATTTTATGTCATGAATAGGAGCTCTGCAAAAACTGCAAAGCCCGTCTTACGTTGTTTGTCGTCTCTTCTTAAGGAAACGAGCGTAGGCTCCAAGGGTATTGAGTAATTTTGTGAAACTCTTGATCGATAAGTGGAGTATTGGCAAGAGCAATGTAGTTCTGAGCCGGGTGGAATGTTATAAAGTCCTTGGTCTCCGTGTAGTGGATATGGTTGAGGGTCGCCTAGCCGGTATGGCCCGATACTAATGGGCCTTGGCGTCATCCCAGACTGCAGAAGGGGCCCAGACCATGCTGGCCGTGTCAGCCTCAACACTAATGACTATGTCAGTTGGAGTCTACTCCTACACAGCTGATTTTCACTCACTTTCTCAGTGAAGGAACAGACCAATCTACCAAATTAGTTGACTCCGAACGATGATGTCGCGGCTGCCGGTCCTGGTAGCCTAAGAGCCTTATCCCAGGTGAAACCCGCAGCGTTGATATCGAGATCTAGATTTAGCTGGGTTGGCTTCCTCCGATGCTTCACCGTATCAAAATCACGGCTCACCTGTGGCAATGTGGTACCACTCGGATCAGGATGGGTGGTCGCGAGATAGACATCTCGAACTGCTTTCGTTCCAACTGTCGAGGGAAGAACAGGCTGTCCCTTGTTCAAGAACATGAAGCTCTAGGCGCTATTCCCATTTGAAAGGTGGAACCATACTGTTGGGCTGGCATCGCCGAATGTTGAAGTCAGATACCCGACGAAGTTGGAAGCTTGACGAGGAAGAGGATTGGCAGCCACGGGGGTGGTCGAGGCCACTGCGGTGAGGACTGAGATGAAGCGCATTTTGAGCTACGTTTTCAAGATTCAACAAGTTCGGTCCAAAGTACGAACGTCTCTTGGCGGATTGTAAACATGTTGAAGGTTGAGATAGGGGTTATCATGGCTCAAGTGTTGTGCTCAACGAAGTCAACTAATTCCAGTCGCCTTAGCATTGACGTTAGCTTCCAAGAAACTCCATTGCGTAAACCATGCCATTGGTGGGCACAAACTTCATACACTGGACGTCTGTCTTTGGTGCAGCTAGCTTTCTAGGTTCCTATCGGGGCAGCTATATGAGAACGAGAGGAAAGGGTCTTAAGAGAAATACGGTCGTTCTGTAACGTGAAGAACGCAACACAAACCATCGAAATCCTGCCTGAAGTTTAACACGCTAGTGAGTTCAGATCAAGCTCCTCCTGACGTCTCCATACGAGAAATGTCATGGTAGGTCCGGGACAATCGACATGCCAAAGGATGTAGCCTTGGCTCCGCACATTCATATTAAGTAGATACAATAGATCTACGTGTATCCGCACCAGCCTTCCTTTTGATTGTGTGCTGTCGGCTACTCGTGCCGAGTCCGGACTCACCATCCTTGAATGAGCCTGATCGCCAAACTTATGTCATTCAGCTATACCAACAAGGGCGGACGCGCGTTGCGACTGGTTAAGAAAACCGCAAGAACCCCCCTTTGCAATCAAGAGTGCCGGTTGCTGCTATCCAGAGATTTCAAACTTCAACGCGGGATTCTACCAATTATTCAAGATGATTTCAGGCAATCAAACTTCCTTTTCCCTCGTGCTGGCTGGTCATATAAACTAGGAGAAAAGCAGGATCTAATGTGTGTGGACGTATGTACGACTGCATGCTGATTTGGCACAAACATGAGAACACACCCAATTTAATAGAATATTATGTGGAAATCCAGTGCTGTTGTGGGGGTAATTATACAACCCGAGCATTTGTAGATCTGAAGGACCTAAGGCGCACGAGATAGCAGACAGCAACTTTGACACTCACTGTCTCAAAGTACTTTAATATACTTTATTGCCATACTGATTTAATATAATGGGGATTGTTTACTACACTACTCGATTATTAGCTTTGATAAGACACATAAGTTATACTTTATCCAAGCGGCAACTAAAAATCGACTAGGAATCCATCATAAGACCCAAAGTTACTGCTATTATCCAACACTATCTTTATCCTCGCCACATTGTAGACCAAAACCCTGTCGTCGATGTTATTCTTGACAATGACCTCACTGGGACTATGTTCAATATGCAATTCCGGTGCCCCGGTGCCCAGTTCTTGCGAAAATCTCTGCTTAGTCGTCCAGCCAAACGACGTGTGGGTTGCGACCTATGAATCAGGATCTATCAACTTTATGCCTCCGAGAGACACCAATCCGGCCGGCGTAATGACTATTTCGAATCAGGGCGTTGAACGCTACAGTACTTGTATGACACCGGTTTCGACGGAAACATAAATCGGTTACTGGTTAAATGGAGGAGATACTTGCCGTACAAACCTTGATAACGACGACGGCCAACCCATTAATGTTAGTACTGGTGGAAGTAAATTATCGCGGCCTACTGCTGACTATTAAAAATAGGCTGGGATAGTGTAGATGGGATCACCATGTTTCAGGCCGCGAAAGGCAGGCCTATCCCACTGGGTGCGGATGGACAGCACCTTCGCCAAGGGCGGGGAAGAGCCAGCGAGGGCCTGAGATACTATTAAGTTGACCAATAAATTTCTAGTACCTCTATTTACTATAGATTCTGCGTATGCCAAGGGTACCAGCAATATCTGTCACAGCGCACTATAGGTCTAAGTAACCTTTCGGGTTGCCTGCCGTCCCCACGAGCGAGGGCATTCCCACATATCCCGTTTAGAACCTTCCTACTACCACAATGAGTATAAGGAGAAAATACCTTTCGTGATCCCTCACGATGCTGATCCCATGAATAGAGGTATTCTTTTTATCTGCAGTCCCTGATAACCTCAGTAGATGCTTGGTTCACACGTCTGGAATCAATAGATCGACTTCTCTGGACCTTAAAAGATGGGTTCCTCTTAACAAAGGCAACAATCCATCTTTTTGCTAGAGGTTGGGTATCTCCCATGGCATGGAGGAGACACCGGGCAAACTCCTTCACTTGCTAATGCGTTGGTACAAGGCCAAGATCAGCCTGTATTTGCACCCAGCTGGTCAGATTACCCTTCTGACAAATATAGAGCCTCTGGTGGTCTGCAAATACTGCTGCCCTAGGTTGAGTGCATTTCAGACGGCTTCGAAGTGTAGGACAACCCTTTTCCAGGATGCCTCGCCGACAGACTAGCCTTTGGTTATAGCAGCCAAAGCCTGGTTAACCTTTTGCTCGGTATATCGAACCATTCAGCCATGAGAGACATATCTAGGAAACATAGAGGTCATTTGGATGAGGGTTGGAAATGTTGGGATACTCGGAAGTGGGAGGTTGGTGTTGAGAATGAGGCATTTCTGGGTGGGCGAAAAGTGGGTGACTTGACTTATTTACTGCCTTCCGCTAAATACATTTAATGTTAGTCTCACACAACTTAGTAGCAAGTAAGCCTGAATCACTTCGCTATTTACTTATCTTATCTCTCCATGGATTACCCAATACTGTATTTCTGTAATCCTTGACCACTCCTTCACCTCTTCAATGTATACACGCGGATGCTCTTCTTCCCAACGTGTCCAACGGCAGCTCTTAGACCTCTTAACACTTTTCTCAAGAATATCTGGGCTAGGGCAACAATCAGAGCTATGAACATCACTTTGGTCATTGTTTTGCCTGTCACGATTATTGGTATTATTATCCAAGCCATCATTATGTTTAAATATATCACTGTATACTAGGGTATAGTCTCCAAGAAACCAAAGGAATAGCTCAAGTATGTCCATTCGCCTTTCAATGTTAGATGACCTAGTAATACCCCAATTGAGAGCCTCGAAAGTGTTAATCATGCGTAACAGGTGTTTCGTAGAAAACCCGCAAGTGTGACATATGGCTGCAGGTGGATTCACAGTGGTGGTGAGAGGCGGATGGGGAACCAATCCGCACCTTTCGGTCTGATCATGTGTGCTAGAAAGGTGGTTTGGGCGAGGTACAGGAACATCCGATACGGCTGGCGAGCGAACTCGTCGTGCTTCCTTATACCTGCTTTTTGAGGCTACTGCATGAGCCAAGATATCGCACAGGAGCTGTCCACCAGCGAAGTGGTCAATAAATGTCACGCTCTGGAAAGTCATGACGAGTTTCGAGTCTGTGCTGGCGATGCTTTTGTATCGCTCCATTATTGTTCTGCAGTATATCCCGGTCCTTTCGTTCCTCCATGCTCTTCGTTTTAATTGCTTGCACCCAGGGAACGTAAGCTCAGCGATGGACCTGATGAACTTCAACATCCTTTGGGTTAAGACAATCAAGCCTCAGTCGGGATGCGGCTAACGACAAAGACAAGCACCCACACTCGAAGGATGATATAAAGGCGCCCTGGAAGCTGCCAAGTCCTAATGCGTAAGACTTGCATGCCCTTTTGAAGCGCGGGCGGATCCGCAGTCCGAAGTCCTGGGACCTTTACGAGCGCTAACCCGAATACTCAAGAAGATGCTGACAAGCTTGTGTGGATATCAATGCCTGATTCTACATCAGTGTCCGGGTGCGGTTAGAATTTCAAGGCCTTGCTCTGGACGATACTTAGATTTTGGGGCTGCACGCCCCTTACTCAGGCTACGGACGGCAGTATGCTGGGAAACGTAGTGCTCGGACTGGACTGAACGGCTCGGAACCTGATTAAAGAATCGAAAGCCAGGGAGCTGGATCTACGAAAAAGAGCCACAATGGAAAACTAAATCCTTTTTAGGATGACGACGGCTGTCAATGGCAGTGGTGGCTCGCAGCCAACTAGCTGGAGGCTGTGTCTGGTGCAGTGGTCTTGCCTGAGGACCGCGCGACGAGATACTGGGAACAGCATCTTCTTGTCTTAATGATGGGAAACCCCGACGTTTGGAGCTGAGTGGAGAACAGCCTTTCCCTTGAACGTAAGTCTAGGGCGTGATCTAAGGCTTTATGTAGGTAATATTGTCTCAGTCAGTGGCGCGTTGGACGCAAAGCCATGAAGAACCCAGGGTCTGCAATGACGGATTTGGATGAAGGTCCCTGACTAGAACTTACGGCATGTCAAAAACATTGTCTGCTGTGTGATCGACATTCCGAATACTTCTTGCCACGTTCGAAGTCACGTTCCCGCAACGTGTAACAATGTGCAAGCACGCAGACCACCCCTCACACCACGATATGTCCATGAGACAATCACCCTTCATTGATGCTAGTTGACATTTTAAATCTTTATTTTGAAAAAATATCTCCAGAGCTTCTTCAACTATGTACCCATGCCAAACGAAATGGACGTTTTCTTCATTTCGAATTGCAGTATAATTGCGATATCAGCTACGGCTGCATGCAACGACTTTACTACACTTCCGTCATCTTCAAGCCACTGGAGTGAGCCTCCAGTCTACTAACGGCTTCTACCGAAGTGTCATGCAAAAGAAGATGGAAGCTATGTTTCGAGGTGCACTATCTGGATTGGCGCAATAGCTACGAGGCTAACGGCTTCTGTGTAACCTTGGCTGTCTCCTCCCGTCTCGGCCGTGAGCCATCGTGACAGCCAGGCCCAGCCGCCCGGGAAGAGCTGTCTTGCAGCTCAAAGATAGTTGAGCTTTCAGCTCCAGCCAGGCCGACGGTAGAACAAACGTTGTAGCTCTCAAGCTGGTGATCACGTCAAGCTTAAACCAGGTCACTGACCGCATCCGGTCGCTGAGGCTCTTCACAAAAGGATCATCTACAGACGAGAGGAGAGTAACGACACAGAACAGACCTATAAAGTTGAAAGACTCGTCCATCATCAGAATCTCTTCTTCACCAGCAACATCTCAGCTCAGGTCTTCTATCCTACACTTATTCAATCCTCCTGATTAATACATAATACTCTTAATACTCCTCTTTACTTAGGTAATCTTAATCACCCACCTTTCAAGATCATCAAGATGTCTACCGTTCGAAGCCTCTCAACCCTTGCTTTCGCTCTCGGCACTGCGGCCGCCCCGGCGGTCTTGAGCGATCTCCCGAAGCCACCGGTTGTCAACCTCCCCACCCCCGAGTTTCCTACCGCCCCTGAGCTCCCGCCGGTCAACTTCGAGGCACCCAAAATCCCCGAGATCAACATCAAGCCAGAGCCTATCCAGACCTCCATCTCCTTGACCGATCTGAAGGTACCACGGGCCTTCGCAACCCCGGGACTACCCGTTCAGCTCAACGAGAACGGCATCGCTGTTTCCATCAACATCCCTGTGGCGATTCCGACAGTTGCTGTCACGGTACCTATGATCCAAGCGCGCCAGACTGCACCATCTATCGATCTCGCCGAAGTTGTTAAACAAGTTGATATACCGAGAGAGAAGGCTCCTCTCCCCACCATCTCCGTCAAGCCCTTCTCCGTCGACCTCCCTGTTCTCTCGGCCACGGTTCCCAATCTCGCCGGTGCCGTCGACAAGCTTCCGAAGCTCCCCCGCGGCGGCATCAAGCTCCCGCAGGTTCCCAGTCAGACTGTTGACTTCCCTGCTCTGAGCAGCGTTCTCTCTGTTTTGGGCGAGCTCGTCACGCCTCCCGCCGCTCAACCAGCCGCCCGCGATGTCGACGTCGATCTGCCTGTAGTCATCTCAGCCATCTCCGTCTTGGGCGACATCAAGGCTTCAGTGCTACCTCGCCAGCCTCTTCTCAACCGAATGGCCAAGGTGGGAATTGCAAGCACGACCGTTGATCTCGCTGCTGTCAACACCGTCATTGCTGTTTTGAACAGTCTCGCCGACTCTGTGGAGCCTCGCGACGCCGTGATCCCCAAGGTCGCGATTCCCAGCGTCACCATCGACCTTCCCATCATCAGCTCTGCGGTCTCGGTCTTGGGCGGTATCGCATCTGCGAGTCTTCCCACCAAGGCTTCTCGCGCACTTGGCGATCTCCCTCTTGGCAACGTCCTCAGCACGAGTGTCGCCCTGGGCATCGACATCCCCGCCTTCACTGCTGCTGTTCCCATTCCGGTTGTGCCTGTCCTTCCTCGCGCCGACGTCGACCTGCCCCTCACTACCCTTGTTCAGGTTACTTCGATCAGCAAGCCTTTCGGCCTCCCTATCGAGACCAAGGTTCCCGACGCTCCCACTGCCGACGTCCAAGATATCGTCGCTGGAGTTAAGGGAAAGGTTGATAACATAAAGGTTGCTGTCAAGGACGCTGCCGGCAACTTGAAGACACCTGACGTCCCCACCGTCCATATGTAGACGAAAACCTTCTTGGCTAGGTAGGAAAAATACTCCACACTGAGATGGGGACAAGGGAGGCCGTGGTAACGGAGACTAGGAAGATCGACACTATATGAAATCTTAACTAATTAGCGGGGGAAATAAGAGGGAATGGACAAGATATTATAAACTGTAGATCGGCCCCTGAGGCCTGAATCTATGTATTACCAGGAGGCTAATTGAAAACCATCATTGTTCTGAAAGTTGCCAAGTAACCCTGATCAGGGCCGAACATCCCGCACCTTGATTACACACGCCTCCAAATGAAGAGGGTCTGTTCTCGGGCCCTGCACGGTCGTTCGAGAGTCCGCGCCGTTCACGTCCCGTTCTCGCCGTATGAAAGGGGACGCCGGCGGCGCCGCCATTAATTACCTTCAAACCGCCAAGTGCCACTTGACTCGTTCCAAACTCAATGACCTACGAAGCTGTCTGTATGCCATAAAGAGCAGCGGCCTCCCCGCCTTACCTATCCCATTAAGTTGAGCTGAGGCTCATCTATTCACCTTCTTTTAATCATTTGTCCAACTCGGTCAATCATCTTAATCACCCATTTCCCAAGACAAGTAGAACAAACTCCAACCTCGGATCAAAATGGTCTGCTTCCGCTCATTCATCATCGCCCTGGCCGCTCTCGGCGCCTCTGCCGCCCCGGCCCCTCAAGCCCCCGACAGCCCCGAAACCACTACCGAGGACCGATGCGCCGGAGTCATTTGCCCGCAAAACTCGTACTGCAAAGTCTTCGACTTTCACCAGGAGAAGCCCGTTGCTTGCCAAGCTAGCGGCACGCTGCCCAAAGACGCTGAAACCTGCGGCAGCGTTGTCTGCCCTGTCGGCACAACGTGCTGCAACTCGACATGCGGTGTCTGCACGAAGCCACCCCATGTCTGCTTGCAATGGGTCTGCAGTAGTGATCCTTTCAACCCTTAGGAATTCGGACAGTGGGACACCATACTCGGAGGAGGAGTCTGGGAGCTGGTTTTATCATTACCTTTTGCCGCACTTGTGGAGTTTGGAGCTCTTACGCATCGTGGTTTTGGCAGGGCTGAAGGCTCTCCATCGCGAAAATCTCATATATCACAATGTCAAATCCTAATTCTAATTCACGCCAACTTGGTCTTCGCTCTGCGATTCGATGCGTTCGGCTAAGTTATGGTCGGCGCACACCTTCATGGTGTGTTCTATCGGCTGCTGTCATTTCTCGTATGCCTCTGTGTGTGGGTGAGATACGCCGGATGGCATTGAAGAGTGCCCTGACTATCACTGTATAAAGTTTCCTAGTTCCCTCAAGGTGTACCTGCACATCAGCCTTGCCACATTCAACCATGTTCATCACGGGAACTCTTCTCATCATTCTCAAACATACAGATCCGGGCCGCTTCACACAAAGTAGAGGGGGAGAGACCCCACAACCCAATAGTCATCTGAACTCAATCGTCTGATATTTACACGTGGTCTAAGCCTTCGTGATGGGAAACTTGCTTCTCTCCGCATAGTACTTCCCAGTGATCGACGAGCCACTTCCGGCTCTTTCTCTGACACGTCCTCCATCTCGGCCGGGTCCTTCTCCACTTCGTATGGCTCCCAATTCTATCCTTCCACTGGGCTTATTCAGCTACACTTCCTTTAACTTTGCCTCGCGGATTGCGCGGAGACCGTTTCCCACCCGTGGACCTGCACGTCTTCTCCGTGCACGGTGCTTTCGGACGCGGAGTAGCCCTGGGGAAACAAATGGGACACCCAGGTCTTTCCACGCGGCACCACTAATTCGCGTCCTCTGAACAAGGTGCCGGAATACTGATTCTGCGCCATTTCGAGGATCGTGGGGAGGATATCCGTGACTGTTGTGAAGCGATGGGTGATGGCCGGCTCTTTTGCCTGGAAAGGAGGGTATCGTATCAGACATGGACAGCGAATGCCGCCCTCAGTAACCCAGCATTTGGATCATCGGGATGGCGCCGTTGCTGCGCAAGCCCATCAAGCCCCTTTGACCCTGAACGATATAAGGGCGGTGGCATACTCACAGCAATGGTTTCCAGTGGGGCACCCTCTGCTCTGTTGTCCGACATGAAGAGAACAAAAGTGCCGTCCAGCTCAACTGTGGACTCCAGGTGGTTAAGGACGCGACCAATATTCTCATTAATAGTTCAACCATGGCATTAAAGACTTCCATTTTTCTTGTTGATGCCTTCCTCTCAAGGTCCGTTATCTCGCTCCATCCTTTGCCCAGGACGCCTGAAGGGGGTGGCGTGCTCAATACCTCTGCCAATTAGACCAAGCTCAACAGGCCTTCGCAACCGACGCTGAGTCGGAGTATCTGGGCCGTCGTCGTACTTCGCGGCTGTAATGCATCAGCGAATTTTGTTCAGCTTGCGAATCCCGGTCTGAACATACCGTATTTCTCGACAACCTCCTTGGGCGCTTGTAGGGGCCAAGGAGGTGCAGCAAAGGGCAGATATGCGAAGAAGGGCTCCTCCTTCTCCTTCTCGTCTCGATCCACCAAGAATTTGATCATTCTATCCGTGAAGTAACGTGTCGAATAGAAATCTTTGGGCAAGTCAGTGCGGTGATTGATTAACTTATCTCCGTCCATCCAGTGGCCTCCAGCATTGAGACACGGGATCTGGAACTCGTCATCATCCAGTTGAGGTTCGTAGGGATGATGGTTACCGGATCCAGGTAGGAATGGAAAGCTCTTAGTGAACCCGCGACTACATGGAGCCAGTTCTGTGGATAAGCCGATATTCATGCCGATTTACAAATCAGTATGCGTATTTTCAACGTAATTCGTCGCCTGACCAGCCATAGCCAGGCTTTCTTTGAAATAACCTCCAAAACGTTTCATCCATCGGACTCGATAGAGTTAGCGTGATGCTGGCACTATGCACACGGGTAAGAGACCAAACGTACCATGGCCAGCAATATACTTAGTCATCTGTTCCGGAGAACAGCATAGATTGGGTGGGCGAGGAGGCCGATGCAGTATGGAAATTGGTCATTCCCAATGCCATCTTTGGCACGTTTCTCGAGAACAGGTGTGTTGATCTCGCCGCCATAAGGACTCACGTCAGAGAGGCCAAGGTCATCGACGACAACGCTCAGGAACTTTTGGTATTTATTAGACATTTCGAAAATGTGGTTGCCCGAAAACGGAATGATGAAAATGAGAGGTCGGACTTCTATGCTTTAGAATCTCCGCTGGTAATTTGTAAGGTCTCAAGGTCACCAACACCAAATACAACAAGCAACAGCAGGTGAGGTGTCGCAATGAGCTTATGCCGTTTCTACAAGATCTCATCTGGAAATACTACTTATCCTGCTTTTCGAGGGACTTAAAATGCAACAAAAACGGGGTCTACATAAACCGGACCCGGACGAAGCGAGAAATCGACTCGTTTTCTCCCCGTGCTTCCCCGTTGAGTGTTTGGAATCAGTCGGCAAAGCCATAACATCACAGCCAACCGAGCCAAGCGCTTCAATACTGAGGTGTGTCTTTAATCTACGATGTAGATCTTGGGCAACGTCCAACGGTACTTCTTGACCGCATTTCCTTTCTTTGGTGTTGTATCCCGACAGAGACAGCCAGCTAGGCATAGATGAGGTTGGTGTTACGGCAACGGGGAAGGACGGGGAGATATCTCAAGCAGCCTGCCACACAACTCAGAATTCGGCATGGGCTGAGATTTATCCCTGGAGCTAGTGACGGCATGAATCCATCACGAGGACATGGTCCCTGGCCCAGCGAGTCGCGACTCTGCACCATGAAACCTGGGTCAGCTTCTCCGGTCACCAACTTTCAGAGTCTCGACAACAGGCAAATTTTCAACTCGAGCCTCTGTGGCGCAGTTGCAACCCTGCACTCTGTTAGAAGTATACTGGCAAGGATGATTAGTATAGAGCCGACTCGGCTCCCTGGCTCGAGGAGGAAAGGAGTTGGTCTGGCCAATGGATGACTTATTGGTCTCGCGGCTACACCGACAGAACCAGCGACCATGTTCGGCCATCTCAATCTGAGGCTGTCTGTCAACGGAAAGTTGCCAACCACCGTCATGCTGATTGTGGTCCCTGAATTACAATTTAGGATTCGGTCAGTAGACTTTTAACTCCCCGCAAGCTATGGATGCTTTCGAGCGACAATTTGTGTGTTACATCCCAGAGTAGGAAATCTACTACCTTGAAAGCTGATCTCTCTCTCTCTCTCTCTCTCTCTCTTTCTCTCTCTTTTCTGGTTTGCCTTACATCGGTTTCAGAATTAGTATAATATCTACGGAGACCTTACTGTAAACCATGACTAAACGATTGAAGGAACCTTGATCGGAAATTCTGTCAGCAAACGATACGGCAGGAGATTTGCATGTTTTCCGTGAGTGTCAAGTCTGGTCTTCTGTCTCAACGACAATAATCATGACGTTCAAAACCCGGCATAAGGCTCTAGCGGCTCGCATTCCCGCCTATAGCTTAAGCTACATCGGAATAGAGCTGGCGTTGGTGCCTACTTACCAGTTCGAGATCACTCCCCAAAGCGCACTCAGCCGCGGCTTTGTGGTTGGCACATACCAGTCGAGTCCCGGGCTGTCATTCTCCCTTGTATGATGTCCCAGACTATGTTCTCTGACTTCAGGAGATGGGCGGATTAGGTTTCCGCTGCGGTCGCGCGTGGTGCCGGTTGTCTAAACTCTTCGGCCGCATACCTAATTCCATGTGGCCTTTTTCTATATCGTGCCAGTAATGGTTGTTGCCGGAACCTGGTTCGTTCCCGAAGCAAGTCCAGTTGATCTAGAGCTTGATGTCCCGACAGAAGCTAACGACTGTCGTCTGCAGTCACCGCGATCCGAGGCCGAAATGAAGAAGTGCTAGTCGCCCTCGCCGGTTCTCCGCGAAGGCAAATTCACCGACGACAAAATCGCCGCCGAGATGGTCCACATCCGTGCCGGAGTGTATACGGCGCCACCCTCGTCGAAAAGTTGGGCTTCGTCAATCCGTTCACCGTAACAATCATCACTACAGTCATCAACATCACCAAGTGCCTGTGCTCCATGGTGCTCCTCGACAAGACGGGACGAATGTAGAGTTTACCATTTCCCCCTTTCTTCACAGCCCTTCACAGCCACAGGGATTCGTTTTTCCTCGTGCGCTGGCTATTACCGATTGGCTAACGCGGGCATCGGCAAAACGCAGGAACGTCATCTTTCTTCGGCGGATCGATTCAGAGGGCCGGCCTCTTCGCCATGGGAGGCCTCGGACTGGCCCCAAACCCGGAGTGTCGCCGTCAAATCTGCCGTTGTCGCGATGATGATTGTCGTGACTACAGGATTCACTCTGGGATGGGCCCCCTACGTCGCACGTACACTCAGCTGCGATTCCGAATATTCGTCTCCTTGACATCGCGTACCGCACCGCCAGCTTCGTCGACATCGTAATGCAGTTCGCTGTCGCGTTCACAATGCCGTATCTGCTAAACACACCGTATGCCACATTTGGGATCCAAAGTTGGTCTGATCTTCGGCACTATTGGGATTCTGTAACTGGTCTTGGTCTACTTCTGTGTGCCGGAGTGCAAGGCCCGTACTTTAGAGGAATTAGTTTGAATTGTTTGACCCGAAAGTACCCATGAGGGATTGTCAGAAGACGGCGCTCAGTAGCGTAGATGTCCACATCAGCAGCCAAAAACAAGATGTAGAAACTGCTGTGGAGGTGGCTGTGAGAATAGGCAGGAGGAAGGGACTAGGTGCAAATGCTGGGAGGACTGATCCTGAAGGAGAGAGGAGAGATTGCATCGTATCAATATCACATAAGACTTTCTGGAACCAGTCTGAGTACGGCGTCTATCCAATAGCAATTAACCTAAGCGAAGCAAGTAGATATCGTACACAAAGTAAGCCAGATGTAAATACCAAAGGAGTGACGCTTTCCTCCGTATACTCCCACCAGGAAATCAACCGTTACATCATCAGATAAAAGCAGACTACCATGATCATTAACCAACCTCCACATTTACCAGGTGTATCGCAGCGCACTATTGTTGACAGGTCATCCATTCATGCTATGTATATTTTGAACCGCTTGTGGCGAAGATCCGGCCGAGCAAGGCATTTAGAGCATGAAGGCGCCGAGGGCGAAAGCACCCGCAACGGCCAGGCCAGCAGCGCCGAGCAGGCTGTTGCTGCCGGGGGCAACGACGCCCGGAGCGGCGTTCGGGGTGCTAGTCTGACGTCCGCCACCGATGGTGGAGGTAGCGATGGAAGGGAACCCACCGCCGTTGGAGGTCAGGAAGGTGGTGGTGATGGCGCGCTCGCTGGTACGGGTGCTGCGCTCGGAGGAGGTGGGAGCGGGAGTGGCACCGCCGCCACCGCCGCCGATGGTGGTGGTCAGCTGAGAGCTGGCAGTCAGGCGGGTGGCTAGGACGATGACGGTGTTGGCGGCGGAGGTGGCAGACGAGGCGTAAGAGGTGGACTGGAAGCCGCACTCGTTCATGATGCTGTTGATACCTGTTTACCATGGAGGATGTGGTTAGCTATGACTTGGTTGGAAAGACAAGACACATGGAAGCAACCCACCCTCAAGGCTGCGCTGCTGGTCGCTGGCGACCTTGGCAGACATGCAGCTGGAGCACTGAGCAGCCAGGTTCTTGACATCGAAGGAGGTGTTGGTGCAGACACACTGAGCGTCGAGCTCATCCTGAAGCTGGTCGCTGTTGTTGTTGGTCTGGCCGGGGATGAAGTTGACAGTGCAGATGTTGCCAAGGTCGCGGATGGGGCGGCAGATGGCAGTGCAGTCCTGGGGAATGTCGTTGGTGTTGAGGCGGAGGTCAGCGTTGACGACCGCGGCAGCAACGGAGAGGGCGAGAATCTTGGCCTGCATCTTGTTGAAGTTGGGGGTTTTTGTCGAGGGAAGTTGGTGATGGTTGAAAAGTTGAGAGAGAGCTGAGCGAGCGTTGAAAAGAGCCGAGGCTGCTAAGGGTTGGTAAAAGGGCGAGAGACTAGCTGTCGATAGGCGAAGTGAAGCTGGATAATTGTGATCCGATGAGGTGAGAAAGCTGATTGCAAGAGACGGGATCGTGATAGGGTATTTATGTATTGGGGTCCACTCGTCCATGCCATGCGTGAACGGTATTGCTCCCTCGGTGCTGACCCGGAGATCCGCTTCGGCATCTCATGGTAGGCCCCTAGGCTTCGAAACAACCGACAGCTTATGTGTGCCATGACAAGACGACAAGTGGTGGCACTGATGGGAGAAGGAAGGCAAAGGAGAGAGAGCCATCTCGGCCAACCAGCAGGGCTGTGGTGGGCATTGCCAAGCTGCATTGCAGAGTCCCCGAGCAGTCAAAGCCTCTCACACCCGAGGACTTAGTGATGCTATCGGTATGCCGCACTTTGCCAGCCACCCCCCAGTAAGAATTGACGTCTCGTTCTCTGAGAGGTGAACATGCCTCTTTTGCCGTGTTCTAGGCGCAGCTCGCAGAGCATCGCAGGGTGGCCAAAGAGTCCTGCAGGTATAGACCAGCGTCTGTCGAAGCATAACATCGTGAAACGCCTCTTTTCTACCGTCAACCGTGCCTGTCCCGTCGCCTCTCTTCTCCACGTGAACCGGTACCGACTAGTGCCGTTGCTCAGATCTTGTTGTTAGCGTGCCCCGGTAGTCTATCTCAGATGTACACTCACCTCAGCGATGGGGTTTTCCATCTTCCAATGTGCGGGAAGCGAGATACGACGAATGGCGATTCGACGCACGGCACGTCTTTGCGGAAGTGGTATTGAGGGGGTTAGAGGGTATCATTCTGGCCCCCCAGTACTGTCTTGTTCGTCCGGTCGTTGTTACTTGCCATTGTGCCGGACCATGTTATTCGGTCCTCTTCGCCAGTATTCACGCAAGGTCCATGTTGGGAATCCTTCCTGATAAAAAAAGGAACGAAATAATTCAAGGGGTGGAAAGGATGCTTCGTTACCATGGAGAATATCTGACCAGCAAGAGCACAGAGAATGTGTTGGTGACCGTGGCCCACGCCCATTTCCGTCCGCTTCCTAACCCCTGGAGCTAAGCTTCACCAATCCAAGGTTGCGGGAAATGACGCCGGGCAGCTGCCAACACTCAACTCTTGTTCCAATGACCACCCTCCATCTCGAGTTGACCATTGCCAATGATCTGTCGTGATAACCAGGCACCTCCCTTCCTTCGGCATTACCCTTGCTAAGCTCAGAGCCTCAGATGGGCATGGCGCTGACTGGTGCCGCCACCCTCCCTTCTTCCCTCCATGATATCTCTCTTCTCCAACCTCCAGGGTCTGTCTGGCTGAAAGTCCGTCCGCTGTGCGACCCTCAAGCCTCCCCCCCATAGTCTGTCTTCTTATGCCTTTTGCCACCCAGCCAACGATCTCCCCTTAGTGAGCTGTCGTGTTTCATTTCCAACCGTGGCACCGAGCCGTGCGCGGGGAGCTCGCAAACCTGGATTAGTGTTTACCGCACGCCGAACTCCCCCAAACCGTCCGTTGAAATGGTCTCCGTGTGGCTCGGCTGCAGCTCACTCCATGACCTGTGTCACGCCGATTTGTCGTCTTACCGGTGCTGTGCTTTTCTTTCTCCTTGATCCAGAGGGTTTTGCCAGATCTGTGGCAACCTTTGGGAGGTGTAAGACCGTGGCATGATTCAAACCGCCCTAAGAAACAAAAACAGTCTGTGTTACCACGGAATTGTGGCTCAAGTGTTTTAGCTGCTGTGGCGAAGGCTCGCCTTCACTCACTGCGCAGCCAGCTCACAAGTGATCGCGAAAACGATGAAGATGCATGATACGTAGTTCAGCGTACGCATCTGTCATCTTATCCTCTCTCACGGCTGCAGAAGAGTATGATTGGAGTCTCTACATGTTCACAAACAGTGAGATCTGATTTCATCTTTCATCGAAAGACACTATCAACTTAGTAGCTCATTGCCCTGGCAACTCTGAATTAAGAGTGTCCTTCGCGCACGCCACATCACAAGCACCAATCCCCAAGAAAGTTCGATCGAAGTTCTAGCCCTGCGCCACTGTATTGTCAACCCCTGATAAAGCTATGATCACTTCAATGGGTGTAGATCTCGGCTTTGAACGAGCTTTCCCCCGCTCACCATCTAATCGCCTCGTGTATTTGGAACCATGCAATCTGAAGACTGAGCATATTCATGATCGTCTCCATCTCGTTATCATAATCCACCGCCTAACATGGGCAAGGTTGAGGTATCCTTGGATGCGGGCTTATGCCGTCGGGAACGATTCGAGCTGGGGCCAGGAACAGGCACGCATGAGGAGGACAGCAGGTTCATCCAAGGTCGAGACATCACGTACCAGCGGTTGAATCCCTCCTGCCCCAAGCTCCCGGCCATCTCAAGTCTTCGAACAAGGATTGAAAGACACGCCAACTGGGTTTACCCCCAGCCCAGCTGCTGGCTCTTTGCAGCGGATGTCGACATCCTCAGATGATCAGATGGCCTCGCAATCCGTGGCTGAGTGTATGCATAGTGGCGATGGTATGCCCGTAGGTTTGTGATGCTGAAAAGCCCCAAACAGGAGCAAGGTGAAGCAGAGCCATTATGGCGCGCGTGATTTTTATTTTTATTTATTTTTAAAAAAGATTAGCACATCCAAACCTCTCCCTGGCGGGCTGCACCCCGCATTTGAACATCCAGAGGGGGCGGCGTCTTGGATACGTTAAGCCGAGAGAAGGTGGCTCTGGCACTTCCTCGGTAGTGACCGCCAAGTACTAAGGTAGCGGTTTCTTTTCCACGGAGTACCTCTGTCGACGGGTTTGCACCACCTTCATTTCGCTCAGAGCTGGACCATGCGCACGCGGGTTATTCAGGATCACGAGACAAGGGACGATGAAGAGATTGCCCCTCCCTCGGCCAACATGAGCCAAGCCAAAGGTACTACACACTTCCTCCCGTCACGCTCTGCAGGAACCACTCGAACCCGACAGCGAGAAGAGCGCGAACTAGCGGGCCGTGCCCTCCAACCACCCTCCAAGGCGGATCCTGCAAGGGGGGGACGAGAGAAAAGGGTAGCTCGGCCTACGCCGAGATTACTCGGCAGCGAAACATGCCAGGGCCGTCCGTGCTACTGCTGCAGCTGCTGCAGACCGAGTGATTATTACATGTGCCATCGGGACACCCCAAAGAAGTGCTGTCATGGCGGCATTTCTTGATGAGTATATTGGCGGAGCAGAGGAGGAGAGGTCCGGCGACTCGCCTCCGGGTTTGAGTGGAGATCGAGACGGCGGCCGATAGGATTGCCTGCTGACAACACCACATGGGCAAAATGCGTCCAAGTCGAGAAGACCAGTCATTGAAAGCGCTCGCTCGACTTTACTCGGTCATCTTTACCGATCTGTTCGATCGCCATGCTTTCTAGGTTTGGGGCGAAAGCCCAACTGAGTGTGTATCAGCAGACTCATCAGAGCCTCATGCTACGTCTGTCTGCCTTCTTGTCTATCCCCTCTGGCAGATCCAGTGGATTGAGATGCATCTGCAGGCCCGAGGTTTCGTTGGAGGACGAACCCGCACAATCGTCCAGAGTCGGCCTTCGCTTCGCGCAGCGATGCAGTCAAGAGGAGTTTTGCTGACACGGTCAGATTGACGTCACGAAGGCAGCTGGAATGTGGTCATGCTCTTGTGAGCAAGGGATGAGTTCACGCCTGCAGCGCAGCATGCTACAAGTGAGCAGTTTGCGAGAAATGCGATGAACTTATCATTATCGGTGGGTGAGTACACCTTGGGAACAATAACTAATGCGCTCTAGTCCCGGAAAGAACTCGTGCCGTACCTCAAAACTCGTCAACTTAACGTCGCGAACCCAATATCTGCCAAGATCGCCACCATTCTAATTCGTCCCGCCTTCTCCATTCCCTCTGGCTCTGTGAAGCGGTGCATGATGCGAAGAGCAGTGGGAGGTCACGTTTCTCAATAGCATCCGGTGCGTCAAGGAACCGACCAACGGAGGACGCCGGGCCTGACGGAACGGGAATTGCGGGGCGCTCTGCGGGCCGGGTCGGCGCCAATGGCGGTGTTGTGGGGTTCGCACCAGATGTCCTGCTCGAAAACAACATGCGAACTACCAGGAGTGGTACTTGCATTTGGGATATTAGAACCATCTAGAACCCTAGGCATCCACTTGCCTGCGCTAACATCGTGGCCGTTGGCTCGTGTCGGACGGCCTCACTGCCCTGTCCAATGGGGGTTCATTTCTTTTTGGTGCTTTCGAGGAAGTAGTGAGGTAGGCGGTTCGATTATGTTAGTCTGCTCGCGACTCCGGTCTGAAACTTTGGATCCAATCTGCAATCGAAGCAGCAAAAGTCATGGGGAAATGCGCGACAGCAATTGTCCCATCATTTCAAGGGATCAGATGCTGAACCCGCAATCTGCCGTGGGAATCCCACCAAGAATATGCTTCCAGTGAACGGGGATTTCTGAAATTCCCATCCAAGGCCGCCAAACTGTTATCCAGTCCACTGACGACTGGACCGCCATTTGGATGTGACATGAAGTGATTAGCGACCCCGTGGCACCCCCTTTATCCGTACCTGGCGCTCACAGGGAGGCTCCTAGACTGACGGTCTTTTCGCGCACATTTTGCTGGGATGCTGGAAACTCGTCCATTGACTTTACTTTCCCATGGCCTTCCATACTTAAAGTCAAGAGCCTAGAGCGCCTGTGAATATGTAACTGATGACGTCACGATCCCCAGGGCGTTGTAGCTGCACTGCCCTTGCGGTGGCCATTCAGTTGGGCTCGGAAGCTTTTGGCCCACAGGCGAACTGAGTAAGGTAGAAAGCAGCCATGCGCCATCCTTGTCCGCATCAAGACTCCTTCATCATTAGCATTCCAGTCCAAAGTGCGTGTTCAACATGTATTAGCATTACTACTCTGGGTTTTCTAGGGATTCGGATTTTGTGCCGCGCGGTTGGCTCTGTCAATGGGTATCATACACTTAATGGAGAAAGCAAAAGAACAACTCCATTACCCAATACTCCGTGAATACCCACAGCATCAATATCACTTATTGCTTGCATCCTTGCTCACATGTTCTCGAGGGTGTGATTGCTGAAATCAAAGCTGAACCCAGCATTTTGCCCAAACACAAAAGAAGCTTGGCTTTCCTGTGGTGCTGGCAATGGCGCAGGCCGAAGTGTGATAGCTCCCAATGTTGGCCTGGTTGGCTTCGTACCCAGCGAAGGGATTCTACCACGGTTGGCGTCATTGGATTCCGATACTTTTCGTCTTTTGTTCTGTGGCATCTTCACTGTTGAGTGTGTGCTCGTAGAAAAATCCTCCTCCACTTTGCGGTAGACCCATTCACAAGCCATGACGCCAAACTTGACAGCTGTCGGGTTGCGATGGTTGCTGAGCCTACTTTTGGTAGCGTACTGGACGAATCTCTTGCGAAGCCATGACAGGGTGTCGAAAACCCTTGACCTGATGATCCAGTCATCTGGATCTACGCCGACGAATACTCGGCCGTCGCTCTTGTATCTTTGAAGGTTGATATCTGTTGCATTTGTCAGTATTCCGAAAGAAAACTATTGAAAGGATGTGCTGAATACCTATTGCTGCCCTTGTCTCGACGGGGCACTTGCTTGGCTGGGGCGTTTGCTCAGACTTTCGATGCATGAGATAGTCGATGAAGTAGAACGCCTCGAGATTCGGAAGGTGCCGAGCAAGGAATTCGTAGAGGTGAATAGGGTGAGTCCTTCTGCGAGAACGGGAGTGGTAGTTCCCGCAATGGGTGCAGCGGTAAGTATCGTTGGTAGGGTCCCATTGATGACAGTATGGCATGGCGACTTGGCGAATGTTGACCAACGCTGCGCAGTTGATGGGCAGGCTCAAGCGGCTCCCAGTTTTGAACAGGTTAGGCGTCAGGTATTCCAAGCAAACCACGTCATCCCCACCGCTGAAAGAGACAACCCGGCGATCCTCGAGCCTTAGAACCCCGGGCCGGCTTGCAAGGCGTCGCAATATTCTTTCGGCTTCCCTGCACGTTGCCGAGAGTATGTCCATTGTTTGGTTAATAGAGACGTAATTGGATATGTCGGCTTGCGGGGTTGGATATCGAGGCTCCAAGGTGGCCCGCCTGCGTGTCCGAGGATTCACTTCCTGGGAGAAAATTGGTAGAGCGTCATGGTCGCTGTCATCGACGTCAACGGGAGCGAGTGCAACGTGTCCGGGCGGGTGTAACGGTTGAGCAACGGTTTGGAGGCGGATCCAATGCATCCCGGGCTCGATAACGGCGGCCTCCCAGATCATGTATCGGATCTCGGCAGGCAGTCTTGGAAATGGCGTGAAGCAATTCGTTACTTCAAATTTGACCTTTGGTTTCATTGTGGGCGATGCCGTGGAACGAACATGGCTGGTGACGGGCGGTGGTAAGTTGACAGAGTGGCGGTGGACCATGTTGGGCATTACGGTACTGCTGCGTATAATTTCGCAGGGAAGCTCCTCAAAGGGCGGTGGCAGTTGGGAATCGATGAGGAGAGTGTGGGCTTGCCTCTCAGCGTGGAGTCATGAACATGATCGATTTCGGTGATTCAGTCGCCTGGTGCTTGGTGGGTGAAGGCCCTGTGGTTGGGACGAAAAGAAGGAAATGGCTTTGGCCGTGGATTGATGATATTTCCACAAAAGATTGCTGGAGAATTTCTATCGGATGCTGGAGAGAGCAGATGTTGGGAAGTTGGTCGGATTCTGTGTGGGAATCAAGGACCTGAACGTCGGCGCCGAGTGAGAAGTCGCGGAAGGCGCATCGGGTTAATACCGGAAGTAAAGGAAGCGTTGTTGGTCGGTGCCTGCCCGGATCAAGTCAGGCAGGAACGACCTACGCAGGCGCTGTCCTGGGTAAGGTGAGAGTGGGGGAAGGTACCTTAAGGTAAGGTTTTGAGGCAATTGCTCGGATGAGAACCTTGCTAGATTGTGGCTGCCTTGATTTGATCCATTACTCATCTTTCGAGTCTCATGAGCCCTTGAGTGAGATCTCACTCATGAGAGACTTATGAATGTGTTTTGGTCTCTCGGCTTCTCATTAATCTCATCATCCTTGTTGGTATGGTTCGTTCATTTGATAGCTTGAGTCCCTTCATGGAATTTAAATCATCTTCAGAGACCACGTGTTCCTTGGATCTACTTGCGTTCTCACCTCATCAGTTTCTTTGCCAAGCGAACAACGTCCCGGAAGTCGTTCCCAATAGCCTCTTTGGTCCTCCTCGCCTCCTCCAAGCCTCCTTTCTTGTATCCTCCTGGAAAGCACACCCACAAGACAAGGAGGACTACCAAAACTGCCAGCGCAATAGGCTGCAGCACCCCAACCCCTTTACTATTCGCAATCGCTCCGATGCCGAACGGTATGATGGCTCCTCCAGCACCACCAAACGCTGCCGCGAAGCCGATGACGCTGACGTGCTTGTCGCTAGGGAGCAGCTTCGCGGCTGCGACAATGGCGGCGGGAAACAACGGACCGAGGAAGAACCCCAGAAGCATGACGAAGATGACCGAGGCAACAAAGTTCGGAACAAGCCAGTATAGAATCTGGAGACCAATGGAGAGGAGGACGTAGACGGCGATGGCCCTCTTCTCCCCGACACGCCCGGTGACGAACCCGAGCACCAGACGTCCAAGCGTGAGACCCAACCAGAACAACACGGTAGTGATACCCGCGAGGAACGGCTCGGCGTGACGCACCCGCAGCATAAAGGTGACAATCCAACCCCCCAAGGCGACTTCGATCCCGACGTAAGCTAGAAGATAGAACGCAAGCAGCCACGTGATCGGCTTCCGCACCACCGCCATCGTTGATGTCCGATTCGCGCCGTCAGTCGACGATGGATGCTTCCCGCGGTGAACCTCCCCCGTAGCCTCCCAAAACGCCGTCGCGGTGAGGACGAAGGTAATGCCCGTCATCGCTGTCATGACATAGTAGAAGGTATACCATTCCAGCTTCGCCTTGGTGACCATCGCCGACGCAATCAGTGGCCCAACCGTTGCCCCGAGGCCGTATGCGCCGTGGAGGAAGCCGAGAAGCTCGTTGGAGTTCTGCATGTTGCCGATCCAGGCGTTCCATCCGCTGTCCTCGAGGCCGTTGCCATAACCTGCCAGTAGTAGGGCGAACGGGAGAACGGGGTACGGCGGGTGTAATGCGAGTGGGAGGAAGCCAAGTGTTCGACCGATGGGACCGATGATGGCGATCCCGCGCTGGCCCAATGTTCGGTGTAAGTAGTTGTTTGATAGTGCGGCTCCGATGTAGCCGACGAAAGGCGAGAGGAAGAGCAATGACACGATCGTGTACGAAATGTCATAGTATGTTTCGATCTGTCTCCCCGTAAGTCCACACCGCTCCGCGAATTTGTCGCATTAGGTGAGCATACATATGGGAGTAAAGCCTGAACATGGGTCAGCCAGCCTTTCACCGTATTTGGGGAGGGGAGAAAGCCCACGCCAATAGCACCGTCATTCATGCCCATAACAGTGAAGCTGTAGAGAGTGGCCACATAGCGAAACGCACTTGTCCGTGTTCTGTTCCATGTTTCTAGAGCTGGCTCTTCTGCCTCAATCGAGCTCACGCCTTGTTTCTCGTTTGCCTCCATCTAAGAAAGGAGGAGTTGAGCCACGTAACGGCCTTGTTGGCTCGTCGTAGATGCGAGGGTGGTAATATTCAGGTCTAAAAACCTGCGATGAAGCCCGCTTTTCAACGTCCAGTCTCATTCCGTTCACAGTTTGTATTAT
The DNA here is from genome assembly GCA_036785465.1 of Colletotrichum agaves. Taxonomy (NCBI): domain Eukaryota; kingdom Fungi; phylum Ascomycota; class Sordariomycetes; order Glomerellales; family Glomerellaceae; genus Colletotrichum; species Colletotrichum agaves. Next base: position 193,378 of record JAXISO010000006.1, read on the forward strand.
CTTAATGAGAAGAAAGAGGTGATCACATTAGCTCCATGATCGACGCCGGATTGAGGGGTCGCCGCCACTGACTTTGCCGGATTGGGCTGCCGGGAGCACAACCGCGGGGGCCCGTACTCCCCTTCCACTTCTTATTCGCCCGGAAAGTCTGTCGACGTCGGGTACGTTAATTTTCAGTGTAGGGCGACAAGCCGAAGTCTTCGTATTGCCGCTCGTGTCTTAGAACCCGAAGTTTGCGACTGGACCTCCCGTGTACGAACTCCTCCGAGCGCGACTACTCCGTGCGATCCACGGTCGAGCTTGAAGCGGAGTCCGGAGCCGATCCGGAGCCGAAGGCAATGAGCTCCGTCTGACCACCTGGATGCGCCCCCTCCCGCCCGGGTGCGTCGGTGCGTCTGTGTAATTACGGGGCGTCCTCATTCCTCTCCAAGATTCACCCGGCCGCGCCATCTTCAAAACTCACGAGAAATCACGGCAAACCTGGTAATGTTCGTTGCTCATCATGTCCAGTGGTCGGCGTGCAGAGGAAACCGACGACACCGCGCGACAAGCTATGGTGCTTTCGCCAACAGTCGGAGGGACGCTGTCCGCCGGGCGTGTTAGCAGTCGGCGTCGAAGGTTCGGCCGCCCTCTGCGATCCGAACCCCGCGAAAACTCAACATCTCCGCGCAAACGCTGCGCCGACGGCGACGTGGCGAGCAGTCCAACCGGTTGAGCAATGGGAGAATGGGGATGTCAACGGCTTCTCGCAGGCTCAGCCGAGAGAAGCCTCATTGGGGACGGCCTCCGCGGGGAGCAGCCGGGTAGCTGAGGCGGGACGCCGGAGGAAACTTTGGCGCTCTCCTGCGCGATTGTTTCATCGGACGAAGCGGGCGCTGGAAAGCAAGGCAGTTGGTGAGGAACCTGAACATTGGATGTTGGCACCAACCCGCGGAGGAGTGTAAACCTTTATAGCTCAATAGGAAGCTATAATCAAGTTGTCGGAGATTAACCTCGAGTTTACACTCCCACATATCCAGGATCAACAGTCACTGGGAAGCTTGGACATGCGCTCTTCCAATTACCCCAGCGAGCGTCGACGTTGGGTAGTCTCGCCGAGCTGGGACTCAGCCTGCTTCAAGACTTCATCACCGCCCTCACACCGCCTAGGAAGTCCTATCGAAACTCCCTGTTGGTCATTGGAAACGAACAAAGGAGGCTTGCATGAAACGCGAGCAACACACTCGAAAAAGCCGATCGTTCACTTGGTCCGCCCGGACAAACGACACCAGCCGCGATTTTGTCTCCTTCCCGTCTCCTTGGAGAGTGCCGCAATCCTCCAGGCAAGCGGATGTGGCACGCAATCTGATCAGACCGATCGTGGACGGAGAGTCGCGGGTGAAGTTTGAGGTGCTCAGAGCAGGCACCTACTTTATGATAGGATGCCTACGCGAGGCCTCCCCGTCTTCGCGAGAGCCTCAGGACGGTAGGCCTTTTGTGTGTGTCCTGGTGTAACCTGACGACTCTAGCAGGGCACAGCAAACAGGAGCTCTATCGCATCGTCGTGCTTGAGTTAATGACTACCCGTCGCGTACGACCTTCCGAGACAACATTAGCATTGGGTCCCGGAGGCCACCAACTTTTGTCTTGTGGGAATTTGCAGTGGATTGAGGTGACATTTCATCCGCTTCTCATTACCTTAGCTATTCGACATGGTACTGTCGTCGCCTTTAGTATACGAAACACCGCATGTCGAACGGATCCTTCCTTCCATCTGAGATGATCACTCGCCCGAGAAAATGTACCATCACGACCTCGCAACATGCCGAACATCAAGGCCTAAAAAGCCTGGCGCCATACACACATCCAGCAAACTAAAGCACTGGCGTAAAGAAACGGTCCTCAATAACAGTCCACGCGACCCTTCGAACGTTACAATGCCTACAATTCAAGATGTACAGCAGCCGCGACTCAACTGAAGCGTCGGATGAACGGCACACCTGATTATGTGTTGTCCACGTCGACACAGTGGCGCACGCGGCACGTCCATGCCGCGGCAATTTCATCCCGTGTGTGCCCGCTCTTACGGCCTCAAACGTCGTCTAAAGGTCTCCACTCCTTTTTTTTTCTATCTAGTATATATTAGTCCGGGCATGGACGCCCTAGAGACCGAAAGTTTTTTTTTTCCTTCTTACTTTAGGGTATCCCTTCCGATGGTTTTTTTCCCCTTGTACCGACACTTTGAAAGGACTCACCTTGTCCTGGCGCAGACGTTTACGACACACGTTCTTTATAATGAAACAGCTGGTGCGCCCGCTGAAATAGCGAGTCATCCGAGGAACTGCTGGCTCGCATCTACGGTTTGGTTCAAGAGCCGGATAATACTTGCTTCCGGTCTGTCACAGGCACATGGTTGGCGAGAAAGAAGTGATATGGACGGTTGGTACATTGCAAAGCTTGAAAACGTCCAGCAGCAAAAGAAAAGTGCGCTGGACGCCTGGAGGTCGGCTATAGAAAAGGTGTGGGTGCTTGCAGCCGATATATACACCGGGTATAAATCTATTCACATAATTGAGAAACGAACAAGTGCTCGTCCTTGGTTTTACTTCTTCTCCAACACATCGCGAGTGCGATTTTCCGCTCAGTGGCGGTTGTGGAAGAGGTCACGGGCGTGACGGCGGAGGTTCTTGGAGCAGCCGTCATCCTTAGCGGCAGCGGAGGCAGCGGCCGTGGGGGCAGCCGGGGCAGTGCCGTTGGAGGGGGTGCTGGGTGTAGCACCAGAGCCGGAACCGGAGCCAGAGCCAGAGCCGGAACCGGAGCCAGAGCCGGAACCGGAGCCAGAGCCGAACAGAGCAGGGCCGGGAATCTGGTATTTGGTGATGGTGGTGTAGGGGTTGAAGAGGATACCGGGGTCGGTGGGCTTGTACAGGGCAGTGCCGAGGGTTCCCTCGGGGTTGGAGGAGCCGGAGCCAGTGATCTTAACGTTGACGCATTGGGGGTAGTTCTGGGCACCGTTCGCCGAGCCAGCACCGTGGACGGCAATGATCTCGTGGCGGACGACGTAGTTACCCGGAGCCAGCTCGGAGGGTATGGTGGAGGTCCAGGTGTTGTTGTTGTTGATGAGCTTGGTGGCAGCCCACTCCTGGGTGGCGATGTCGATGCCGGCCTCGTCGATCTTGACCCACTTGAGGGTAGCGGGGTCGGCGGTCTCGCACTCGGCCTCGCACTTGGCGACGTAAGTCAGGACGGAGCCAGCGTGAGACTTGGGCCAGGGAGACCAGAAGAAGTCGATCGTGCCGCCGGCAGACACATTGGCAGAAGTACCACCGGGAGCAGCCTTCTTGTGGCAGTTGATGTCGACGGTGCCGTAGGCGTCGGGGGCAATGAAGCCGTTGTCGAGGTTCTCAGCGGACCAGGCGGCGATGGTAGGGGGAGTGCCGCCGCTCTGCTTGAGGTAGTAGTAGTCGAGCTTGTAGCCGTCCTGGTACACTCCGTCGAAGCGGAAGCCGGTGACGGTGCCGTGGGCCAGAGCGGAAGCGGCGAAAGCGCCAACAAGGGCAATGGTGTTCTTTAGGGAAGACATTGTGGTTGAAAGAAGGTTGAGTCCTGAAAACGGGAGTCGAAAGGTGAATGAATGAGCCTCGTTCGTGGATGTAAAGGTTTGCAAAAGAATGTCCCAGCTTCACACAGTGAAGAACTGACGGTTAGACGATGGAAAAGAATGAAAGTGGTAAGGACCAGAGAGTATGCGACCTTGCAATGTTGGATGCTGATCAACGAGGAAGAATAACGGAAAGCGAGGGCGTCGTCGCTGTATTTATCCCACCGGCTACCATACCCCCATTCCACGCCCTATCTGCCGTTTTCCTTCTGCCAAGATGGTCTGGCGCGGACACCGATGGCTAAGCCGCCCTCCCCCAGGAGGAGGAGATGGAGAAACTTTGTAAGACCGAAACACCAATCTGCAAACCAGTGTCGTGGAATTTTGGGGGGGGGGGGTAACGGGGGGGGGGGGTAACCCAGTCAATGCCGGCCGATTTGTCAAGATCAGCTAAGGTTTTGCTTAAAATCGTCGCAGTACTATGTAGTCAGCAACTACTGCTATATTTCTATTCCTCAATCGGCGTGGAAAATACCCCGTTTTCTTTTTCAGACATCAAGGTTACCAAGAGATGTATTGTTCCCCTGCGGTGCGGCGTTGTGCCCATTTCCATCATCGCATCGCTGTCGTCGATTCCGGTCGCTCTGCCGTCATGGCATGGGGAGGATCATTGATCTGGCCAAGGGGCTTCAGCCGGGATCGCGGCCTGGGTCAAGTCATGTCATGGAAGGTGACGACCACGATGGAGTTGTTGGCTCGCTTGGCGGAATGCGTTGGCCCACTGACGATTGCCCATGCTGTTTACAGAACACACAAGGACATACCGGAATCTCAGACATAGCGCCGACCATGAAACGGACCCTCCAGGCGCCCTTAATAAGGAAGGTAGATTTGCTTAGGTGCTATTCATGTCGTGCCGCGGTACTGTTGATGACGGCAACGTTAAAGTTATGTTTCATCCACTTCTGAGCGTTTCTGGCCAGTCAGATAACCCGAAAACAGAAGAGCATCCGCAAGAGAATCAGAGATCAGGATTAAGGTGTGGTTCCTGGCGTCCCTGGATCATTTCTCCACACTTTATCGCCCACGTTTTTGTTATTGGCTTTTTTCCTTCCCCTTTCCATACTGTCCAGCTCCGACGTCATCTCGTCTGGCTGTTTCCTTTGCGACGATCTCATAGTCGAGATGAACACGCCAACTGCCAGACCGTTTTATTTCTTCATGCGCCCAGACTGTGGCACTAGTTATCTCATCTCATTGTGCCGAACCCGTCGTCCGAGGGCACCGTTGGCACTGTCGATGAAACCTGCCTGCATATTTGACACCAACCGTTAGCCAGCAGTAAGCGTTGAATCATCTGCAGTCAGTAGGTGGCCAGCCGCCGCCTCTGGCGCTGGCCATTCTGCGGCCACCGGGATCCCCCTTATTCCCATGACACTTGAGACCGCCTCTTGGACTGGCAGGATGCAGCATCGAAGATGGCGTCACGGTGCGGAATCCCTGGAGCCTCTGCATTCGAACAGCCCTGTTGTCGCTTAACATCTCAGCTCCACAAATCGCAAACCCCCGCTCCAAGCCTTTTGGGTTAGCGTGTGTTTTGAATAGACTTCTGCCGTCGTCAGTCCTTCCCGACAACAATGCAGAGACCACTCACTTCTCGACTGTTCGAAGGCTGAGAAGCCGGTGTGTCCGCTTATCAACATGCGGACCCCATGACTAACGCTCAATGCGACAAATAACTCGATTGTGGTGCCAAACCGGTGGTTTGTTCAACGAATTTCCGATTCAGACTTTCTAGAGGAATTCTTCGATGGATTCCCAGAATGCTGCAGGGGATTCCCACATAGGAAGATGACCGGCGTTCGGCACAACCTTCAACCGGACGCCCTTCTCTCCTATTAAGCCCTTAAACCCGTCCATGGCCTTAACGAGCGCGCCTTTACCATCGCCGTCCCCGGCAACCAACAAGCCGGGAACTTTACAAGAGCCCAAAGACGGCTTGAGGTCGTAGTCCCAAAGGGCTTGGCAGCTGTACCTGAAGCCGGTGACGTCGTTGGCAGCAACCATCTCCGTCATGGACTTGACGACGTCTTCCTTCTCCATCGTTGCCGGATGGAACCATCGACCTACGGTTTGCTGTGCCAGCTTCGCAATGCCAGCCCCGTTGTCTTCCTCCGCTACCGCAATGCGATCCTTCCACGCCTGGGTGTTAGCAGCACTAGATGTGGCATTGAAGTCGCAGGCGATGAATTTTTCCAACCGATCGGAGAACTTCAGAGCGAAATTTGTAGTAGTAGCACCCCCCATCGACACACCAACGAGCGCATGCAGCTTGGGGATACGCAAGGCGTCCAGAATGGTACGCAGGTCAGAAGCGAGCAAGTCTAGTGTCGCTGGTACAGGTGGGCTGGGGATGGAGTGTCTACCGCGAGTATCATATCGTAGAATGCGGAGATCTGGGCGCTTCTGCTTCAAAATCTCAACAACAGGATCCCACATGTGCAGCGACGTCAAGAGGGAGTTGCAGAAGGCCACGGTAGGGGCGTCGGCATAGGGGTTGCCCTCGAGTCTGTAGGGAATCGATAGATCATCCTCTGCTGTGATGTAGGAGCTGATGGCCTCATGCAGGCCAGGCGTCGTCTCCGTCTTGCCGTCGGGGGCTGTCCACTTTGCAGTGGAGGTGGGAAGCTTAGCCAGGTTGTGCAGATCGCGAGGCGCCGGGCCAAAGACATAGAATAGGGAGTAAGTACGGCGGTTCACAGCATTGACGTGTTTGACAATCTCGCCAGCGCGTGGTGTGGCCGTAGAGGCCTTGTGCTCAGGGCCTCCAAGTCCATTCTCTCGTGCGTAATCGTGAAGAACGAAATAGGTAGACTTGCCGCCAGCACCATCTCCAAGGCTGGAAATTTTGAAGACCCGCGTCCGTAGCCAACCCGGGACCTTGGACAGCATATCAATATGCTCTTCCTCGTACCACTTCTTGAACTCTGCCTCAGCAGCGGCGTCGTCGTTGAGTGTGGTCTCAATGGCCACCAGCTCTAGCCCCTCGGCCTCTTTGTCAGAGAGCTGCTCGATGGGGCGGAATGAGGGCGCCTTGCGTTCAATGACCAAGTCAAAGAAATATCTCGTCACGTCGACCTGGCCGATAGTCTCGGCCTCACGCGAAGATCGGTTTGCTCGGAGTGTGGTGTATGTGGGCGTCTCCAAATGAGACATGCAAGTGACGTCGTAGCAGGCGAGAAAGGTTGGCTCCTTGCCGTCTTTGGCGCGGTATCGCAGGCCGTTAGTGAAGATTTGGGGAAGACGCAGGCGAGTCGGGCCGTGCTCGTTGTTGTACCACTCGTGGAATTGCTCGAGAGGCAGGCCAGGCTTCGGCTGCATGGTAACGTAGAGCATGCCAGGGGTTGCCATTGTGTCTCAAGGCCTCTCGAATGATTTTGGCTCTTCAATCGGGGGTTGCGAGATAGAAAGTCGGGTCTAAGAAACGAAGAGTTGGCAAGAAAAAAGTCCCAGAAATCTTCAGCGCGACTTCAGTGTTAGGTTGTTGCTGTCGGGTATGCGGGGCAGATGACGAACGCGGGGTCGAATTGGGTGAGGGTCGGTAGGTTCGGGATGCTGGCACGGCACTCTCGTGCAGTGCAGCCGGCGGCGAAACGGTCTCTCTGAGGGGGCATTATCGGTTCCAAAGGTGGAGAAGGATCCCAAAACTGACTGAGCTATCACCGCTGATGTCGCCCCAGTTGAGGCGTTGGGTGCGGAGAGCAGATGGTGCTTCGGCATCGTCGAGATAAAATAATCGGAGAGCGGCGGAAAAGTGTTCAGCCAGAGCTTGGGGTTTTAGCGTCTCGAGTTATAATTCTTCCCCAGGGTGAAGCGATGTCGGTCGCATCCATCTGTGAGCAGCGGAAAGACGTGTTACAATGTGTGAAGGAACAAGAAGAAGGCTCAATCTGTTTCGTTTTGTCACTTCGTCCCCTCTAGCGATGGTGTTGTTGTGATCCAAGAGAGAAACGGAGATAGATGGCCGTAGTCGAGAACCATGGGAGGGCATGGACTGAGCTGTGGAGGAGAATCCTTCCAACTTCTTCCAGGTTAGATGGCATGAGGTGGAGAGCAAAATGAGTTTTCCACGTAAACCTTGCAGTTTCCCATTGGTTTACTCCTTCTCTGGACAAGTAGCTCCTTTACTCCAGTTGAAGCGCTCCTTCCCGCATTAACAGACATATATTACTGGGACGGGCAGGCGCATCACATCTCCCTAAACAGCCCTGCCTCCTGACTCAACTAAGGCGCTGTGGTTGGCCAATCCCCAACCCCCGACACCGTACCCGACCCCACTCGAAACCCGCCCAGGAAACTCACAAACGGCGTGGGCACCACGGGCACTTTCCTCGCTAATCGAAAAAGTGAAGCTACCTCCACTCGTGGCTTCTATCTACCTACCTTACCCCCCGTCGCCAACTGCCACCTCGCGCGCTCCTTGGGTGGCTAAGCTTCAACTTGCCCACGCCTCGCCAGAAAGGTCGTTGTTTGCTTCACTGTTTGCTCGAGCTGTCTGATTTCCCAATACCAGCTTCACCGCCTCATCGGCGCCCTGGCGCCCCCTCTGCAAAGTCTCCCTTCGATCCTCCCTGTCCCGTTCCACCTCCACCTTTCCTCGAGGCCACCTTATCCTTCAGCCTCAGACGCAGCTTTTCATGTAAGATCGGATACCACATGACACTATGCCAACAAATGAAGAGCTGCGACTGACATCCTTCCTAGACGTTACAACAGCTACAGTCTACCTCTAAGCCCAGCCTGTCGATATTGATACCCGATGCCACGCAAAACCCTCATTCACTCGCATGACAACAAATTGTCACCTGCTTTGACTGCTGCCTCAAGGCTAAGAAGGCGGCAACGTTCGTAGGCGACTCGGCCAACGTCGTCTCCCTATTCTTGGGCTGTCCTACCAAGAGTGAAGCCGACTTTTTCTCGGTCTTCTCGGTCTGCTACCGTACAACTCACCCTAGACAGCAATGTCGGCCTTTGCATCCCACTGCGTTTGAGCACATCTTATCCATCATAACGCTTCTTCCGCAAAGCCGTCACAATGGAGGTCTTTCTATCCAACGTTCCCCAGCAGCTGACGGACCGTACCCTGGAGAAACAGCTCAAGCCGTATATGAACGCTTTGGGTCTGACTGCCTGGATCTGTTCCTCCAAAGCAAACAAGAATTTTGGCTTCATCACTTTCTTGAACGAAAGAGATGGCCACATCTTCATCCGGCGTCATGGAAAGCAGATCCAATCGGGCCAAATAGGCGCGCATTCCCACCAACCTTCACACAATCGCTCCTTTTCGACTAAAAACAAGAAGGGCCCCATGGAGAGGGCCAATCTTCATCTGATGGGTGTTCCCGTTTACGTTGCAAAGTCCAATAAAGCACCGGATCCCTTCATGATCAAGAGTCTTCGTCACCGTCTGGAGGAAAACGCCAAACAACGCCATCGCCTCGACGCACCTGCGGTAGACGAGGCCGTCGCTTTTCCGGTCAAGCATCTTGCTTGTGGTCACAACTCCTTTCGAAACGACGCGCGAGTTCTCACCTTTGTCGAACAATACCGCCTAGATGTGGGTGCTGAAGCCAAGTTCGGTAGAAGCATGCTCATTCTGAGGTTTACAAACGACATCAAGATCGAGATTCCCTACTCGTCCATCTACGAGATGATTCATTCCTCATCGCCGTGCACATTCACACTGGTGCTGATGGAACCTCCGAGGTTCTATCAGCAGTCATCTCAAGACTTGGATAGCCAGCTGTCTCGATTGACTCTGTCAGGTCCCCCCCCGTCCTACAAACAGTTCGTGCGCTGTCCTGGTATTCCAGGTGATGGGTCAAACACCGGTTACGCCGGCAAGTGCTTGGTATACCAGATGAGCGTTGTTGATGTCGAATTCGATCGCAAGATGATTGCCCTCGAAAACAGACGCTTGTTCGAAATCGCCCACTCCCAAATAGCCTACGATGGACAACCCGCCCTAAACCTCTGGACCCTTGATTACCATACATGCTGGCAGGTCTTTTATGAGCATTTGACTCATCTGGGAACCAACAGGACTTTACCGTTTCGTGTCCTGTTCCTCCTCCAGTCTTTGGTGTGGAATAACTTCCTTCATCCCAGGACCGCCTACGACTTAACCCTCAAGATTGAGGTGTTATTCAAGAACGCGAAATCCACGAAGAAGCCCGAGCCGATCTCGGATCAGGCCATCCAAATCCTTCGAGACAGTTCTGCAGACAGCTTGCCTTTCCCGACACATGATGTTGATCCTCACCTACTTGATCCCGGTGAGATTCTTAACTTTCTACTTGAGACAGAGAAACGCATACAGTCCGAGGGTGACTACAGAAGTACTCTATTTGGCGCGGATACATTCACCCACCACGCATGGGTTTTCAAAGCTGTGGTGACACCAACCAGAGTAACACTCCACGGACCAGAGATGGAGCCACTCAATCGCATTCTTCGCAAGCATCCAAACCACACGGACTACTTCATGAGAGTTCAATTCTGCGACGAAGATGGCACCGATCTGTGGTTCAACTCCAGAGTTTCGTACGAGAAGGTATTTGAACGCTACCGAGCAGTGCTAAACGGCGGTATCGCGGTTGCAGGACGCGTCTATCAATTCCTGGGGTTTTCTCACTCTTCTCTGCGCTCTCACGCCACCTGGTTCTCAGCTCCATTCGTCGATGACGGCGGCAAAATGCAACTGTACCGTAACATCATCAAGTCTCTCGGCGATTTCGAACACATTCAGATTCCGGCCAAATGTGCAGCTCGAATCGGTCAAGCCTTTTCCGAGACGCCTTCTTTCATCTCCCTTAGCGACAGCGGAATCGGATCTTGGGAGATTCCCGACATCAAATCGGTCGACGGCGATACGGACCGTGTGTTTAGCGATGGGGTAGGCACCATCTCCCAAGAGGCCCTCGAGCTGATTTGGCCCCGCTTGCCGCGAGGGTCGCTTATTCCCACGTGTCTACAAATAAGATGCGGTGGTGTGAAGGGTATGCTTTCACTAGATTCGAGGCTGCTTGGTCGCGTCATGTGTATCAGGACGGAGTCGATGGAGAAGTTTCCAAGCCAAGACAAGACGATTCTCGAAATCTGCGACGCGGCCTCGAAGCCACTCAAACTGGTACTCAATCGGCAAATGATCAAGATATTGGAAGACCTGGGCGTAAGGAACAGCTTCTTCCTCCGTCTACAGAAGGCAGAGCTAGATCGACTGCGAGCCGTTACGGCAGATGCTTACAACACTGGAACCTTTTTACACATGCAGGGCGTCGGCTTGAACTGCTTTCTGCCCTCGTTTGTCAAGAGTCTGGACCAATACGGAATCGACTACAGACGCGACAACTTCCTCCGAACAGTAGTGGAGTCCGTTGTCCTGCAGGAGTTACGACTTCTCAAGCACAAGGCCAGAATCCCAGTCCCGAGGGGCGTTACCCTCTTTGGCATCATGGACGAAACAGGCTTTTTGAGAGAGGGTGAGGTGTACATCGCCTATGATACCTATCGTCGCCCCGGCAAGGCAATGATTGATAACTCTCTCAGTGACGGCCCTGTGCTTGTAACGCGATCGCCGGCCCTGCATCCTGGCGACATTCAACTCGTCAGAATGCGGACACCGCCGCCGGGACACCCTCTGAGAAATCTCCGGAACTGTATCGCTTTTAGCCAACACGGAAAACGCGACTTGCCGAGTCAGCTGAGTGGCGGAGATCTCGACGGTGACCTCTACAATATCATCTGGGATAGAGAGGCCATGCCGAAACTCACTTACGGTGCTGCTGATTACCCTCGAGTGACCCCAGAAGCTCTCGGAAGAACGGTACAAAGAGAGGACATGGCCAATTGGTTTGTTGACTTCATGAAGTCGGACTGTCTAGGATTGATCGCGACAAGACATCTCGTAGTATCAGACCAAGACCCCGCAGGAACCGTCGGACAGGACTGCCTTACCCTCGCTGGACTCCATTCAACGGCCGTCGACTTCTCCAAGACCGGCATTCCCGTCAACCCACGAGATATTCCAAAAGCTCCGAGATTCCGCCCAGATTTGTACGGTTGTCTCGGAATCCCCTCGAATCATGTCAATGCTAACCGAAACCATTCAGTCTCGCACCTGCACCGCCCGCTCACCTGTACGACCGAAGTGAGATCGACTTCATCGGTAACAACGATGTCAACGACGAGGATGACGAAGACATGCAACCTCCCCATCAGTACTACAAATCAGACAAGATCCTCGGAGTTCTTTACCGCAACGTAGACGAGAAACAGATCTGGGACGAGGACATCAGCCGAGTCGTAAATCGATCCGGCCCTTCGGTGTGGGAGCAATTTGTCGGCCTCATGCACCGCAAGATTTACGACTACAGCCGCGGCAGGATATCTTTTCATACGAGGCAATCTGACGCAAAAAAGCTGAGAGACATGTAAGTCCTCGCTAAAAATACGAGCCAACCGCCCCGTTGCTAACGCAGAACTAGATATGAAGACAGTGTTGCCAACTACACGACGGCATATGCAGACAACTACGTGAAACGTCTGACAGAAGTCGAGATCTTTTGCGGCTCCATCTTCAACAAGTCCGGCGCGCAGACCCGGCGTCAGAAGGACAACTCAAGGAAGCTCAAGGGCGAGTTCGATCGCCTTTCGGAGTGGCTGGTCGCGCAGTTGCGATGCAGATACCGGACTGCAGAACAGGAATCCGGACCTGCGGTCTCCACGGCGTCCAGTCAGACCGCCGCGAATGGAGACGATGAATTCGCGCGCATACTTGCGCCGAACAAGGACGCCCTGGAGATGTCGTATGCCGCACTGATGGTTGGTCTTGGGCGAAACGACGATGCCGAGGAGGATTGTCCATTGCACAGCTTCAAGGTGATCGCGGCGAGCGTTCTGCTGAAAGAGCTGACGGAGCTCGCAAATCGTATCCGGGGCGGGAAACTGGTTGCACCTGCTGACGGGTACCACGGGGCCGGCGGAGGGTTTGTCGGAGTCAGCTCCGGACGTGCCATCCCGTATGCTTACAACGGGTACGATGTTGATGTAGGACAGTATCCCAATTACGGATACAGCGTATATCTTTGACAGACTTTGAAATGCAATGGGACGACTTCAAATAAACGCAAACACGGTCTTGGAAAGCCAAGACCGCCTCGTTCGTACGAGGAAGGCATCGGCCCGACTTGGTTGGTTGACCAGGAGCTCGTTCGTAAGAAAGTATGCTTATTCTGTAAGAAGCAGTAGTTTGTTGCTTTCTTTCATGTCGACTCTGGCCATTACATGTCACCGCCATTGATTCACATTACGGAGGATCTTGGGGATTCCAGATGCTCACTGCAAAACGGATAGTCTGCTGTCTGAATGCGTCAACAGAACTCACCTCTCCAACGTTCAAGGCTGGCGCTGGACGCCGGAGAGCAATTAGGGCTGATCTATGAGTTCTACATCGCCTGCGAATGCCCACGGCGGCGAGATTGTCGTAGCGCCTGCAGATGAGACGAAACTCAGAATCAGTTGTTCGTTGCACCTCAATCTCGATTCCCCCAACGCCCCCTTCCATTTTCCGGAATACCGTCGTAAAATTGATAGGCATCAGCTTTACATATAGTTATTATCCCAGAAAACGCCTCTTGCGGTCATGCTTTAAATATCTCGCCGATGGATAAGTTCAGTACTGGTGCATGTTCTCTTGTGTTGAAGACTGGGGATCTCACGTGAGTTGTGAAGCTCGATGGAACGAAATGCCTTGAGACTAGAATGGCCCCGTTGAATCATGATGAAATACCATTGAGCATGCTACTGAAGTATGTAGGGGTTGGGGAGGCCTCGACAACACTGTCATCCACTCATCACACTCTTACAAGTATGAAGCCTCAACCAAGAAGCCGACCGTAAACTTGGAATGACGCAAGACAGAGTTCCACTGGATGCTATCGTAGGTCTGCAGAAAGTTGTATCAGTGGCTGCTGCTTACTGGCTTGGGCAATAAGGAACACCAGCTTACATCTCTTGAAGTGTGGATATTCTGGTTCGCAGTGCTGAAAGGCTCCTCGTTGACGAACGCTGCAGGGAAGCCGTTTGATCTGGCGCTTGCGTGGTCCGAGCAACCGTAGCCGCAGGATGAGCTAGAGGGAGTTGCGCCAGTGTATTGAGTGGCAACGAGGCGCACATACGCAGAGAACGCAGAGTTGACGTAATCGGTGTATACTGTGAGACGGCCGCCAGGGGAATAGCCAGTCATGTCCTGGTTTAGCATACCAAGAACACGCTTCCCAGCTGAACGGTAGGCGGAGAAGATAGCTTGAGAGCCAAGAAGACCGCCCTCCTCGCCTGCGTAGAAGTGGAACTCGAGAGTGTTCTTCGGCTTGAAACCAGCGGCAACAAGCACACGGAGAGCCTCGAGAACGACAACCGTACCGGAACCGTTGTCATCGGCACCGGGAGCACGGGATTCAATGCCCCCGGCAATGGAGTCGAGGTGAGCACCAACAATGACTGCCAAAAAACAGTCAACTATTAGTACTGACACACGCGAATGGAGCCGAAGTTGGAATCGCTTGCAAATCACACGTTCGAAAGTCATTGGGATAAAATATCGAGCCGACACATACCAAGATCGGAGGTAGTACCAGGGTATTTGACAATGATGGAAGGCTGGTTGAAAGAGTGGGTGAATCGAGTCACTGTAACAGCCGAGTTGCCAGATACAATGTTAACGATCTGGTTGTACAACCAGGTGGCGGCCTGGGTGCCGTAAATGGATCGGTAGTGACGATTTTGGTAGCTGGAAAGCATCAGTTGTGTTCGTAGCGCCCATTTGCGAACGGCTTACTCTGTCAAGGTTTGCAACCAGCTCTGGGGGCCGGTATTGTTCACTCTGGTGATGAGAGCGTTGGCCTCGGTGACGTGGGTCAACGTCGTGGGGTAGTCAACGACTTGGCGTGCGGCGAGCTTGGATACTTGGGCGTCATCGGAGGTGGACAACGCAGCCAAGACATCTTCGTCCTGTGGAATAGTCAGTAAGAATCGCAAAGCCGGATTCAAGGATTGAGAATTGTTGTCTGAAAGAACAGGAAGTGGCAACAAGACACGGATGCGGGAAGATAAGAGTACCTACAGTAATGTCGGTGATGTCGATGAATCCAATGCCCTTGGAGGTGTACCTATCGTACTTCTCGTCCTCGGTGACCCATGTGCCGGCGTCATCCTCGGAGGTCTTGACGAGTCGCAGAAGAGGGTCAACCTGGACGTCGTCAGAGGCGGGAGCAGCGGCCGCGAGGCCGAAGGCTGCCGCGGCGATAGCGGCGACTTTGGATAAACGCATTGCGTGCTAAGAATAATTTGGCGATGAAATCAGAAGCGCGCGAGCGGAAAGAAGATGCCGAAGAGCGCATTTATACAATAGCAGAGTTGACTCGAAGTGTGTGTTGTGGACAGTCAACCAAGGTACTTTGAGGTAAACGAGCCACGTTGGACGACGTTGACCGGGTTTGTTAGCCGAGACTCCAAGCAGCGCAGCTGCGATTTACATGACCTTGTCGTTTGCTACACCCCCCTCAACTCGTAAGAGGGAGGCAGCTCGGGGAAGGCATAGTTGGGCGAGCCGTCCAATCGCGCTTCCATATTCAGACAAAGCACCGGTCTAGCGTCGTAGTTTTCTTACCTACTCTGTTGTCGCTTCTCAGCTCCGGGAAGGCATGTTCCTTGGGTCGGTGCCTTATCTTTTGATATTGAGCTTTCCTTCCATGGCGGTGTGGGGGATCACCAGATGCGGTACGGTACGGTCCGGCCAGCTGCCGAATCTGGCATCACCATCGGCCCATAGGGTCTCATTGTTTACTCAGTGTTTATTAGCCCTTTCTAGGCGCTCCTCTGGGCGGTGACTTTCGATCGGAGCGAGGAGAGACATGGGGTAGGAGATTATGTGCCTTTAAGCTTATCTGGGTTGCCAAGGGAGTAAGCTGCCTCTGATGACCGTATCCAGCATAGACTCGGCTGTTGGTCGTTCAGCGTTTTTTCAAAAGGGAAGTTTGATGAGCGTACCTGACTGTCATTCGCGCAGGTTAATCTCAGGCAGGGAGAAGCAGTCACGTCATCTGCATGGTGTTTCTATTCTAAGGCGAGAAACGAGCGGCCTTGTAAAACCCTGCTACAGTTTTAGGAAGTTCAATGGCTTCTGAGCAACTAGTTCCCTTGGCAAATTACCCAAATGCAGCAGCTGAAACATCCCGTCGACTTGGCACGTCCTCGCTTAACATCGCCGACGAACAGCTTCCTAATCGATTCACTCGGTACGGAGTAGAACTTGCGTGATTATTCCGGTCAAAATGCCCAAGATTGAAGCGCCAAAGCTGGGTCTGGAAGGTGATGAAAAGTACCAAAGACTCAGCCAACGTAGCTGCTGGTCTGGCAAATGAATTATTCCTTGACTACATCTGAGTTCTGGCAACTTGAGAGCACCTGCAATAAAATGGAAAATCCGTTGACGTAAATGCAGAGTTGAATAGTATATGTAGCCCCCGGCGTCAATTCATCCTAATGCCGTACACGCTATGATCAACGCCGTTTGCCCACAGCAGACCCCCTTCCATGCTGCGTCGCGCGCCTGCCTACTCAGGTTCCCCGAGATGTCCAAAAGTTCCTGCATTTTCCAGCTTTGAACCCTGCTTCTCTGCCTGAGCCTTGGCAGCAGCAATGGTTGCGTCCGCGTTGGGGTCGTCGAAGCCGCAACCGTTTTTGCCGTTCTGGAACTGCGCCGCCTCAGCAGAGCAAACACCGACGTTGCCAGCGCCCGCGCAGCATGCAGAGCTGCAGTCGGCATCGCTGACACAGCCGCCGGTGAAGAACTGCGAGCCGTCGCCTTTGCCGACGTTGCTGGCTCCGGGCGTTGTTGGGAGTGATTGCGAAAGCCGTCAGGGCGACTTGGACGTCAAGTTGGCTCCTGGCTAGTGAGAGAAATGCGGGCTACCTCAGCTACTGACACTTACATGTGAGAGTGGTGATAGGTGTAACGCCAATCTTGACGATAAGGACAATAAGACCTCGGCTTGGAAATATTGGATATTAAGTAAAAGAGAGTGACACCATGTCTATCAAGCGAACGGGTTTGCACAGCAAAGTGAGTGGTGGAAATAGTCGCGAAGTTGTCGTTGCAGCTCAAAACGACAACATTGACATCCCAACGGACACTCGACTTAAATAGAGCCGAATTGCCTCACTCAAGGAGCCAGCTGTCGCAGTTGTCGACTGTCTAGAGCCGGCAGGTCTGCTCGGCTTGGGTGAACTAGACACAAGTCCGTTCAGCCGGAACCATGAGTTCTCGAAGCATTCAAGGTTAAGTGAAACTCGCGCCCTAGGGAAAGTTCAAAGCTCAGACCGAATCATGATCATATTTCTGAAGATCTTCTCCACGTGATAAGTCTGCGACGGATCGTGGCAGGCGTCATCCGAACGGGCTGGTCGAGCGGTTGCGGTTTGATCGTCGTCTGAACCATGTTATGCCCACGCGCATCAATGCTGTAGCAGCTCGGAGTCGCCAGACTTGATGTTGGGGGCCAGAATGATCAGAGTCACTCAAGTTTCATATAACAATAGTTGGACCACTCTTTTTCACCTGCATCTTCCTCCGCCTAGGTTGGGGGGAAGTTGACAACCGCCGTCCTGTGTGCTGTTATTCAACTGAAGTCGCCGCAGGCTGTATGACGCATGCTGATGCGAACGACCTTTCTGATCAGCTCATCTCACCTAGCAATTTCTAGTATTCGTGCAAGCTTTCTCCAATGATTGTCATGTTTCAATGCCGAGAAACTTCAGCGTGTCGTCAGTAATTTGGCTGCCGAAAAAAAGGAATCCCTCTTCATATAAGTCATCGACGGCATTGGATGCTTCTTCGACGACCAACGCCAGCCACCTGCTAATCTGTCGTTCATCGACTATATCCTGCCTCAGTGTCATGCCAGATCATCGCCTGGGAATTCTGTAACTCACAGTGGAGAACCTTAGAGCCGTGGCTCTTATGAAGCATTAAAAGCCACCCAATTAGGAAAAAGGCTGCCTCAAAAGAGAAAAAGCTATGCTCCAGCCGCAATCTGAAGTCTGGATCCCCAACTACCCGGGAATGGATCTGATGAGTAAGTAGCCTTGGGAAGGGCTCGGTAGGCTTGGGCTGGGAAAAACAGTGCCTGAGTGCCATAGTATTATAAAATCCTTCGATATTCAGTTCTACTAATAATCGACCTGAGTATAGCATTAATGAATCTTGTCTACGTCTACTTGCGTCGGTTATTTGAGCAAAGCAATATCCGGCGCCCAAAATAACCCAAGTCCAGTCCGAACAGCATCGCACAACTCCAAATTTTTGATGCTGCAATAAACGTAGTTCAACCCCTTCCGTTCCGTCTCACTAGCTGCTGTCAGTCGAGAAGTATATCACGCACGAGTACCATATTCCTGTCCAGTATTTGACAGCAGTCTCTGTCTCTCTTCTATGGCATCGAGTGCAGGCTTCTCCTCTTTGACAAATGTGCGACCCTTGACCGCCACAAAGGCGGTTAGAATGAGTCCAATGAGCGCGCCCGCAACTCCGAGAGTAATGTTGACTGGAGTCGGATTACCATGGAGAGGACCATGGGTCAGAGCATCCAGGCCAGATTGAGCGAAGTTGATCAGGCCGGAGATACACACGATAGTCCCGTAAATGCGGCCAAACGTTGCAAAACCGAAGACCTTTGTGGCGTAATCACTATATTACGTGTCAATGAATCGTGACAAATAGCCAGTTGAGTATTTCCTTGGGACGACTTACGATATGGCTGAGTAGTAGAGCGGACGGAAGATAACGAAGAAGACGACCGTCACATAGCCTGCCCAGACGAATGGCAGGCAATTGAGGACCCCGATTGCAACAACAAGAACCGTCAACACGCCAAAGGTTGTTGGGACACTGAGGTTGTTAAGCAGGATGCCGATGAAGGGAGTGGATGCGACACCTCCGACGGGTAGAGCAATGTCGAAGAAGTGGTTGATCGCGTCGGCGGGAGCTTCGGAGCCCAGCATGAAACGATACTGTGCTCGGATAGTTGCAATGAAGTAGTTCATCCTCAACATCTGAACGATGGTCAACAGAAGAATGAGTATGAACCAAGGGCTCTGGATCTGCTGGTGTGCAGGAACGCCATGAAGGACACCCCAGACACCGCTGGCTTCCTGGCGCTCTTCCTTGATTTTGACCCGTTCTTCGCGGTGTTGGGCATCACCGGCTACTTCCTCGATCTGATCCAACTGAGACAGGCGATGATCGGCCCGGGCGCTGCGGATCTTTCTCAAGGTCCTGTTGTCAGATATCTCGTTGTCGGAATCGTGGACATCGCGCGTCTCATCCTGCGCCTGCTCGATCTTCTCTTCGAGCTGAGGGATGGTGTGATACGACCGGGCCGGCATATAAGCGAACTCAGCGAACAGGATGAGAACGGGGATGGCAATGTACGCGTAGAAGAACTTTTCTAGAGACAGCCGTCCGTTAGTCGCGTCATACACCATCTGATAGATGAGGAAGACGGCAGCGGACGCGTCAAAGGCTCCGGTGACGAGCGCGATAATGAGCCCGCTAAACTTTGGGAACGCATTGGCGAGCTGGAAGCTCGAAACGAAGACAAAAGTCCCCCCTAGCGCCAGGAAAACATTGCCGAAGAAGTAGCCGTCAAAGTGTTCGAAATTGTGAGACGAGGCCATCAAGACGCAGCCGATGGTCATGCAGATCGATGAAATGACCCAACACGTGCGTCGACCATAGCGATCAAGGACTGAGCCAGCCACAAGGGAGGACACGTTGGCCGTAACAGAAGCTACAATGAAGAAGAGATTGAGACGCAAGTCCTGCTCGGTGCACGGAATGTAATCGTCGCCGTCGACAATACTCGGGTCGTCAGCATCGCAGAGATCGCTGTACACCCCCTCGGCGATGAGTATGGGTTTGAGGGCGGCAAAGCCAAAAACGATGCCTGCAGCGAGCCAACAGGCCACGATGCCCGTGGCTACCTGCGCTGTGGTGTGTTAGTACCCCAAGATAAAACCGAAATATGGTGCGTACGCACCCCATCTCTTCGCATTAGAGACCTTGTAGGCTGCGATCGGCTTTTCAACATGGGCTGGCTCGACTGGTGCAAAGCTCAAGCTCCGCCATTGCGGATCGTTGTTGGTGTTGTTGCTGGTCAAGCTTTCGGTAGACAGCGGCTGCAAAGTACCGAAAGCAGACTCGCCATTGCCGGGTTCGTCGGCATGTTCGACAGGGCGCTCATAATCGAAGCCGTCGGCCTGAGTAACGTGCTGAGCAAGCGACATTACGAGTTATGTGAAGATTGGCCCGGATGAATCGTGTTCACACGCCAGGTAAATGTGCTGCAGATCACATTCGCAGAGAGATCAACTGTCCCTCATGTGCGGCAGAGGGGGAGGCGAGCCAGTCGAGAGAAGGAATATGTATTATTTTCGAGGGTTATCCTTGTGATTCCACGGACTCGGAAGATCATGCGTTTGCGACCAGCCGCTGTTGTGCAACACGCACACCGCCAGCGGGAGGCCGTGTCTGTGACGTAACTAAGACTTGAACTCCCAGTGGCTGGAGCGCTTCGAGCTTTCCAGCAAATTCCAAAGTTCGGGGGAGCTCGGACCCATACTCGGACGGTGGGTCCCGCTCCGTCCGGGCTCGTTCACCTCCGGCCTGGAGGGGAGATGTGGATCAGAACGCCGGATCCGGCTTCATCAGCTCAACTTGCTCTTCGCTCGGATTCTCTCTCCGTATACGACGAGAACCCAAGGACCTGCGGTTAATAGCAGGCCAATGCCGCCAAGGAAGCTAGACGCCGGTCCGTACCCGAGATTGGCATACATCTGCACCGTTACAATCGGGAAGATGCCGCCAATGAAATTCCTGCCAGATGACTGTGCTGCCAGAGCAGAACTCGCGAAGCCGTGGCAACCGCCTGCGAGGTCATTGAAGACGGCTAAGTACACGTGAAAACCGCCCAGTGTTGATATGCCAAGGCCGACGGCCAGCACAACCCTTGAACCCAGTAGACTTGCTCTCGCGCCGTCGCCGTTCTTTATCTGTCTCGGACTGCCATTTGACTTTTTGAGCAACAACTCAATTGTCATGTCCAGCGACCCTAACTTCAAACCCCGACATGGAGCTAGCGTGTTGACTATATCGGTAATTCGGGGCTCCTACCTTCCGCCGAAGCAGCGCAATTGTGGATCCACTTTTGTGCGATAACATTCATACGTGTCTCTGGTGGGGCATAGAATGAAAACCAGCGTAAATAGAGCTGTTAACAATCACCTGGACCAAGAATATCACCTCCAGTTCAAGTACTGAATAACGAAGCCGATAAGAAGCGAGCCTAGGCCTATGCCACAAAGAGCACCACCACCAGAGAGCACGGCCACAGGGTTGTTGCGTTCGTGAGGCTCGTAGATATCCGAGATTACGCCTCCTATCATATTGGAATATGTCAAACTGCTTACGCCAGCATAGAAGTGCGCAAACCAACATGCTTTAACATTCTTGTCAGCTACGAACACTCGTTCGCCGGCTGCCGCTGTAGTTATGAGAGTTATCGGGAATGACTTAACCTGGGATAAGGCCGGGTGACAGCACAACATACTGCCGTCGCTGTGAAGACGGGTTTTCTACACCATATCTCCGAGATCGGCGCCAGTATCATCGGCGTCAAGGCAAAACCATTTGTGAACGTGGTGATGCCGACAGCAACGGCGGTTTCGGCAATCCCCCACTCGGCGGCTAGTCCCCCCCCCCCCCCCCCCCCCCCAAAACCCCCCAACCCAACCCAAAAATAAAAGGGGGTGGCGGGGGGCAGGGGCGTAAAGAAAACGGTGGCTACACACAACAGGCAGAACACGAAGAGTTTTCTGGGCTTGCTTGAGCTTTTGGGCGACCGAAAGCTATCATTCAGTTCTGTTGGCGGACGAAGCCGATCGTACGCGATACCGTGTTCATCACGTAAAACCGGAATAGGGAGGTCTGCATCAAAAGTGACGCTGAGTTCCAACGTCATCAATGAACTGGCTCGCTGGCAAATGTACCGTATTGGTCGAGTGTGGTTCCATTTCTGAAACTTTGAGTGTTCTGGTAAACTGAGTTTTGTGATAACTTGATGACTTGGGAGACAAAAAGATAGCCGACCATCAGTGCGGCAATCTGCAAGAAACTCAGAGGAATTCGGAAAGACGCAGATTTCGAAAGAATCATTTTCTTCGAACCTCAAGGTTCACCATGTTCCCACGTTCCACTGGCGGGTCCTGGGCAACTGCTGATCCGAACTGCGATCTCGACCAGGGCGTGGGATCCACGGCCTATTAACTCAAGAACCTGTGGGGACGATGTTGCAGGTTTTGTCGCTGCCTTGGGCGAAGGCGTACTAGGATTCCAGAGAGGCTATCGCATTGCTGCATGTCTCATTTGACGTCTCATTTGCCAAATCACATCACTTTTGAAAATACTGCTCTATTCCCACGCATCGCTGCATCTAACATTGGCGTGTTGTATTGACACCGATACAGAAGCCTCAACTATTCAAGTAGCCGGCATAGAAGCCGCTCTGGGACTGTACCAAAGGTTCAACATGGCTCTGCCGTGGCATCCGACCACTAAACCCCTTCCAGTGATTGTTCACGGGGCGGAAAACAGCCAGAGGCTCTTTCTCGATCAAACTCGCAGCCATGTCCACCATATAACCCATTCATCGCCATGGCGAGACAGTAAATCCCCGAGATTGAGAGTCTGCTTGACGCAAGAAAAGAATAAGTGGTCATCGACCATCGCGACGGACACTAACAAATCATTGAACAAATTCAGATTGTCGCAGGCAAAGAACCCATTTCCCACGTAGTTTGCGCAGGCCCCCCCGGTACCGAGGCTCTTGAAATTGTCGGCAAAGCTCTTGAACCGCGCAGGGGAAAGATCGTCAGCATGCTTCCGACCTTACCCGACAGTACTTCTGCAACGGTCCTCGAGGCAACACTGGAACATGTGTATTCAAACGCGTCCAGCTCGGTTCATAATGCAACCAGCCCTCGGCGACAGAGAAGTCGCGTCAGTGTTATCTCCATGCTTTGGGCGGATATTGCGAGACAGCTGGTTCAGTGGGCATCCGTATCAGGTGCAAATCGAGGGGCCAGATGCCTTGGAAAGGTCGCTTCATGGTCTGGGGACAGATAAAACCTCTCATAAAAGGCGTCTCTTGATATTAGTTGCAATTAGAGTGCAACAATGAGCTGTCGTGCTTCAACCAGTCACGCGATTCAAGTGGTAAGTTCTCTTGTTGCACTCGCGTAGCTAACATTGTCATTCAAAATGGGCACCATCGCCTTCCGCCGTTGTTTACTCGCACTATTACATTATATAGGCCTCAATCAATCTTTGCCTAAACACCTCAAAGCTTCTTCTGAGAGACGTATGCAACCTTGCACTTGACTAATCTTCAAAACTAATCTTCAGACGACGTCACGGCCTTGTGGGTGCCGTATTTGCTCTCCCACTCATCATTGACTCCGCGGTAGTCCTCCGGAGCATAGGGATCGTACCATTCTGCCAGAAAACCCTTCTTACGCCAAGGCGTCAGTCCCAAGTCCCGCTGCAACAAGTCAAGATACGGGACAGCGTCGAACACGAAGCTAGGGCATTTGTTGTTGCCCCAGTCGGTCGGGTATCGCCAGTAGCCATAGCGGTTCATCAGGACAGTACCATACTGCAGCTTCTTCATCGCCGATTCGTCACCAGCTGCCTTTGCGGGATCTCGCACAAGGCGACTCGAGAAGTAGGCGCTAATCCAAAGGCCTTGCATGTGAGCCGTGATAACGTTGCTGAAGTTGCTGACCATGCCCGCAAAGGCCGTGTCGCGAGCACGCAGGAAGCGTTCCGAGGGCGGAACGATGAAATTGTGCAGCATGTATGGTGTGAGAGACTTGTACGGCGTAACTTGATCCTGGCTGTCGATGCCCTTCATATCGGTCATGGGGACATAGTCCTTGTTCCACACCGGCTGGTTTTTGAGTCTGGGAAATCGCTCCAAGATTTCCTTGTCGGCCATGTCGACAATATCTTTCCGTCCAGCGAGGTCCTCCCGTGGCGAATTCGGAGCAGGCACGTGAGGAAGGCCGAGGTCTTTCTCGATGCCCTCAGGAAGGAATTTGATGGGCGGGACATGCTTCCACCCAGTATGAGCCAGCAGCACGTCCGCCTCAAGCTCTGTTCCATCGGATAAGTGTACCTTTCCTTGACTAAGATGATCAAGTTCGCCGACGTGGACCTTGATCGTGCCATTCCTGATGAGGTCGAACAGACTGGTGTCGTAGTTGAGAATGCTGAAACTCGTGGCTGTGAACATGGCTTCGGTCCACGGCTTCAGCTTGGCTGTGTCTGGATGAGAGTCATATTCCATGAGAGCCTTTGCATCATCGCCCAAAACCTTCCAAAACCCGTCGACTATAGCTCGACCAACAGCGGTGCCGTGAAAAAAAGTGCGAATACCGATGTAACCATCCTCGTTGCCCCAAACACAAGGGCTGAACCAGGTAAATAGGCGTGTATCTGTACCTAGTCAGACGTAAAGCTTAACGAGAGAGTGATCTCACTCACTAGCAAGCTTCTCAAGCCACTTTTTGAGCGGAGTGACAAATGGAGGTGCCATCCAGCATGGCCCATGGCCCTTAGCTAGTCACCTTCTTTAGCACAGACGAGCACAACGAAGAAGAAAATAAGAGTGACTTACATCGCACAATCCAGTTCACCTTGACTCCAGCGGTTGCGTACGCGTACGCTGCGTCCCAAGCGAATTTGGTGGCACCAAAAATGGTCACTGTCTTGGCCGTCTTCAGAGTATCGGCGTTCTGCTGGAAGTGTTTTCCGTGGAAAATCCTTCCCCCGAACGACTCCTGGCCTTCGAAGTGCGGTAGCCATGGCTCGGACGTAAGTCCAGTTGCAATTATGAGATGTCGGGCAAAAGCTTTGAACTCATCCCCGCTCTGATTAGATACGGTGAGGATCCATCCGCCCTCGGCCGTCTCCTGGTGTTCTGCTGTGACGACTTTATGATTCGAGCGAATCTTGTCGGCGATACCAAACCTTTCTGAGTAAGCCTTGAGATACTTATTGATGGTCTGTCCCGGGATGTGTTGGCGAGGATAAATGTCAAAAGATTCGCTCTTCATGGGGAAATCCGGATATTCGAACATCCCAAGGAGGTTGTTGCTCTTGAGCCCCGGATACAGTCGATCCTCGGCCCACGTACCACCAAGAGCGGGCTGAGAATCGAATACGACCAGCGACGACTCTGGTTGCGTGCAGTGATACTGCTTCGCGGCGCCCAGGCCGTACCATCCTGCGGGATTTTGTCAGCTTGTCAAGTGTCTTTTCAGTATCTCTCGGTGCATCTCGCGCCATCCAGAATGTCCTGAGTGCCGGTGCCACCGCTGCATAATAAGACTGACCGGCTCCCACAACAACGCAGTCGATTTTCTCCATACTCTTGGCGGGATATGAGCTCTCTCGGAAAGTTTGAGTGCGCAAAGGGCAGCAAAAATCAGCCATGAGTCCGGCAAAGGCCATCCTCAAGAACGTCAGCTTGTGACCCGCCCCCAATCAACGGCGTGCGGAAGGATTTCGAGCTGCAGCCGGCTAAATTAGAATGAGACCACCGGGGAAACGGCTTCCAGGGACCCCTGGGCATGCTGACATCGTGTCTTTGGAAGGTGCACCGCCTACGGGGGTCATGTACCGCATTTCGGCGTCTTCTGCAGGGTTTCGAACCCCCTGATGTCGACATATTCCCAGACTATAGCCATGAACCACTCTAATAAGCCTCTAGAGATTCATCCCCAGGTCCACCTTGAACGGACGACTTCTTCGTCCCAGACGCGTTGTCAAACTTGCTTTCCGTAGCATGGGCATGTTTGGTCTTGTCGTAGCAGCGGGAAATCTGACAGGGCCATCCGAACTCCACTGCTACTATGATCCAGGTTACCTTACGTATATGCCACCACCAACAGTGAGTGCCCTTGAACTGTTGAATGATAATTACCCTTCCAACTGGTAAACTGCTCTGAGCGAGTCATTGTAAGTCCGGCATCATGCTCGGCATGCAATTGCAATTGCGAGGGTAACTTTCGCCAGAAGCTGCGACACCAAGATCTGCACATTGCCACATGCATTTATCTCCCACATCACGGCCCCTGACGTTGTCCATGTTCGTATTCCGTGATATTGACTTGACTGGGGGATTTCCCTTCTGAGGCATTGATCCATCAGATCTTTGACGCCTCGAAACTCTATCAAGCATCCGCCACGGAGTGCTCCTCGAGCAACGAGCTGGTCGGCTGTTACCTGCAGCTGAGAATGGCACGATGTTGGCACCAAAGAATTGCGACGACACTCAACTGACATTTGACAGTGATGATCCTGCACCCTCGGTGAACCAAAATCCAACAGGTCAAGTTGCAATTCTCAACATCGACCGGCGCTCCGGCTTGGGTGAACTTCAACCGTCACCGTGGCACCGGATCTGCAGACTGCCGCCCCTCTAACTAGTCCACATGTCCCCGACTCAGGCACCGGAAATCTCAAAGAGCTCAGCCGGTGGCAGGGTGTCAACGATGATGGGCCTTGAACCCATCCATGGCGGTGGATCTGCACAACTACACAGCGTAAGCAGATACTGATAAGGCTTCGGTAGGAGATGCTGAGTCTCGCGGAAAAGGTTATACAAATGGGACCCCTCGGGAATCTCGCCTGACTCCGATGCAGTCTTTCTCGATCCCCCTTGGATGGATTTGCTTCTTTCTCGAATCTGATGTTTTTGTTATGTTTGTGCAGAACCGGTCATCGATCAAGCCTGCAATGACGACAGACCCTCCAGCGATGGATCCCGCAGCGGCGGCTGCTGCTGCCGCCGCTGCCGCAGCAGCTATGAAGTCTTTCACTATCGAGGCATGGACTCTTCTGGCTGTAGGCATTCTGTTTACCATGCTCAGGACATACGCTCGAGCCAAGGCAGTTGGCTTCAAAGGCCTCCAACCAGATGACTATTTGGTCTGGGTCGGACTGGTTAGTACCCGCCCTGCCAAACGTTTACTTGTGGCTGATAATGGCAGATCTTTTACATCATTGAAACAGCTCTTGCTCACTCAGTTGGAGCTGTTGCAAAGGGCATGGCCAATAATGGCATGACAGACGAGCAAAGAGCCGCGTTATCCCCTGACAGCGAAGAATATCGTTTACGGTAGGTAGCAACGACTCAGTCACATGCTCTCCAATGCTGATGGTTATGCTTTTTGCTTCAAGGATCGTTGGTTCCATCATCCAGATCTGCGGATGGTCCAGCTATTCGGTCTTGCTGTGGTCGCTTAAGGCATCACTTCTGGTCTTCTACCTGAGATTAACAGTACGTCTCTGATACGCTATTTTTGAAATATTTAGTTTTCTGACAACTAAAAGGCCGGTCTGGGCCAAAGCTATCGCTTGCGCATCTGGATCGGGTTCGGTTTCCTTGCCCTGAGCTGGATTGTCGTCGTCGCGAACCTCTTTCTCGCATGTCGCCCGTTCCACAAGAACTGGCAGATATACCCAGACCCAGGGAGCAAGTCACCAAGCATCCAAAGTGTATCGTGTTATTGGCGCTGACTCTGTGGCAGATGTATGCCAACCGGCCGTCTCAAACCAAATTGTCTGGGTCTACCTGTCGTTCAACGTCTCAACAGACCTTTACTTGCTATCAATTCCCCTTCCTATGCTTTGGCAGGCCAGGCTTAAGCCGTTGAAGAAATTGGGTCTACTTCTCTTGTTCAGCGGTGGTCTGTTCGTTGTTGCTTGCGCTACCCTTCGTTGTATTCTCATCTTCACAGTAAGTCATCATGGCCCTCTGGATATGTTCCACAATAACTCAAAGTTCGATAGGATCCCAAGAACGGTGCCCAACTCGCTGGGTCCTGGGCTGTCCGAGAAACCTTTGTTGCTGTCGTCACAGCCAACTTGCCTATGGTGTTTTCCATCGTCAAACACTGGCTTTCGCCCATCCTCGGCTCCCTCATTACCTCCATACGATCCACCCAAAAGAACACCGAAAACACTCCGAGAGATATACGCACATTCGGCGCCGGCAACAACCCGAGTTGGCGCGGTCGTGGCCCTCCTTCGGAATACCCGATTACGAATATTACCTTCAACGAAAGCGAAGAGCGCATTGTCGACGAGATTAAGATGCAAGATGTCAAATCTTGGGGCGACCCGTATGCCGACACGCTTCCTCCCAGCAGATCATTCAGCACCAGGAGTATCAGTGGCAATAAGCGGAGCAATAGCACGGCCAGCAGGTGTCGGGATAACAACATCAGGAAGGACATCGAGGTTGCTATCACAACAGAAGTTCGAGAGCGGAGTCCAGATCCAGAGGGCAGGCTCAAAACCTTGTCGGCCCGGAGCTCCGCTCCCAGCACCATACCATTTGACCCAAAAAACAAGATATGAACGGGAAAGTCTGAATGCTATCCGGAGCAAGACCATGAGAAGCCTTGGAGGAGAAGATAGCGGCGGTGACGGCAATGGAACGCCGGGGTTTTGTACAATGAATGTAGCACTTTTAGTAATGTCCTGGTCCATGTAATCCAATCGGCTTTTTGCCTAGAAACCAACCAAAGGGTGACGTGCATCTCTTGACAGTAAACACACAAGTCATCGCAATAAAACCCCTAAAAGAAGGAGTCTTGGATCTCCCTCTACCCAGGTAGGCAAAATAAGTGAAAAGAATTTAGTTATCTGCTACTAGGCGCTGGGCTTCTGCTTGAAAGACGGTGCTTCATGATCGCTGTATCACTTACACTAGTCGGGGATCCCTAGCATTAGGGAAACTGTATTATGAGAAGTGACCGTGAAAATCCATATGTTGTCCGTGATGACGAGACTGCATGACAT
Source organism: Colletotrichum agaves (assembly GCA_036785465.1). Taxonomy (NCBI): domain Eukaryota; kingdom Fungi; phylum Ascomycota; class Sordariomycetes; order Glomerellales; family Glomerellaceae; genus Colletotrichum; species Colletotrichum agaves. Next base: position 222,003 of record JAXISO010000006.1, read on the forward strand.
GAGTTTTCTTGTTACCTAGCACGCAGTTAGATTCCGTTGGAGAATATCTGCTTTGTAGTCTGGACTAATGAACAACTAGAAGTGCATCCACAAATTAGTAGCCATGCTACCTATCCTCTTTACGTATTTATACCCTGGTCACTAACTATAGAAGACCCTTACTGGTATTATCTGGTTATACATGATACTAGTAGACGTTTCTTTCTCATGTCTAAATTAAGTATTACTGTTATTTATATTCCCATTCACGACTTACAACTGGGTGTCTGGTTTCCTAATTAATGAAAGTTAGGCATTTATTTGAAGGTGTTTGTAGTGTCTTAGATACTAATTATATGTGAGATCAATCGGCACGGTGATGCTTACTGGTTGTGTTATCGTTGACAGTTACTATTTCTCTTGAATATAAGATGTCTGCTATTTGATCATAAAGGATCTATAATTAGCTTATTGAATCCTACTGTACTTTCACGTCCATCCTATTGCTTCCACGTTCGCGCTTTATTTGCCATGGGTGATTATCATGATAAGCCCATGCCTTGGTACAAGGCCCTAGTCGCCGCTTTCGCTGTAAAACCGGCAAGGCAAGATTTAGCTGATACTGAGGATCCCGATGCTACCCAAATCCGGATATGGTAGTCGCTGCCTGGCTTCGCCCTATTTTGGATGACGAGGTGTCCGCCGGTCTCATTCGCGGAGTTTACATCTGGACGAGTGCCTGGGGTGCCGTGGATTTTCATCAGATCCGAAAGCACATCAAACCTCTTGGCCCTCCTAGCCTCGCGTTGAGCTACTTGCCTTGCTCCTCTCTCCTTTGTCCTAATGCTTGCACCACTAGTCCACCTTGGTGCCCTGGGCTTGGAGTGGCGGGGTGAATACTCTGTTTTCCTATGGCCAGACTGGTTTGGGCAAGACCTTCACCGTCAGTGCCATAAAGTGGTTAGTTACAGAGTCATTGCTCTCTCACCAAGGTTTGGAAGCACGTCTTTGACCCTGCAAGCCGCCGCAGCTGCAACATAGATAGCAGTGATGGCATGCGTCAATCCATGTCTTCCTGACGCCCCAGCAGGAAAGGAATACACTCAAGTATGCCGAGATGCTCAGGGTTCCCTTACCGAAAGCTAAGCCTTGAGCATATGACGCCGAGGTGCCCTTTACCTGGACTGACGAACAATTGAGGGAATGGATTGACCATAACGTGGGTTCACTCAATTCCTATTTTACATGCACCTTGGTCTGACATGCCACAGTCGGATACCCCTATGATCTCGGGCAGCTTTCTTGCTCCTTGGGAGACGGAAGCTCGACTCCTTCGCCTTCCCACTCAGGACTTTTTGAATCGTTGTCTAAACACGGCGAAAAATAACGGCTGACCAAGCTCGCGCATTTGAAGCCAAGTTCTGGCGGCTGTACATCGACTCGCAGAAGGCTTCTGCGAAGTCTTCGCAGACCTGCTCAGTGATAAATGGCGAAGCAACATATAGCAAAGTCGAGGAGACGATTTCAAGAAACCAACGACTTGCGTCTAGTGTTGGCCTTGATCCACATGTGCATTTCAAGAAACGCATTCGGCCAGGACTGGTTGTCCATTGGACTCCGCCTAACGGTATCTCTGGTACTTTGCCAGCAATAAACATGGTTGTTGTCCTATGCCGTTAACCAGCTGCTGGCCCCAGCGCACAGGATCTTGATGGTAAATCGGCCCTTGGTGAGGCCGTAGGTAGTAACGAGGGCGAAGACTGTCTATGCGCCATGGTTCTCCCAGATCTTGAGGTGTTGATGAAACTACCGCTGGTGCATCCAGCCCTGTGATCGATATCCGTCAACATAGGGCCATGAGGCTGATGGCTGAGAGATTGGTATCACTACTGAAACCTGACGCAGGCCTCCGAATGAAACCCTCGCGACAAAAGCGCATATCAACGGTGGCTGTATTCAACTTGCGGGTATCAATACCAGATGAAATCAAGTGCTGGGTCCCGAGACTTGGTGAAAGTGTGTACCGGGTGAACATTAAAGGAGTGTCATTGTTACGTCACGTGGGTAGGCTGGGCCTACTTCAGCACCTTCAGCACCTTCCCTCTTCTTCCCTTACACATACATACAACAACACAACAACCACCCGCCAGATTCGCCCATAGCCAGCCCAGATTCAGTATATCACGATACTTTCTCTTCACAGTCATGTTGTACAAGCCGACCAGCAAATCCAATATAGACCGAGCCTTCGTTATGTGGAATCAAACTGTCACTCCATTTCAATCTTTAATTCCTATAAGAAGCACACCACAGCTACTGCCTACTTTCAAAGCGGCCTTGGCAAGATCTATCGGTGACATCCACGGGCCATATCCTCGGGGGGCCCTCCGTGTCCTGTGAATACGCCACAGCTGCAGTCCTATTTATTACGACTTCTTTTCGGTTTTGTTCAAAATTTCAGAAGACTTCTACCAGTTCCACGAGCTCTTCAGCATTCATCTATTTGTTTTGATATTGGCTATTTCTCTGCAGAGGATGCATGGCCAAGTTTTCATCGGTAGGGTAATGGTTATGATAGGCAGATTGAAAAGTCAACTTACTATAACTAAATAAAACCCCGTCGAACGATATGGACTCCAGCGCTGGAGGTTGAGTCTGCGAACAACGCTCTAATCATGGCCCCTTCAAAGCCTTGGTGAAAGTGTAACTCGGAAGTCCTGCGGCTGCCTACCCAGCGGTTATTAATAAAGTCGTGCAGAGAGTAGTGGAGCATTCCAAACTCGTTTTTTTTTGACCGCGCGCTTCATTTCTGTACGTTTCAACTTCACGCGGGAAGCGCCGGCGAAATTATTACTATTTTCCAGACTTTTACTCATACGACCGATGCAAGAGACAGTGTGGCTATCGAGAGGCTGAAGGTCTTGGCAACTAAATGCAGTAAGCTGACACTCAACCAGACAAACCGAAGTTGCCCTGAAATAGACTTCAATGTGATTGGACGAGTCCTAGCCGCGCTGTTGTGGAATAATGGAAGCGCGATCCCACTCTGAATTGCGGCGCGGAAAAACCGTCAGACTGGCCCAGGCCGCAGTTTCTGGGCAAGACCAAAAAGAGGCCATCTTCTAGATCACTGTTGCTTTTTTGCGGTTCTAGATGGATTGCTTTGGCCCGAGATCTTACACCCCCAACAAGCCTTGGGTAACATCAATCCGATGCGTTCCTCTAGGCATCTCCTCTAGGCATCTCCTGATCACGGGCAGGCCAAGCCAAAGGCCCGCTCACGAACCAAATTAGGATTTTGTGGTATCGGTGGTTCAACCTCATCACGGTCTGTCACAGACCTTGTAAGCCGAGATAAAACCTGAATATAAAGAGACAATGTCCAACTGTGCAATGTGTGTTGCTGTATCACCCTCATCAAACAGCGAGCTACTACACTCAGAAACATTTCTCTTGTCTCTTTCTCTTTTCGTACCAACTTCTCTGCATCGTTGTCGCAAAGATGAGAGCCTTCAAGTACCTGCCGCTGCTCGGCAGTCTGCTCTTTGCCGCCGTCAGCTCCCAGGAGACATCCGACCTGTCTCCCAGAGATGACACGACGACGTTGGAACAATTCTACAGCGCAATGGCCAAGAACGGCGTTTGCGTCATCTACATTGACGACACCGTCAAGAACGACGGCCTGACGCCTTGCAGGAAGTTTTGCAAGGCGAAAGGCCAGCGGGATGACAGCGCGGGGGTGAGTTGTTCATACTCCCGCATTCTCGAGAGCAGGACTCGGGGGCTAACCACAGCAACCTGGAAACAGTGTCACTCTGACCATATCCCCGACGGCCAAGGGCCGTACCCCACGGATACCGACGGCTACGAGTGGTATCCGGGTGACTGCTTCTGCGCGGATAAGATCGACCCCGTCGCCGAGGCCTTCATCACCCCCGTCATCGAGGGCCTGGCGAAGCTCGACGAGGTCATCTGCGGTGTCTTTGTCCAGGCCGTCGTCGAGAGCATCAACATCGGCTTCGCCGCCGTCCCAGGCGGTCAGGCCGCGGCCACGGCGCGGACGGCGACGAAGGCGGCCGTTGAGGGCGCCAAGTCGTTCGCGGAGAACTCGCTGAACCCCAGCGACTTCTTTGACGGCTGGGTCAAGAAGAGCTGCGGCATCGACAAGATCGAACTCGACTACGACAGCACCTTTGACTCGCTGGTCAACGCGCCCGACTCTGTCGGGACCAGCACCGGCTGCAAGCGGAAGAGGAGGGGTGACTGCAAGAAGCTCGACCCCAAGCCGGACCCGAAGACGACCAAGAAGGAAGACCCACCGAAGACCACGAAGAAAGGAGACAGCCCGACCACCACTACGAAGAAGGACGCTGGCCCGACGACGACGACGACGACGACGACAGCCACTAGGTCTAGCACCAGCAGCGTGAACCCCACCGAGACCGCGGTCACCTGCCAGTCGTGCCGCTCGTCCAAGGCGAAGAAGGCGGCGCGGGACGCCAGATGGGGTTCCATGTTCGTGCCGCGGGCGCCTGGCGATTCTTGCCTCTTGGACAACTCCAGGCGTGGGGAGAGCTGCGCCGCCTCCGGCCTTCAGGTCCGCGACGGCTTCTTGGGGGAGAGAGCCCTGACCAAGGCCGACCCGAAAGTCACAATCGCCAAGAAGACGTTCTGGATCGACACGGGAAAGCATAAGCCGTGTGCGGACGCAATGGGTGACAGCAACATTGATAAGTACTATTACCTCGATGGCGACGCCAAGTGTGGCGGAGATCTGAAGTTCGGGACGAAGGGAGACGTTGGTGACAAGGAGTTCCAAAGTACGCTCACTGCCCCCTTGTGCCTGTCTGTTCCGGGTCTTGCATCGGTGAAGGTAGTACGGAAGCTGATCATCTGGTTTAGACGACCACGTGTACGAGAAGCAGACGCTGGCCAGGTTCTTAGAGTGGCTCGGGGATGGGACCACAACTCCTATCGGCGGGTCCACGAAGCCGCAAGCCTCTTGGGTCGCGGATGTTCTCCTGGATGAGGATAGCCCCCGCATCAGCAAACTGCAACCATCAACCGCCACACCCCTCGGAATTCCCGCGGGAGGCGCTCCGCTTGACGAAGTCCTCGCCTACGGCATCGCACGCTCCGATCCGCTGTTTGAGCGGAAGGGAGGCATGTCGATCGAGAGGACAACTAAGAACTTTGCTCTCGTAGAGGCAGAAGTCAACGAGAATAAGGGAACCTTTTTCAAGGAAGGCAGGCCGACTGGCCTCTCAACCCAACCGAACGCAGTGAACTTGAATAGGAACTGGATCAGGAATGTAAGTGTTATTCTGTGCGTGAAGTGTGAAGACACGTGAATAACTGCTGACTCCCCGTGTCTCCTAAAGCACGCCGGCGTTTTCCACTACCTCAGATACACTCACGCTCCGCCCAGCACCAAGGAGAACGTCTGGAACAAGTGGATGCGCGTCTCCAACTGGGTGGACTTGGTCCTGCATGAGTTCGACCAGAGCTACCCGTGGGGCACGCACGCCGACGAGCCGACTCGCACCGCCGGCGGCAATCCTTCGCTGCGGTCCTTCTACGCTTACTGGATCGACACGTATCTGGGCGGCATCGAGGCGAAGGCGCAGAGCTGGGCCGACGACGCCCAGAAAGAATTCAGGCGTCTGCACGGCAGCGACAAGGCTGCCGCCGCGACGCAGTGGATGAACAAGGCCTTCGGCGCCAACGGCTTCGCGGTCCGGGCCCAGATGTCGTTCCCCCGACCCGCCGGGGCCGCGTCGGTGTACGGGGCCTACGGGAACCCCGCCATGACCTTCGACAGGGACGGCACCGCGGTGAACATTGGTGCCCCTGCGCCGCTGTGATTTGGGTACTTAAGACTTGCTTGGGATTCGACGGATTGGTCTTATTCGCGTTGGGCGGTGTTGATTTGACTTGATTTGATCTTTGGTGTTGTACATGGTGCATGATGGGCAATAAACGGGTGTTTGCATTGGAGCTAGCAAGAAGAGTTTGGATACTGTTCTGTATTGAGGCATCATAGACGGTTGTTGATCGAAATCGGTGTTCCTGTCCATCACTTAGCCCTGCTCCTGTTGCTCGGCGTCTCGTCGCCACTTCTCCAAGTCGCTATAAATCGTCCCGTTTCCAACGTACGAGTCGTAAAACCACTCGATGGAGCTAGTGAAGCTCAACAGCTTGTCAGGCAGACACTTTCGCATGTATTTCGTAACTTCGTAGTCGGGTCCGCCCTGGCCCTCGGCCGCGGCATTGGGCTTCATGCCGAAGAACACTTGAAGGAAAGCGCCGCTGGTGTTCTCATCTGGGCCCCGGTGAATAACAATGATCTGGTGCTCCCACATGCCGCCGAATTTAGGGGGAATGAAGAAGTCGGCCGCGCCGGAGGCGTTCCGCATGGCAACCTCAGCGCGGTGGTGTGCCATGCACAACGCCACGCGTTCGGCATCGGGCGTGTCGGGGGGAAGTGGGAAGCCGTGAACTTCGATACGGCTGGGGGCCTCGCGCCTGGCACGTTCCCGGCGGCTCGACTCTTCAATTTGCTTTGCGGTTGCTTTGACGTTCTCACGGTCGGCCGCTGCGGGCAAGGTGTCGTAGATCTGGATGGACCACTTGGGTCGGTTGGAAGCGTCCGGCGGCGTCTGGGTGTCGGGGTCGGTCTCTATCATCTCCCAGGCCCCGTAGCAGGGCCTGCCGTCGTGACTCGGCGCCTCTTCCACTACGGTGCGCGGGTACACTCTTTTGCCCATGGTGCTTTCTGAGAATCGCTTGATGGTTTGTTGATACAAGACGGTGAATGAGAAAGTAAGAGAAAGTGAGATTGCCGCTCGGTTGGGGATGGTTGTAATTATCTGCCCAAAGGGCTGGGTGCCGCGGCACGGTGTAAGCTGACTAAAGCCTCCACGCCAAATTGATGGCCTTTTTGTTCAGGTTGGCTGGGCTGATGACGGTGTTGCTCAAGGCAGCGATCTGAAAGAGGAAAGGAGGCAGAAACGGACGGAGAATAAGCAGGGAGCATCATTAGACAGGTTGTCTTTTGGTTAAGTAGTTCAGATGGGTTGAGCGATGAGAAACGGATGAGTCCGGCGTCGTTGTACTACTGGGTTTTGCGGAGAAATGGATGCTAATTATAGTGGTCAATGAGATATCTACCTTAGGTTTGTTAAGCATGGATCAAGCAACACCCCGAAAATCGAGCAACACATTTTTCCTGCAGTGCCTAATCCTCTTCATTTGCCTAAACCGTGCATGAAGCTTCCGCATCAAAGCAACATCGGTTGCTGGATGTTTGGCGTCGCGTTGTACGATATGCGACCAGCTTCAGCGCTTGAGCCTACCCAACGCTCCCCCTCCACACGTGATTGCGGGTTCAAGCTACAGGGGGTTTCGCGTGTCTCACTGTCTGCCCGCGGCGCGCTCGCCGCCAGCTTCGCGACGGCCACTTAAGCCCCAATCGTCGCCCTCAATTATCCTGCCCAGTCCATTGCTGATCCTGCAAACCAACAACACGTCCTCCCGCAGCTCTTACGCACACCAGCAGCCTTCTAATTGGCAAGATCCAACTGCTGGTCTACGCTCCGCCATGCCTGAGTTCACAGGTATGCGTTACAAACTGCCGACTCGCGCCCATCTGCTAACTTACCTCAGAGGCGGATTCTATTCGCATTCTGGTTGCGACAGACAATCACGTCGGCTACGAAGAGCGCGATCCGATTCGAAAGGACGACAGCTGGAGAACATTTGACGAGATCCTGAACATCGCAAAGAACCAAGATGTATGTGACTCCACGCCGACCTTGGCACTTTCTTCCGCTGACAAGAACCACAGGTCGACATGGTGCTCCTCGGCGGCGACCTCTTCCACGACAACAAACCCTCGCGAAAGTCCATGTACCAGGTTATGCGCAGCCTGCGGAAGAATTGTCTAGGCATGAAGCCCTGCGAACTCGAGTTTCTCAGCGACGCAAACGAAGTCTTCGAGGGCGCATTCCCCCACGTCAACTACGAGGACCCCGACATCAACATCTCTATTCCCGTCTTCTCCATCCACGGAAACCACGACGACCCCAGCGGCGAAGGTCATTTCTGCTCTCTCGACCTACTCCAGGTCGCTGGACTCGTCAACTACTTCGGCCGTATCGCCGAGGCCGACAACATCGAGGCGAAGCCCGTTCTACTACAGAAGGGACAGACAAAGCTCGCGCTGTACGGCCTGAGCAACGTCCGCGACGAGCGCATGTTCCGCACCTTTAGAGATCACAAGGTCAAGTGGTTTCGCCCCGGAGTCCAGCAGACGGACTGGTTCAACCTCCTTGCGGTCCACCAGAACCACCACGCCCATACCGCCACTTCATATCTTCCTGAGAACGTCCTGCCGGACTGGATGGACCTGATCGTCTGGGGCCATGAGCACGAGTGCTTGATTGACCCTCAGCAGAACCCCGAGACAGGCTTCCATGTCATGCAGCCCGGCTCTTCGGTAGCTACATCCTTGGTACCTGGCGAGGCGGTACCCAAGCAAGTTGCTATTCTGAACGTGACTGGAAAGGAGTTCAAGGTTACCAAGATTCCGCTGAAGACGGTCCGTCCATTCATCACCAAAGAGATTGTTCTGTCGAGCGATTCTCGTTTCAAGGGTTTGCACACGAAGAAGGAGAACCGCCAAGAGCTGACGAAGAGACTTATGTTGGTGGTCGAGGAGATGATCCAGGAGGCAAACGAGGACTGGGCGGCTATTCAGGAGGACGAAGACCAGGAGCCTCCGCTGCCGCTGATTCGTCTCAAGGTAGAGTACACAGCTCCCGAGGGCGGCCAGTACGACTGCGAAAATCCCCAGCGGTTTTCCAATAGATTCATCGGCAGGGTCGCCAATACCAACGACGTCGTCTACTTTCACCGGAAGAAAGCCGGCGCTTCTAGTATGTTTTTCGAGCACTCCCCCACCATGCCACGCATGCTAACAATCAGTCAGGACGCAACGGAGACACAGACGTCCCCGAAATGTCGGAGGAAGCTCTCGGCCTCGACACCGTCAAGGTGGAGGCTCTCGTCCAGGAATTCCTGGCGGCGCAGTCCCTCAAGATTTTGCCTCAGGCTCCCTTCGGAGACGCTGTCAACCAGTTCGTCAACAAGGACGACAAGCACGCGATGGAGGAGTTCGTCAGCGAATCCTTGGCCGAGCAGGTCAAGCAAATGCTCAGCCTCGACTCTGACGACGAGGACTACGACAACGCCATGGAGATGTATCGATCCAAGCTTGAAGAGCAGTTCTCTAAGGGAGTCCTGAAGCAAGCTGGCAGACGGAAGTACAAGCCCAAGCCCGAAGAGTGGGACTCTGATCTGGACGGGCACTGGCAGGACCAGCCCGAAGCCAAAGAGGACGAAACCGTTTCGCAGCCCGCGGCCAGATCCAGACGGGCGCAGACTCAGGATATCGACGACATGATGGATCTTGAGGATGAGCCGACGACCCGCCAGCCCGCGAAGCGTGCAACGACGGCACGAACCACAAAGGCCGCTGCGACGAAGAAGGCCCCCGCCAAGAAAGCGCCTGCCAAGAAGGCCCCGGCCAAAGGTCGCAAGAAGCCCGTGTTCGAGGACGAAGACGAGGAGGAAGAGGACGTCGTCATGGACGACGATATCGAGGAGCCGCCCCGTCCCACTCGTGGCCGAAGGTCTCAACCGGCTCGCGCGGCTCCCAAATCTCGCCAGACGAAGCTCAATTTCTCCCAGGCCACCGCTTCGCAGAAAGCCGTGGAGATCAGCGATGACGAGATTTCCGAGGACGACGCCTTTGAGCCTGCGCCGGCCACCACCCGCTCTCGCCGCAGATGAGCGCCTAATTCGACTGAGGTGCATTTAGATGTAAAAACACACATACACACACACACACACACAAGGGCGTCAGGATCATGAAAAGTCTAACAGGCTGTTAGCTAGCTACTGGAGTTGGGAAGCGGTGATTTTGCTTGGCTTAGATCGATGACGAGCTCAGATACCACATTGCGAACAAATAAAATTACTGCTTTAGATCCGTGGGACGTTGCCATGTTTATGATGAGAATTAGCGCTTGATGGGAGGTCAACCCTCAATACCGACACGAGATGGAAGGTCATTCGAATTTCATGAATAAGGAAATCATGGAGAAGACTACTCACTAGTGATCATGGTGACATGTGTGAGGAGGCATCGGCACGGCGCAGGACAGCCGCCCACAGCAATGTGAGCATTGAAGCCAAATTAATCAGAAAAGAATTAGAAATTTTATCGTTTCGTAAGTTTCGAGACGCCCAGAATAGAAAGGCCTTACGAAAGGTCTTCTCGCAGAAAGGACAGCTTCCCGTTACCAGATGTTCTCACCGTTGCTGCCTGGGGTCGCTCAGAGAAGTCACCCGGCAAGCGTGACTTCTTCACAGCGATTCGCCTTCTAAACTTCAGATGAGAGGACTTTCACCCCGGTTTCCCATCGCAGCTGCATTCGCATATCCTCATTGTAGGAATCATGTATGCATGCCCATCGACGAACTCAGCACAACAGTCAAGCCGCGTCTTTCCTGTCCAGATTTCTTGAGGAAGCAGTCCGGCTGTCCACAAGCCTCATCGAAGGCTGTCCACATACTGGAAAGGTGTAGACAGGCCGAGAGCCCATGCTGGCGTCCACGCTACCTTAGACGATCTCAAAAAAGCCCCCCCTTCTCCCCACACCTCCCCCATCGAATCCGACACCGGGAAGGGCCGATGAACATTAAGCATTAAGCATTTAGCCTGCAAACCATGAGCCCAAGCTCTCCTGGAGAGCTTGGGCCTCTGCCGCAAACTATGTCGCATGATAGGCGTAGAAGTTGAGATGGAAAACGGGAATAGGCAAATATGATTTCCCGCTATTGCCCCTTCCCCCAAACCGTGCGTCCTGACCATGGCAATCTCGAGGGGAGGGGGGGGTCTCGAACGCCGTCGATGTTCATGCTTTTAGCTCAGCTGACAGCAGGATACATCAGGCAAACACCTTAGTGAACGAAGCTTCTAAGCGTGAAACACAACACAGCCACTGACGCATCGACGGCTCGTCGATGCGCGGGGGGGCGGGGAGGAGGGAGAGGGGGTGGCCCGACAGAACACATTCTAGATGGACCCTTTTTCTTTTTTTTTTTCCGCATGATGTCATCTCCCTCAGCTGGTTTCCTGCATATATCCTCATCTCGGGAGCTTGTTCGGTGGAGGCGTGCCTTGGCTACAAAGTCCGATGAGGCGGCCCGACGTGTTCTGAAATCAGACCTTCTCGGAGGACTGAAAGTTGGTGCTGTCCACGATACATTCTCGTCGTTCCCGCATCGCCCAGAACCGGGCGGGCTACGGTTCGGGCCCTTCTAGAAGAGGGCGAGGGAACATGTTGTAACGGGGTTCTATCGGGACCTAGAGAGGGGTGCCCGCCGAGTTCAGGGAGGATCCCCGGTTTTGGGCCGTCAAGGGCGACGTCGCGAACGTGGACTTCTCCGGCGCCGGTGCCGTGGTGACCGTCACGCCTCCGCAGTACTCCGAGACCAAACCCAAACCGCGAGCGCGGGAGATGGCTGCGAACGTCAAGTACGCTATTGGCAGAGCGGGCGATTCTGTGAAACGGCTGGTGTATGTGTCGAGCATAGGGGCCCAATACGAGCACGGCACGGTGAGCCACGACCCAGAGAGACTCGGCTACTTTTTCCGCGACAAGTGACCACCAGCCGTGATGGTCCCTTGATGCTGAGAAAAAATGGATCGACTGTAGGGCGAGTTGAAGACGAATTATGAGGCCGAGCAAGCGCTTGTGAGGGCAGCCCCTGAGGTGATGTTCATGCGCTGCGCTTACTTCATGGAGAATTGGACATCGGCCGTCGCGACGGTCGAGACCGATTCGCCATTCTTTCACTCCGCAATATCACCAGGAGATTACAAGATTCCAATGGCGATTCAGTTCCCTTTAACTTCACAAAGTGACGCGAGCTCGTCTGGGCTGAAGCGTTTGCGTCGCAGGTCTCGGTGGAAGACGTCGGCAAGACATGGGCGGCGCAAGTTCTCGCAGCCGGCTCGCCCCTGAGCGAAAACCCTTACGTGTTCGATCTCCATGGCCCTGAAAGCTAACAGTATTCGACGCGAGACGTGCAAGAGGCTTTTGAGGAGAAGTTGGGCCAATCGGTCGAGGCTAAACTGGTGGATGGAGGATGATCAGCTGGAAGAGTTCTTTGCCCGGGCTTTCCCGCCACCGGTGGATGGCATGTTTGTGGAGATGACGAGAAGCTTCTTGCCTGGAGGCGTTGCGGTGGATGTGATGGGAGGATCCAGGGTGCAAAGAGGGAGAGTGAAGTTGGGCGAGGCAATTGGGAACATATTCAATGGGCGAAGAAAGAGGTTGCTGCCGGCTAGTGGATAGGGTGGATGACCGCTTGAAAATCCCAAAGCTATCATGGTCATAGGAGTATCACGGAGAATTGGCAGAGCTTGTTGTATGTCGAGGAAAGTGCTTCAACATCTTCGAAAACAGCAAGAGGAGGAAGTCGGCAAAAAAGTGCAAAAGTTAAACTGAGTGTCAATCGCTGACGGGAATTGAGCCCGACGTGGGGGTCGAACCCACAACCTTGAGATTAAGAGTCTCACGCTCTACCGATTGAGCTAGCCGGGCGACTGGACCCAGCTGGGTTGTTGAAGGCCAGGTCCCATGCACAGGCTATGAAGCAAAAACCGCAGCCAGCCATGACCATTGCTCGAGATCTGCAAGTCTGAAGCCCCAAATCTTCTCCCGAGAAGCATCTGGTGAGACAGAATTCAGAAGAGACAAGATTCGTTTTTATTATTCGGTAGGTTGGCTTATTAGCTTTTTTCCCCCGTCCCGTCATTATTTAGGTTCGGTCACGATGTACTGCCGAAGTATAACTCTCAAACCCTTGCCTTCCATGAGATTGGTAAAAAAGGGTAATAAATGAGCTAGTCAAAATGGGTTTGAATTTAATGCAAAATCGACATGTTATTATAGTTCCGCGCCGCCATTCATCTGACAGCCTATGTTTAAACAGTTTCAGTCGGCCCTTTGAGCAAAGACTCATAGTACCCACGACGACACTCATCACCATCCGACCTGGAACCGCAGCTTGTAGAGTTGGCCTTTCGAGACTCTGCAAGCTGACATACGTCTTATCACAGCTTTTTAAGGTGAGGGCTTGCAACTTTTGGATAGCAAAATTCAACTAGCTGGTGGGTTGTTGAACGACACTCAACGTTCGAAAGTGACGACGAGAGCAACATCAGTTCCCATAAGGCTTTCTGTTGGTGCCCGGGAGGTTATACGAAAAATGCTCGCCATGTTCTTTTTTTTTTTTCCCACCCCCAAACGTTCGCCTGACGGAATGCGCAGCTTTCCTTTCGACTCGAACACGCCATCGTCACCCAAACGGCGCATTTGTACGGCCCAAGAGATTTCGGTCACCATTAACAACACGCCGGAGATCTCCTGCTTTTGTCTGACAAATCGACTCAGAAAGAATTCGACGTGACTGATCCATCCTATCGCTTGATCGCGAGGAGGTCCATACTTACTCAGGTTATTCAAGTCGTAAACAGCCGACTCACGTCGCTCGGCAAGATAGCTCGATGATAACAGCCTCGTGGTCAAGCTACAACTATCTTACGACTACCTTGGTCTTGCGCTGTTGTCAGTTTGGTAGACAGACCTCGAGAATTCCACCCCGGCATATGGCAGCAGGAGTCAAGAAAGGAGGCGAAATAAGTCCCAAGTGACAGCCGAATTGCTCATCTGAGTGAACGGCGTCGAACACGCGCGTGATTTTCGGAGCACACCGGGACATTTCCAAAAGCTTCTCAATACCTGTATGACGTTGATTCTATCTTCCCACAGATGTGTCTTGAGCATCTGAGCAGAACACGCACGGCTTGGCTCCCCGAATTACCCAAAACGCACCAAACCCAGCCCCAATAATCGTCGTCACGGAACGATCTCGCTCCGAGAGCCCTGACGAGATTCCTGAACGAAATTAAATTACGCAGTCAGGAATACCCGGAGCACAAAGCCCTTTCTCTGTGCATCGCGTGGGCAATTGCGCATTGGCAACGGATGTTACCGCCCGCATGTCTTCCAGAACTTTTAAGGAGGTTCTGAAGATCGATGATATATATTTGATGAAGTAGCTGTCTTCGTGGATGCTGCCGCCGATTGTCACACGAAAGCTGGACCATGATGAACCTAACGGCAAGCTCGTCGTTGGTAACGTGTTGGTCTTCGACGACCCCACGGAAGGCCCCCTAGAACAGCCTAGAAACCATTAATCTTACGACGTAAACATTTATAACCAGAGTGTCTCGGCCGCCGACAAAGTAGCGGTCAAGCAATGGGCATGTCACCATCGCAGGGCCTTGAGGGTGGAAGGGACTCGGTCATTCATTCCTTCCAGAGCATGCATGCGTTATAGCATAGGTTTTGTATGAATTTCTACCTGGCTGTTCCTAGCGTCCTCTAGACAGGACGCCACAATGGTGGAATACATCGACTGCAGAAAAACTCGAACTGTCTGGAGAATCGACAAAGTAAGACGTTGCGCACCCTTGAATGTGCGTTGTGCAGACATCGAGTCCGGGGAGTGTGGCAAGTGCCAAGACAGTCGATCAACGTCACCGGCGGACATGCAAGTTTCCAACCCCTATAATCTTTCGTTTCCATCGGAGCTCCCTCCGTCCTTTGACCGGCCTGTGGCGCAGCGTCACGATGCAGCTGCGCCGCAGAGAATCTCATTTCGCGGCAAGCGGACGGCAAGGCAGACTCAGGAAAATGTGTGAGTGGGGATAGCTGCTCAAGCGAGTTAACCACCTCCGTTCAGGGTATCGTGAAATCGCTCTTCCTCTTTCCTCATGCTGCTCGATGCGCGAACCTCTGAGGCTTGGCCTCATGACTTCGTATGGAGGACGATCCTCATCCAACCATAAAGGACCCTCAGGTTACCGTAACGTTGAACAAGAAATACTAACAGCTATACTTGACTCTGACTCATCTGGCTTCGATGAAGAGCTCATCCTCATACTATATCGAGCCGCAGATTATCATATTAGAATCGACCTGAACATGTACAATTCTGAACTGTGTTCTCTTCAGCCGCCCCGTCTCTCGCTTGGTGGCGAGTGTCATGTTCATTTCACAGGGTTGAATTGTGCTCACATTCGACCAACGTGATGGGCACTACCGGACTGATCACTCCCAAGTCCAAGGGTTGGAAGGATTCCGGTTCCTCGGCATCTGACAGTTTGGAACCACAGGAATCACACTTATTACTGCAGCCACCTTCCATCACCTCCTTCCCTATCTAGGAGAAAAGGATCATCTCCGTGCCGCCGTTGCTTCAGTCTCAAATTACCGAATGGCCGATCAGCATCCTTGCGCGAAACGGCATTGAACACCACTGGGCGCAACGTCGAATTTGAGGGTTTCCCGGCGACCTTTAGGACTCTTTGAGAAGCGGTTCATCAGAAACCCTTTCTAGTAAACATTGGGAATTTCGGACCGACCTCAATCCAGGTAGCTGGGGTCGACGAGATACGCCGGAGGTGATACCGGATCAATCACGACGGTTCACTCGAACCATGGCCTCGGGCCCTGGGTCTGCCCCATATGTGATGTTTGTTTCCCGTCGTGCATAACCGGAATATGCAAGTCTTTCCGCGTGTCACACTGGTCACGTGGTGGGACTGAGGAAGGCAGCTTCGTAAGCAATCTTTCGCATCGGATCTACACAGCTTTGCTCATGCTTGCTCGTCCTTGTGGGTTTCCCCCCCAAGAGAGCTTCGTACGGATCGTCCGGTGCTTCCAGAGACTTCTGGATCGGCCAGGCCCCAATTTGGGACCAGGCAGGAATCGCGCTGCCCCACTCGAGGCCTGCGTTTTGCGCTGGGCTGATCAATGTGCTGATGCGCTCGGGGTTGCCATGAAACGCGTTGAGTGACAAGATAAATGATCATTGCACAGGGAAGAAGATAAATTCGCTTAAGAGCCCCTGGTCGGGGTTTTACTGAGCGGTGTCGAGGCAATCGTCAACGGAAATGCTGAACAGGCCCTCGCCTGACACTCAGCGCGGCGAATGTGTCCTCGATGAAAGGGCGTTGCTGAAAAAGCCGGAGTGCAAGCTGACTAGGCATATCAATAATGCCGCAGTGGAATGTTTGACGAGGCAAGCCTCCCAAGCCTAAATCCAGTGAATGAATGCTTGGGACTGCCCATGAGCTAGATGGTTCATATAGTAAGCGTCCTGCGTGTCTTAGTTGAGTGCACAAACATACGTTTGTAAACGCGACGCGATTTGTCTGATGAGGAAGCGTGCCGTTGACGGATTGCTAGACAGAGCCACGAGTTTCGCACGTCCAGATTGTTTTGGTATCCAGATTTGATTTCAAGCCATGATGGCGCATGTGTTCTCAAATGGCCGCATCAGGGCAAGCCGTCACGTCTCAATCCGAATGCTTATGAAAGATACGATGAGTCAGGCCAATGGGAAGCAAATAACGGTGGTATCTCGGATTCGTGAATGTGGTTGCGATTGTCGATGATTGCCAGAATAGCAGTCAGAGTGGTCAATTTGCTAGCTAGCTAGCGAGTCGGGCTGGCTCCGGAGACATTGCTGTGACGGCGGCGCACCGGTCGGTGGGTAAGATTAAGCTCCATCTCCATCTCGCATCTCGGAACGCGTTGCAGGGATGTTGAACGGGGATGCGGAGCATGAGATGCAAGGGTCCAGCACATTGGTGAACGGCGAGTGCCGCGCGATGGCGTGTGGGCGAAATGTGCGACTCTCTATCCCAGTATTGCATCCCACTATCCGACGCACAGTTCAAGCCGCGGGAAGCTTAGGCCAGACTTAATCGTGTATTCATCGTGTCTTGCTGGGATGCTGTTCATTTGGACAGACTGATATGTCTGAATCGGTTTGCAGGTTGAGGAAGGCCTGCCAATATCGCACCTGGCGGAGTGATGGAAATTGCGCCAGTAGCCTCTAGCCCTAGTCGCTGCTCCAGCGGAAAGGGGGACAAGCGGCCGGACTGTTCTTCTTGACAGCGGCGTGCAGGGGCAAAATAGGGGTTCATCAACCCTTGTGTACGAGTAGTCAGGCTGGTTACCAAGGAATCAACGGCGGTATCATGGAGCTCTCGAAGCAGTGGAGCAGAGCCAACGTTTCCAGGCTTGCATCCATTTGTCGATCTCGCTTCGGCTCTTGATTTCCTGAGGCTGCCAGGACGGACGACACGTCAGGCGTTTTCTCCTGCCTTAGAGTCGACGACCGCTAGGGGCATCTTGGGGAACGGCGAATGCTAGGAGTGTAGATCTGGGTTCAGCGTGACGGGCCGAGGACGTCAGGGCAAAAATGCCAAGTTCTGTGGCGAGGAGATCCTTGGCTGTGAGCCTCGAGGTGGCGGCAGTGACCACGAGTGATGCATGAAATGACCTCTGACTTTGCCAGAGTCACTCTTGAGTTGATAGTAACCAGCCTTACAATGCCTGACGGTGGTCGTCGAGCGAGCGTAGAATAAAGTGAGATGGCGATAAACGTTCCGGCGTATGTGTGGTGCGATATCGCTGCGTGAGCCTCGAACTGCGAATGGCTTGTACGATGTTACGGAGCCTTGTGAAGCAATCCCGAAGGCAACGAAGGAATTCCGTTCGACAGAGGGCATGGATTTTGAGAAAAGAGGCTCGAAGATCTGTCGGCTCCTTCCGTCGTCCGCCGAAGGCCCCTCGACCAGGAGCCAGGGATTCGAGGGGCAGACGAAGAGATATTCGTATAATGTTTGGACCCTGGGATGCTTTGATCCGGCATGGGGACAAAGATCCTAGAACGGGCGTGCCACGCGTATTTGATCCGCGACCAAGGTGCTGGATTGATGGACTCGCAAATGATGGGACACAGAGTCGGTTGGGCGGTTGACGGTTGAACAAGGGTAGGGCAGGGCGTCTCATAGGCCCGTCGAGACGGACTTGTACTCTGCATCGGTATGCTGTCATTCTTGGTGAAACCGAACGGCGCGGGCAATGCGGAGTCTTTGTGCTGCCTGTGTCCTTCTATTTTGCACTTCTTGTAATGATATTACAAGAAAGACTTGAATGGTGACGCGACCCTTTGCCGAAAAGGGGCGGGTACAGGGAACAGGGCCTACGGACTGAGGGCGCGGCTGAGCCCGCGAGAGAGTTACGTCGAGTTTGCTTCTCGAAGAGGCCTTGTATATGTCGACGTACCCTAGGTTCTTAGAGCGATGTCTTATTGACAGGCTAAGATGCAGTGTCTTCGTATCGTGTAGGAATGGATGCGTAAGCATGTTCGATGTGATTGCTGCGATTGCGATTGTATGGGCGTGCAGGAGAGACCGAATTAAGCGATTGGCGTGCCGCAGGATGATTTGATCATTTTGATGTGTTTGTTTGATGTGGACGGTGCGTTTAGGAGGCTAAGGATGCAGCCAAGATTGGTGTTTGTTTGCTCGAAGGCATCGTTGGTTGGAATTGAGGAAACATTGCGGTGCCTAGGTAAGGTAGGTAGGTACTAGGTAGGTACCTTTGGATACCTACCTCATGAAAGTAGCGAGTGGGGCACTCTGGTTGACTTCGACCTTACCTTAAGGTACCTACCATAGTAGGTACCTAAGGTATGCTATTACTGCGGATATGGAACTTTAGCTGTGCGTGTGCATGTGCAATGGCAATGCGACTGGACTGGACTGGAAGGCAGGCATAATTCGTCGGAAGCAAGTGAAATAGGAAGGAAGTAAGGACGTTCCCAACTTCAACTGCCAATTGCACAACAGCTAGAAGGCAGGCGGCATCGAATGTCTCGCACCTGCTATTGGGCGCTGTCGTTTCTGACGGATTCGGATTGGTGCATTCATAAGGTACTTCGGTAGGTAGGAAACGGAACTAGAGGGAACCTAAGGTACCTCACCTACCTCACTTGACGGGACCTGCGGTTCAGGGCGGTTCAGGTACCGGCGCAGGCGCGACAATGGGACATGGAGGTTTCGGCATTTCTCTGTGTCTGATTGGCCATTGGATCATGTGCCCGGGGGATGGTAGCGCCTCCATTTCTGCACAACACAACTCTGGACATGCAGGAACTCTCTCTTGAACTGTCGACGGCCAGACGTCTCGCCATTGGCTGTTGGCTGTGGTACAGTGCCTATCCGACTGTGTCAGAGACATGGGATTACGATCAAAGTCAGTTTCATTGCTGTCAAACCGCAATACACCGTCCTGGTTGACACCCATGGTAAGCCTCCGTGATAGAAACGCTACAAATAAGTTGGTACGGTGTTCTGGCAGATCACTATTTACGCAAACCTAGCCCACTTGATGCATTATTACAGGCCGTCATAGTGTGTTCGTCTGATGGTAGCACACAGCACCCTAGCGGTGTCACAGCATCGTCCTTCTGGAAGAAAAGAGGTTCTGGAACAGTCAGCTTGAGGAACTGGCCGAGGTGCTCGGTCCATTGAGGAGGGAAATCCCATGCAAGTCAGGAGAAGCACAGTCAAATGACAGCCCGTTGGATCGAGAGATGGCACTGTAAAGCTAGTCATGGCTTTGCAGCACCAATGGATCGCCAATGCAGCCCGCCAGAGCTTTGTGGATTATTATGTGCGTGTTTCCCAGCAACGCACGAGACGACGACGGGAGGGAACCCCCCTCCATCTACACTATCGGTGAGACTGGACTTGCGCAGTGCAGTGCAGTGAGCGGCGATTGCAGGTTGCAACTCATTGGCAGGCGGGAAACCATCTTGCCTCTTTCCTTCTTTCCCATTCGCCCGACGTTCTTAGCTCATCGATAGTGCACAGGACCAGCCACTGACAGCCAGCGCCGTCTAGCTGACACTGTGTTAGCGCTATGTCTGTCCGTCCGTCCCCGTCCGCGTGCCACTATCCCGTCCCTCCTGCCTTAATATTAAGTACCTTTGCTCGATGTAAGGAAAATGTTGATATGCATAGGTTTAGCTTGAGGATTTAGCTTCTAGATTACTTTGCACGTTACCTTCCTAAGACTTTGATTTTGCATATCAACATTTCAGGATACTCCTTTTTGAATGGAATCCTAAGCAAGAAACTACTACAGATAGCTCTTTTCTGTGTTGCTGCTTCGGGGGAAAACAATAAGATAGTGAGGCTAGCTATGGCAATTGCAATTGCAACTGCAACTGCAACTCATCTCTATCCAAGGCACCTATATCCGTGCTTTCCTCGTCGAGTCCTACTAAAGCAATTACTCTCTTGACGGCCCTAAGACAGGTCGCCCCTCTTCAATGTCTCCGGCCTCCAACCCGACAATCCGACATCATCCACTTTTATTCATGTCAATTTTCTCCCAGAGACCAGGATGCAGTCTTCGCTTCGGACTCAATCGATTTCTAACACGGACCGTGGATGCGGACAAGTTGCGTCGCCACATTTTGTCGGCTTGCCCCTTTTCTCGTCTTTCCTCTCCTCGGCTCCGAGGCCCGTCGCCCAATTCCTTCCCCCTGCGAAGGGTGAAGCACTGAAGCTCAAATATCCGTTGAGGATCCTCGTCCCGCTGTGGACTGCCCGTGGACTTTCCGCCGCGGTGTCCAGGTCGCAGCCGACCATGATTCGTTATTACCAAGTACCAAGACCATAATTCGTGGCCCAGGAGCGGGAGGTCGCGAGGAAGCGACAGCCATCACCCCAAAAGAAAGGGTAAGAAAAAAGTCTGGAGAGAGGGACCCAATTTTTTTTATATACCTTAAGGATCGATTACCTTACCTTCTCTACGGGTACGGCTCTGGCCGGCCATGGGTGACCATCGACAAGGGCCCGGCATGGCATTCTCGCGACTTGCCTCGTTGCGGCAGCCTCTCATGGGTCTGCCCACGGGTTATTACTTTGCCTTCCACAGACGGCTTTTACGATGGAGCATTGGAGGAGACGAGGAAAAGGCGGTCATGGGGTGCCAGACCGTTCTTTTGCAACTTTATTGCGGCCATATAGCAAAAGTTTCACGCGTCGGCACGAGACGAGACGAGACGAGACGAGATGATACCTACTGCCGTGGCCGCCGCCCACGATAGCGGCAAGGTACATCACTCTACCTTACCATGCACCCACTCGGCCAGCAACTTCTAGGACAAAGACAACAGCTCTAATAATCGACCTTATCCCACCGCACACGGGTGTCAATACCCTGTCCGAGGCACTTAGGTTGTTTTGCACAGGGCAACACCAACAAGAGCAACAGCGACGGCAAGCCGCAACCCAAGAGTCAGTCAGTGTCATAGCCAGAAACAAGAGTCAGTGCCAGCGTCAACTCGCAGCTTTCTCGCATCAACAATACACTCTTGACACGATGCCGACCGATACAAAGCGGAGAGACTCTGAACGCGCAGATACGATGTACTGACAACCGCAAAACCTTGCTTTCCCGCCGTTGAATGCATCTGCAACTGCCTGCAATAACAATGACTTCGAGTACGACCGCATCTTGTGTGTTTGGCCAGCTGCCACCCCAGTTTGGAAGAAGACTTTATTCACGCTTCTAGTATACCGTACCCTGAAGTCGTTTGTTCGTCACCATCGTCTCTCCCAGT
The DNA here is from genome assembly GCA_036785465.1 of Colletotrichum agaves. Lineage (NCBI taxonomy): Eukaryota > Fungi > Ascomycota > Sordariomycetes > Glomerellales > Glomerellaceae > Colletotrichum > Colletotrichum agaves. The sequence continues at coordinate 243,612 of JAXISO010000006.1, forward strand.
GCAATAAGTACTGTGCAACAAGGCAAAGGAAGAGACGGCTTTAGTTTCCGTCCCGTCGTTCATCATCGGGTCAACGGTGCCCCTTTACGCCACGCCTAGGCTGCGCTTCCACCGGCGCCAGAGCCAAACCGAAGCCAAAGCCAACCCCGTCAACAGTCCACCTCAATATCAGACCCTGCCCGGGCAGGACTGAGGTGCGAGCCGTGAGCAATCCGACTGGTTGCGAGACGGGGTCTCCTGGACCTGGACCCCCATTTCCTAGCAGTTTTTCAATACTTTAATTAGCCCAGCATTCAGACCAGACCGCCTTGAAGATATTCGTACACGATGCTGGGCAGATCAGAAGAAGCCCCCGTTTCCCGTTCGCGGCTGCTCTCGACTTCTGTGCACTGTCTGCAGCCGTGTGCGCCCAGACGAATCAAGCTATAGTTGTTGCCGCGACTTTAATACACGACATCCGTGCCTACCTAGGGGCACCTTACAATGCACAGACTAGAGTCAGGTATGTCGACGGGAGTGACACACAAGGTCCCGCTGCCACAGCTGCCCGTGTGAGCACGCGGTACCGTACCCAAGTACCTTGAATGCCAGAGATACTATGTAGGTAATCCATCTAGGTACCTACCTTACCTACCTTACCTGCCTTAGGCCAGGGTCGAGCGCAGATGATTGGCATGAGACTGATCGGGTGTGTTGAAAATGATTGACAGGGCGTGGCTGAGGTGGCTACAGGGCAGTTGCTAGGTATTATTGCGAGGCCTGGACAGTCGAAAGGCATACCGCCGTTAGGTTGAGTTATCCTGCATTGTGTACGGATCTCATCCTATTCCCACTTCAGTAGGCATGGTGACCTGAAGTTTTAGTGTCCTACCTGAGTTCTGAGTTCTCTCTCTCCATCGTCGGTGAACGTCCCCCCTAATCCTCGTCAATTCTTGGCCTGGGTCCCGACCCTGGCCCTGGTCCAGAGAAAGTGTCCTTCTTTCCTTCCATTTCCCTTCCGTTGGCGGCTTCTCTGGCCCCTCCCCTACCTACCTAGGTAGGTAGTGGAAAGGCAAGGTCAGGCCCCCTCCCCCCGTCTTCTCGGTCCTGGACTGAAGTGCCCCAAGAAGCCAGCCCACCGTCTTTCTTGTACCCTGTCTGGCCGTCTGCAGCAGACTGCTTCTCCTGTCCCTCAACTGCGCTGTTCACAGTGAGAGTGAAAGAGGGAAGGGAGGGTACGTACGGACATTCACCCCTTCGTCGCCTTCTGCCGTTGCCACATCCATTCCCTTCACCCCGGTTGGCTGTCCCGCCTAGAGCGGGGCTCTTCATCAGCTGCGTCCACTGTCCGCTGGACCACTTCCCATCGTCGTGGGAAAGAGCTAGCAGCCAAAAAAAAAAAAAAAAAAAAAAGGTCCCCTTTTTAGCCTCCTCACTTCAGCTTCTTCTTTTTTTACTGCAACAATTTTTCCCTCTTCTGTTGCCCTTTCCCTTCCCTCTACAAACCTCTACCTTCCGTCCCCCTCTGACTTTATTATTGAGTATTTTCGGCTAGCAATAGGTGTCAGCGCTGCCTGTCATAATCATAACCTCTCCTTCCCCCCTCCTCTACCGAACCCCAAAAGAAAACCGCCTTCCTCAGGTGCGCCCAGATCGCGTGTGTCTGCGACTGCGACTGCGACTGCGACTTGCGTCTACCTTACCTGAGGTAGTCAGTCTAAGCTAGCGACTGGCAACTGGCACTGACCGGCAAGGGGAGGAAAAAAACCCCGACCCAACCGCTCCTGCGTCTTCGGCGGAGGAACGAGCGAGCGAGGCACGAAAGGAAAGAACCAAAAAAAAAAAAGGGAAAAAAGTACTGGACCGGAGAAAGAGATAGAGCACCAGCCCATCTGCGCCCATCCCGCAGCCCGCCACATACCACACTTTCAAATCCCTCCACGCCCTCTTTCTCAACTCTCAGCCCGCTGTCCACACACGTCCACGCCCCTACACAACATCCGCCACGGCATTTTGTCCTGTTCCGTCTTTGCTTGTTACAGCGTGCGGCTTTCGGCTACTTGCATCTTTCCCATTTTTTTCTGACCCAACTTGGGGGGCCCTGCACCACCTTTCCCAAGACGAACGAAGCGATCCGAACGGTACGAAACGACCGGCCGCCTTGAGACCATCTTTTGCTGCGACTCTGCCGTTGCATGCTCTACGTTTGTGGTGATCCCATCCCGCATCGCCGAGGAAAAAAACCACCTGGAGAAGAAGAACGAAAAGGCCTCGCCCACCACCACGTCACTTTCTCGCTTGAGGGCCTTGCATCTGCCGCTGCCGCTGCCGCTGCCGCTGCCGCTCCCCTAGCCCTCCTGCGCCCTCCCTCCACTTCCGCAATTTTCTCCCTTTCCACTTCCAACGGTACCAGCCAGTTGCTGGATTTTATCCCAGTAACTGCCAACCACGGGGACTATTGCTCGATCACGAAGACCATGAGCCATCAACAACACGACATGTATCTCGATTATTCAACCCCCGCCAATCGCTCACCGAGCTCATCGAGGACATACGCGGGCGGCTTCCAGTCTGGCATGTCTCTGCCCCGCCAGGCCCAGCGGCCCTTCGACAACGGTTTGGGCTCATCCGCCCTTTTCCCCTCCGACCGTATTGGTTACAACCCGAGAGCGATGGACCAAATGTCTGCCAACGGCCTGCCGGGAGGATACATGCTGGATAACAGCCAGGCTTGGAACTACAACGCTGGCGGTGTCGCGACCGTCAACGGTGCCATAAACGGCGCCAACAGACAGAGGAGCGTCAACCGTCGTGCTGCTCTTCCTACGGTAAGTTTTGTACTCCTGGCCTCGATTCTGTAATCTGACGACATGTAGAACTGGACCGATCAAGGTCTTGGTATGCAGAACTCGTATGACTCCAGCATGTCCAATGGTCTGCGGTATGGTGGACATGGCGATATGCGACCCAGCTCTCAGACGGAGGAGCAGCTTATTCCCACCGCGATCGTAATCAAGAACATCCCCTTCGCCGTGCGCAAGGAGACGCTCGCCGCCGTCATGATGGATATGCATCTTCCCCAGCCCTATGCTTTCAACTACCACTTTGATAATGGCGTATTCCGCGGCTTGGCATTCGCCAACTTTCAGTCACCTGAAGATACTAAGATCGTTATCGACGCCATGAACGGTATGGAGGTTCACGGCCGGAAGTTGAGGGTCGAGTACAAGAAGATGCTGCCCGAAGCGGAACGGGAGCGTATTGAGCGCGAGAAGAGGGAGAGGCGCGGCCAGCTCGAGGAGCAGCACCGTGCTCCCATGCTGCACCAGCAGCCATCTCTTCAAACCCTAAACAGCATCTCCAGCAACAGCGGCCGCAGTGCCCTTGGTACGTCGTCACTCCCCACTTGCATGATGCCCACTAATCTGATATAGGAGACGTTAATCTGAATGATCCCGAGACCCTCGAGTTTTACACCGAGCTTACCGTGTTCAAGCGTGACACCTCGCGAGAGATTCTCATCTTCCCTGCCTCCATCTCCCCCGAGCAGCGCCGCCAGATTCACATTCTGGCTCACCACATGGGACTCGAGCACAACTCGGTTGGAGAAGCCGACTCGCGACAGATCCACGTCGTCAAGCAACAGCTACCGTCACCCACCACTCAGAACCACATGCCCGCTGTCGGCTTGGACTACCACAAGAAGGGCCTCAGCAGGGCGGCCACGTTCGACTTCGCCGCGGATAGGGAGGCTCGCAGCGCCAGCACGAACTACTCCCACGCCATCGGCCGCCAGGGCCCGACTTTGGAACTTCCGGGAAGCCCTGACGGCAACGGCTTGGCTAATCTACGCGCTGCAAAGAGCTTTGCAGACCTGCGGTCTTTCAGCCCCAGCCCCTCTGCTTCCTCTTCGAGCTATTTGACGGCGATGAACGGCATCGGCAACATGCAACAGGCCAACAACTCTTCCGCTCGCTTCGCCGAATACGGCCAGCAGGCGGGTGCTCCTCTCGCGACCCCGAACCTGACGCCCACCTCCGGCACCGTCGGTACCCCCGGTACCGACAGCAGTCTTCTCAGCTCCCTCGGAGGTCTGAACCTCGGCTCTTACGAGTCTGCGGCTCACACCCAGGCGCGCAGCACACCCGGTGCTATCGGGAGCCAGCGCCCTGGAGCTAACGGATCCAGCCGTAACGCTCCCGAGAGACAACCCAGAGGTCCTGAGTGGGAGGCTTCTGCCGGTTTCAGTGGACGCAACCGCTCCAACGGCCACATGCAGCGTGGCAGTGGTGAGTTTCCCAATATCTATCTTGTGAACTCGGGCTGAACAGCTGTAGACTCTTCCGACAACATGCCCCGTGCTGGAAGCGCTTCTCGATTCCATTAGACAATCCTAGTTTGCTCGCCGAGACTGCCACGACAACCACTCCCATGAGGATACGATTCATGACTCGCGACGCTTAGAGACTACAACGATATTTTCGACGAGTTCAACAGGCCCCCCCCCCCCCCCCCAAGCTGCGGTAATCGACAAACCTGTGTTATTCCTGCCATTTGCTTTTCAATATGGACAAGCTCCCACCATACTGCTTATAATGATGATTTGTTGGACACCAGCCATTGGCAGCGTCAATTATATTTCGCTCGGCCGTCTCGGATTTGGTGGATAGAAGATTCCAATGTCGTGGCGGCATCCTTCACTGGATTTACGATACCCGCCCGACACGGAAACCTCGGCTCATCGCTGTTTCACGACCAGAGAAGGAAGATCGGAAAAGAAACCTGGATACAAGAAAAAAACTTTGATATGGGCAACCATTTCGACATGGCAAGGCGCCCATGGCGGTCCCCTATACCCCTCCTGTTTCCCCGCCATACCTCCTTTCATGGCGCGCGGAAGCATATGAACCACCTTTGACGATGAATACGCTGTTACGACCTGTTTATGTCTAGATAGCTGTACCAGCATGCTCGACAAAACCCGATTCTTTTGGATGACGAGACCATGCTTCGGCGACCATGACTATACCCACCTAATATTGCGGTCCGACATCATTTTCACCATTGACGACCGAGGACGGATGTTGACTCTTCGGGGTCTCATCTCACGGCCAAGCATCGACCCAGAACACCTTTTCAGGAGCGGGGTCATTGAAGAAGAAAACCAAAAAAGTTTGATCTGATCTTGGGCGTTGTTTTTTGTACTGGCATTTCCCTTCTTCCTGTTTGCAATTTCGGGTCCCATATTCTCCCTTCGATCTTCTCAGACTTGATTGTGCCTCCTGTTGTCTCTAGGGACGGCCCTCTGAGATTTTCTTCGGTAGGGAGAGATTGGCGTTGAGGCTGCATTGGGGCTGCTTAGTTGTGTTATTACTTTCCATTTTATTTCACAACGGTCTTTATCGGGACCTCCTGCTAGAGTATGCTGCCCTGTTTTTCATTTAATGGATTTTTGGTTTCATTTCTTTTGGGTTTATGCATGGATTTGTGAAGCATCTAAGTGGGATGAACAGGACGAAGATCAGATCAGCGGACAGATGGTCCCACATGTCGATATCTTAGGAGACAGATGAGAGACACTACTTGTCTTCCCCTCAAAGAAGCGTGGAACGGTCAGAGTTGATCTTGTGCAAGACGCGCCCTGGGCATGTGAAGATAATTCGGTAACGTTCAGAGAGAGAGAGAGAGAGAGAGAATGTGAGGGCAGGTGGGGGCCGCACACATTAGGGCCTCGGTGCCGTTTTGCGTGTCGTTGAATATAGTCGCGTCTTTCTTTTTTTCTTTCTACTCGATCTGAAATCTGTGGCCCACATCTCATGCTATATATCCCGTCCCTTTGTCACCTAAACTCTGACCGGCGAGGTACTCGGCGACCCCCAAACATGTTTACAGTCATTCAAAAACGATGTCTTTGAGCCTGGAGACTCCGAGTTACTCCTGAAAGCAAGCTGCGGCGGTAAAGAATATCTTTGTTGCGCAACCAACGAGGAGGGGGGGGAAGGAAGATGAGTGGGTTAGCTCCCGATTTGTGATGATATTCGAGCACCCTGTTGGGGGGACTTTAAATATACTCTGTAGACGGGAGGGTAAGTTTGGTTAGTTATTCTTTGCGACGCGGATTGATACCTTTGCTTCGCTTGGAGAGTTCATCAAAAGTCAGTCACTGCGGCCATCCAAGGTTGGTTGTTTGCTTGCTGCTGCTGTTCACCCACAACGGTCGTTGCTGGTTAGTTAAACTAGCATCCCACCTGTTGCTTCTCGGGAGTCATTCACCAGTCTGTCTGCCTAGTCAACGTCAACGGCAACACATTTTCTCGTCTCTCGTCAGGGGAGAAAAAAAAAACCCTCCAATAACCCCGTCCGTCTCTTTTCCGGGTCGATTCTTCTCCTTCCCTTCTTCTTTTCTTCTTCTTTTTTTGGGTTGGAAATATCCTCTCTCGTCTTAGCCATTTCCGTTTGCCTAACTTGATGCCCAAGATGGATCGCAGCCAGGATCGCAACTCCCGGCCAGCAACACCACCACCACCATCATCATCATCGTCACGGCCGCCTCGAAGCGCAGCACCATCGCCAATAACGGAATCTTCAAAAAGTCCCAACGGGGGTTCAGCGTCGTCCGCCTCGGAGCGGCCACAAAACAAACCACCACCACCACCACCAGAGCCCAACCCGTGGCTCTGGCGCTGCCACGCCTGCCACACCGTCTTCCGCATCTCCTGCACGCGGCGGTGTCTGCGGTGCGGACACTTGCTGTGCACGCGGCCGCCGCCCTCGGGCGGGACGGGCACGGAGAGGAGGATCTGCGGGATGGAATTCGACTACGGCGGGTGGGCTTCCTGGGGGCGTTGGCGGCGAGGAGGGCGTGGTGGGGGTGGGGGTGGGGGAAAGGATGAAGATGACGGGGGGGAAGGACGAGAAGAAAAAGAAGCAGAAGAAGAAGAAGAAGAAGAGGAGCGGAAGAAGAGGTTATGTGGGGACGCGGAAGCAGGTGGAGGGGGCAAGAGTTGCTGGGCTGACTGCAACTATCCGTCCGAATGCCACCACGTACGAGCCGGGAGGATGCTGAGTGACGACAACAGGATTGGGCATGGTGGTATTGGTGGGTTGACGGAGCCTGCGAGGGACGTTCTCAGGATGGACGTCGGCGAGGCCGACTTGCTGTTTTTTGCGGCAGACTATCTTGACAACAGGTCCAGGTCCATGGGGGTGGATGGGGACGTTGACATTTATGAGGATGTTGATATTTATGGGGATGTTGACATGTATGACGACCCGTTGTCAGGAGGCGAGTTCCAGGCGTGGTGGGATGAAGACGAAGATTGCGGTCATACCCCGAGGAGTTCCGGGGAGAAGGATGAATTGATGCGTGATCCGGATTCGCTATAGTAGATATTGACAACCACACCTACCTTTCACAGGAAGATAGCTCAAAAAAGTGCACCCCATTACAGTTTTATTCGTCTACCTAAGCCCATCAGCCATTGGAATATCCGCGTGCCTTCTTATAAACCGAAACAGAGACTTTGAAGTGTGTTGTACATGTGAGTGCCGATTCGAGGCGAACCTCGCGGGCCCCAAGGATCAAGTTTCCGCAGGTAGGTGCAGATGCCTTTCGATCCTCAGAAACGAGGCACTCTCGGCTCCTCTGCGGCCCCATAAAGCATCGTTCGTAGCCCGTAAACGTCAAGTTGCAAGAAAGCAGCACGCCAAGCCTGCATCGTGCATGCCTCATGTTGCAAAACGTTTTTCTGAGCAGATCTTCCTCTCCAACCGGTGGCTCACCTGCCTCGTTCGTCCCTGATCTGACCAGGACAAGGAAAGCGAGGGGGAGAAAAAAGCATCCCTTCAGACCGAGCATCAACCCCCTAAACTACCTGGAAAACAAAAGACGACCGGGAATATCAACAGTTTGCGACGAACTTCCAACGTGCGCGTAATGAAAGGATGTTCTAGTCCTCGCTTGCCTCGACTTTTCTTTTTTTTTTATCTTAAGCCTCGAGAGCCTTGGCCTTCTTCTTCTGCTCGACCTTGAGGAGGAGCGCGCGGTTGATGTGTGGCAAGACACCACCAAAGGCGATGGTGGCGCGAATCAGGGTGTCGAGCTCCTCATCACCACGGATGGCAAGTTGCAGATGGCGCGGCGTAATACGCTTGACCTTCAGGTCCTTGGCGGCGTTCTGGGACAAGTTAGCTGGAAATTAGGGAGACACCGCGATGAGTCAAAGCGGGAACGCGGGAAGGATTAGACTTACGCCTGCAAGCTCGAGGACCTCAGCAGTCAGGTACTCGAGCACAGCAGTAACATAAACAGCTGCCTTGGCGCCAACACGCATCTTGTTCTGGGTGTTGGCCTTGAGGAAACGCTTGACACGACCGCAGGGGAACTGGAATTTTCCCAAGTCAGCATGTTGCGAAGGCAAGGCGAAAAGTTTTGTCGTCAAATGCTTCGCACGACTTTGCGTCGTCAACTTCTGAGTGCAGCCACACCGTGCACGCGACCGTCGTCTTGCCATCATGCCATGCTGCGTGTTTGACAAGGAATCAGTCGCGCACGCTGAAGATCAATGACGGAGACCTAGACGCGATCGAGAACGATGGGCGTGGCCGAGTCTTGTTGAGTGATGCGACTGGACGCGTTGATAGACGGTGGTCGTTCGTAAATCGGTATCGGGGGCTCAGAAGGCGACGTGCAAAGGCGGCGCATCATCATCACTACGGCGCAAACTTACCTGAAGTCCAGCGCGGGCAGAGTGGCTCTGCTGCTTCTTGGGAACTTCGGCGGTGGCCTTCCCTCCGGACGTCTTTCCGCCAGACTTTCCCTTGCCGCCAGCCATTGTTTATGTCGATGCAAATGCGCGAAAGGAAGATTTGATTCAAGTCGTTGGAATAATTAAAATCGATGCTTCGGTCGAAGTGGGGATGCGCGGATCGAAAATAATTTCCAAAGAAGAAGTTTACTCGAAAAGGCTGTTTCGGATGGTGGTTGGAGTCGGAGGGGTTGTCGAGGGAAGAAGCTTCGGTGGAGGTGGATGGAGATGGCAGAAATTTAGCAAGAAGGCTGACGGTGAATGTTGTTGTTCGTCGGTGACGGCAGGACTTGCTTGGGAGGACAGGGGGGCGAATGAGAGTGAGGGAGCTTTCGGTACGAGCGAGAAAATCGCCGTGTTTTTGCTGCGTAGGAGGAGGGGGGGGCGCCCCCCGTAGCTACTGCGATTTTCCAGTCAGTCTTTGCGGTTCTGAAGGCGTCCGCGCCAGTGCTCTTTACCCTCTGCAATGTGTCCAACTTTCTGGTACCTCCTCTTGCTGAAGAGCTGGGACACAGGACATGCCCTGCCTGGTTGGTGCTCCCTACCTCGAGCGGGCAGAGTTTGCTGAGAAGTTTGCTGAGCTTTCGAGTCCCGGGATCTGATTGGCCAGAGAAGCTAAGCTGTGGATTGGCTGTGTTATGGCGCTAGCGTGGAGTGCACAGGTTTCGTTGACAGCTTGTTATTGCCGGAATGCTGGGATAACCGAAGTAGACCCGGTCCGAAGCGCATGAGCCATGACAGGCGCCAGCCAGAGCAGGCTGATGTGAGTGACTGTGGTGAGCCTGGCAAGAAGAGAGAGCCTGCCGTGAAGAGTGCAAGACATGGCCTCGCCACATAGAAGTCCCCGAGTCGACGGAGACACAGAGGGGTGCTCAGAAACGTGTTTGTTCGGCTTGAGCAAGCAAGGGAGACCGAAGGAGAGGCCGTAATGATATAAGAAGAGAGAGACTTACCTTAGCCTGCAACGCCTACCTTGAAGGTGAGGCTCTGCGACAGATGCCAGCAGCATCCTCAGCCAAGTCCACTGCAAGCGACCGAGGAAAGGTCAAGAGATGGTGAGAAAACGTCTGTATACCTGACTGACACCATACGAAGCCTGTCTTGAACCAAGGAGGTGAACGTGGTCATCTTGACATTTGATGTTGCTGAGGCTGGCCTTGATGTCGAAGCAAAACGCAGACCAAGGAACCTAGCGTCCCGCACGAGGCGAATGCTGTGGCGTCAAAATCACCTGACGTGGCTGATAGTGTACATCCCGTCGGCTAAGGTATAATCCATGGAAGGGGATCGTCTTATGTAACTTGGAAGGTAGGTAATGGAAGGCAGCCCGAGGCGGCCCGTTCGGATGGCTCCACAGTTAGCCAAGCGGGCCCAGCGCTGGACTACCTTACCTACCTAGGTAGGTAGGTTGTGACGACTTGGAAGCCGGCTGGTCCGCAGTTGCTGCCAAGTGGTGCTGGCTGCTTCCACATGCATCTTCTCCCCTCTCTACTGCGCAAGTCGGGCTGGACTAGACAGTTTTGAATGCGCATCATCATGCGCTTGACCATCGACCCCGAAACTCTGCTCAACTTAAGTCGAGTCAGCTGATGGCGTAAACCGACCGCAGCAAAATAACGACGAAGGATGAGACCCTTACTAAGCCACGACAAGATAAGTGGCTGACTGGCCGACCTCAGTATGCAGTCAATTCACAGCCGTTCTCGTCAAAGCTCCCACTCCAGTCGCGTTACGTCGACTTGAAAAGCAGAAGCGTCGGCTCACAAAGCTTGATCTTTCCCTTTGCGGCTGGAGGCGGGGATCGTGTCAACGTCTCAACGTCCCTGGCTGTCTTCTTGATCTCAACATCAGAACAACATGCTGGTCTGGCGGCTGGCCAAACAAGATCGATTCCATAATCCGATGCCTGGGGCCGCGCATGCCGTTTCATTGGTCCTCGTGACGAGAGCTTCTTGCGAAAAAAGCTTTTTACTACAGTACCATGCCACATGGATGACGGGACCCAGGGAGAGACGGAACCCCTAGTATTCGAAACATGCAGCAGCCAGCCAACAACGTTGCTACAGAGGCCGCCCGAGGGTGATCTGAGCACTCTGAAGTGGTGCACCAGGCAGTAAGTCCTTTTGGCTTGGTGTTGCCTCCTCTACGTGGACTATAAGATGCGGAATACTATTTCTTTTCCTTCTCTTAATCCTAAAGGTAAAGTGAGGCACGTCTCGGAATTAATTGATCAGGTGGCTCCTTGTCCAAAGAGAATCAAATATGGTCGTTCTTCCCTCTGGATTTTATTTGCTAGACTCCTGTCAAGTTTCCTCCCCTTTTTCTTGACCACCCCCTCTTTACCAAACCAAAGGATGAGAGACACGCCAACCAACGACGGTTCTGTCCCTTTTTATTACGGCTCGACCCTGACGCTTGTTGAGGTGACGCCCGAACCGTTAACCTCATTGACGCTTGACGGGAGCTCGGGGACCGGACCCCACCTGACAAATGCGAATCTTCGACCCACGCGATACCTCTCTACTCAGTGCGGCATCGTACGACACACGTGTACCCCGCAGGTCACTGACTACTGAGGTGGCTCTCCCCTGGCGCATCCAAGACGGCACCAGCACCACTTGGGAGCAAGTTTCGGGCGCTCAGCAGTCCTCAAACCCCCCTTACGATCGCTGCAGCTGCAATTGGCGGTCACTCATTCCAGCTTACAGGCCGTTCGTCGCACTTGCAGGAGGTAATAGGTGGCCCTAAAAAGGTGAGACCACTTTCGCGGTGTTTACCTGCATTTGCATTTGCATCTGCACCTGGGCCTGCGCCTGCGCCTGCACTGTACCGCACACTGCACTCGCAAATCTCTGCATTGAAAAAGATCGGGATCCTCAATATTCAAAGGGAAGGGAAAGGAAAGGGAAGGAGCCCTGCATCACCCTTTTTCGAATGAGGTCCAAGGCCTGCCTGTCGCTAAACAGGTTGACTGACCAAAAGGAATACGAAGAAGAAAGCTGAAGGACCCAGTCATCAGTCCAAGTCGGCTACCACCTCACATCACCATCGATCATCACCGATCTTCCGTCCCCTCCGTCCTCCGTCTCCTCCGCAAAGACCTAGAACTAGACACCCTCTCCTTTTCCCTCCATCCCTCGCTTCCCTACTTCCTCCTTTTTGTTTTTCCCCCTCTGAATCAAAACAATGTGCTGCCGGTTTACGGCCACCGAGGCTGTCATCGCGGACGTGGGCTAAGACAGAACAACCAACCAACAACACGAGACGACGGAAGACGACCTCCACCACGACCACGAGACGAAACGCTGTACTCAACCAATCTTGCACTCATCGCCTAAACTCGCCTACCAATCACTCAGTATTAAGAACTCTGTTCACCTGTCCACCTCACCTTCATCACCAACTGTCCCATCTCTCATCCAGGATTCCCGGCGCGGATTGCATTCCCGTTTCACATCGGCTTCTCTGCAGCACGCCGGGTTCCATCTAGTTTCAACCTGCCGTGACGAGGGGATCCCCAGTTCGCCCTGCTCGCCCGCCACAGAACTGCCTCGTTCATACGCATTCCATCGCAAAGCAAGTTTTCGTGACCCGCTACACGAGAGCTTCAAGTCCCGCATAGGGCACGCACTATGGATGCCCTCGAGGTAATCCGCTCGTTCGGCAGAGGCATCAATCGCGCCGCTCGTGGGGTACGCAGCAGGTTGCGGCATGACGAACAATTATCATCATCTGATGCACCATTCCCCACCTCCTCGGCCCCATCCTTGTCCGCCTCATCCACCAGCGCCGAGGAACCACACGCACCGACTGTTGAGCAGCCCGATCTTGAAGCTCAGATTCCCGGTCAGACGGCCTTTCACGCCCAGCACGCGGCCGTGCCGCTGGCTTCACCGCCGCCCTTCAACTCGACCACACCGCATCCGCCAATATCACCACCGCCAGCTCATACCGCTCAGGCCCAGCATCAGCATCAGCTCCCAACTCATACCATCACCCTGGGCCTTTCAGCCCAAGCCCCCACTCACGATGCATCCGATCAGTCGCATCCACCTCAGTCGCCTGGCTCAACCGTCTCGGCCATGTCCAACACCCAGACCTTGAACAGTAGCAATACTCACATCCAGACTCTGAACGTTTCGGAAACCCAGTCGCAGCCCGCATCGCCGCTGTCACCTCCAGCAGCCGTACACTCACCAACTTCCCCCTCGTTCGTACCATCAGCCATATCCTTTGCGCCTCAAGTCCACCCTCATTCTCCCGTACCTCAACCTCTGAACCTCTCTGCCGCGGCCTCTCCCGCCCCATACAGCGCCTCACCGCTCGACTCGCCCCTGCCGCTGGACCTAGATCAGCAAATATCGGGCAAGGAAAAAGACCATGTCTCCATCCGGCCCCAGAGCGCGCGGCCCCGCACGTCCCGCTCCCGGCGCGACTCAGTCATCGAAAAGGTTGCTTCACTCGACCCCCGCCTGTCCCGCCGGCGGTCCAGAATCCTCGGCCCCAAGACTGGCAACAGCTTGATGGACCTGCCCCCGGAGCTGCAGCTTCTCATCATCGACTATCTCGAATTCGGAGAGCTCGAAAATCTGCGCCGTACCTGCCATTTCTATCGCAATTTCCTCACCAAGAAGACCATTCGCGACCTTTTCGGAGAGCAGTTCCGTCTCGCCTTGCTGGCCCATTGCTACATCTGCCTCAAGTACGATCCCACGCGAGGGAGCTTGCTCTGGGCTGATTACAACCACCCGCGCTATCCGCTCGCGAGTAAATGCGTAGACTGCGCGTACCAGCAAAATGAGCTATCCGTCGGGAAGAAGGTGGCCCTCGGAAACTACGCCAGCGTGTGGATCTGTCGGTGGTGCGGATATCCCGTTACTAAAGCCTCCGCCCCGAACCAGCCGGAATTCCACAAGAGCTGTTATGAGCACTACAACAATGTGCTCTTGATTTATTTCGTCCTGGGATGGATCCAATTATGCTTGGGCATCGTCGGCGGCGCACTTTGCTGGAGATATTTCAAGGACAAAGTGCTAGTCTTGGCGCCCACCATTGTGAGTCCTCACGCAGGCCAGCTGCCCGGAACCCTTTGCTGATAGACGTAGGTCAACTTCGTTTTATTATGGTGGTGCTTGGCCCTCCTCATCGTCCGAGGCGAACACAAGCGCACGTACCACCTCTCACTCATCCTCGAAGCCGCGATTCTCGGGCTCTGGTGCATGCCCCTGTACGTCCTGGTCGGCCTCAATGAGGAAGACTTTGCCGGACTGCAGGACAGGAGAGTCACAGTGACCCTCGTCTTCGTCGTCCTGAACATGTTCTTCCGCCTGCTCAATGTTCTCGGCAACCTCATCCTCGCCTTCGAATGGCCACTTTTCGCCCGCAAGAAGCCGCGATCCACGCCCATCGCCAGATGCATCAACTTCGTCCTCGCAGGACTTGTATATTGGACCTATCCACAGAGCATAGAACAGGAATACCCCGCTCAGTACCATCTTTTTAACACCGGCCGCCGGCGCATCAAGCGCATCATTGCCGAGCGCAATCGCCAGCGACAGCAGCAGCAAATGATGACCATGATGATTTAGACGGAAAAAAGGGACAGTGCGATATCCGGAGTTCTATCAGTCCGTGATTTTTCCTCCTAATGGAACGATGGAAATGACATGACGGCGTCAAACGAGCATAATGGGTCACAGTGCACACCGAATTTCGGGACGGATCTATGGGGTTTTTACACGGCGTAGGATTACTTGCGAGGAGAAGGCGTGCTTGATTCCCGGGGATCAACTTTTGGCGTGTTTTCCCTTTGTTAACGATACCTACCCCCTACAGCTACCTTTTGGATCTCACAGCACGACACCGGCGCTGGTAATGAGACGGACGACGCCTTTTCTTAAGCGAATTCAATGAATCAGAGACATCTCCCATTACCTATCTCAGCACCTGCCTCACGGTATTCCTTCCTGTGATTGCACATATCCCTGAACGTGGAAAGCTGGCTAAGCATCGAATCCCCGCCCAAGCTGAACACATCCTAGCAGATTGCATCCTATCCCGCGGCGACACGACGTTGACTTTGTCGTTCCCCGGAAGCAGCCGCTTCATGTCCTTCTCGAGTCGCTAACCGAAACTAGGTATCATGGTATTAACCGCCAGCCTGTCTCACCGTCAACAAAGCTCATTACAATTTCAGGATGGTCAAAACTCACAAGCAACGCATGTCCCAAAAGAGTCACCCTCCAAACTCCCCTCAGCTTCCATACCAGTCGATCACGCCCCGTGATAAAACTCAGGACTTCGAGTCTCATGGTACGACGATTAATGACCTCGCCCGCCAACAATCCTACACCCACCGGCCGCTCATTCACCGTCATCTTCCCGCCAGGCAACTCCCAACGTCTTCTCACCTCTTCGGGGCGGACATTCGGCGTTTACTTCACATACTCGGCTTCAAAGTCCGTCGCCACCCACACCCATTCGAATTTTCAAGAGGGCGGGTAAAGTCTGGGCGAGCGCCGGAGGAGGAGGAGACGATGTTTCTCTTCGCCGGTCAAAGGGGCGTGGGCGACCCAGTCGTCCACGGCTTGGCCTGCGACTTCGTACCGGCGGGCGCGTGGGTGTACGGGCGGCGAGGTCGCGAATGGGGGAGGATGGATGTCGAGGGTGCGGCCGGGGTGCGGCCGGAGCCGATCACCAGCGTTGCGGAGAGGTTTGCGAGCGTACCTAGTAGGCTGGGTGGGGGCGTGGAGGGTCTCGAGGACGTGGGTTATCTGGCGGATGCCGCATTGCGTTAGATGGGGAAATTGGTTCTCGAAAGATGGGTTGCTTGAGGTGTTCCACCGCTGCTCTTTGGGGACGTTCCCTGCCGGTTCGGTCATTATCACGGGGGTGATGGGAGGGAGTAGGCGTCGAGCTCGGCGTAGGTGTGTTTCCAGATCTTTATCCATGTCGTCCCATTTCTGGATCACGCCGTTACGGGCCGAGGGGTCGGTGGGTTCGGTGGAGGGAAGGGATGGGAGGATCCGGGTTTACTTGCGTGCCCCGATGTTGTAGACGGGACTGAATAAGTCAAATTTCACAGGTGGGCTGATGATTCATGCAAGAGAGAAAGCACAAACGGTCCCATTCATCTGCGTGCATGTGTATGTTCAGCGGTTTCTGGCTGGAAATTCTGAATGACACTCGCTGATGTTAGTGAAGACGTGATGTTAACGGGCCGTAGCCAAGATGAAGACTTTATGGAATATCGTGGACGGGTGGTCATCTCCTCCATCTCCAGCTTCGAAGAATCCCGATCCGATGAGTTAGATCTCTAATAATTCCAGGTTGCATGATTCGAGTGTACTTACACATTGTCTTTGACGACAACCAAGGCCGACAACGCGGTGAAAGGTTGCGTTTAAAAGTCAGCTCGGGTGGCGCGTGAGATGTTCTCTTAGGTCTCTTACGCATGGGGTTCCGGATTACCCTCGATTCGGCTTCGCCGTCCCGGCACGTGTCCTGCGGCGGCCGGTTGTTTTTTGGATCAAGCTTACGGCCGAAAGAAGGGGGCCGGGAATGGGCCAGCGTAAGGGATCTCTACATACGATCTGAGAGAACGTTGGTCGATATTTGAGACGCTGGACGACTTGGGCTGACACGAAACCCTAGACTTGGAAAGGGGCAGCTTTCACCATCCTTTGGGTGGGGGTCTGGAGAATCATGCTGTGGATGTCTCAACTTTCTTTTGCAAAGAAACCCTCTTATCCAGACAACGCAGTCTCAATGATCACCACGCTCCAACGTTAGAGGTATGAATGCTTCACGACGAAGACTCCTCACCAAGTTAGTTCTAATGAAATTCAAAAATGACAGTGACGCTTCACCATCTCCGTAACATCTCCCCACATCAACTCATCGTCCTGAACATGGCAACTCCTCACCAGCAGATGATGCCCTTCTCGCCGCCGCACAACAAACGGCAAGCGACCCCCCGAACAGCACAATCACCCCGTCCCCGGGCTTCATCATGTTGGGCCCGATCCCCACACGGTCCGTCTCGCGTTACGAAGGCCCGACGGTGGTGGGCACAGACAGCGATCCCGATGAAGAAGCCCTCCAGCTTCCCTTCACGCTCCGGGCCTCCAAACGTCCCTCGCGCCCCTCCCGACTCCATCGACATGGTAACGTATGAAAGGAACATCCCCGCGAGATCTCCAGCCCGGGTATCCCTCCTGGCGTCCTCCAGAGACTCGGATTCGAAGGTGGTCTGATCGATCATCGGCGTGAGACCGCCGTGCTGCGACGTCAGGATGTGATTGGCCGCCATTGCCGCTCCAACTAAGCCGGCCAAGACCGCTTTGCAGAAAGCAACATCGTGAAGACTGCCGTCGTGATAGTCAGCTCCCGCTCGGGGGTTGATGGGGAACCCCGTACGGCGAGAGCCAGGCCCTGGCGAGGACGAGTACCGCCATCTTGCACGCCAGCAGTGAATTTGAAAGCATCGCCGGCCTTTTACACGACATCGACCTGGTAGCCATCCACGGGTAGAACATGCGGTCGCAGTGGTCCTGCGGCGGCCGGTATGTCTTGGAGGATCGCCATGTGAGGCGACCGCCCCCGTGGAGTAGAAGCCAGCAACGAAGGCGGCTTTGAACACGAAAGACGTCCTCGGATCGAACCGTTTGGGGCACCTAGGGAGGACACGCCCCGATTCCGGGTTCCTCGTTGCACCCGCGGCGACTTGCGCAACAAAAACCTCGTCACGTCCCAGTGCACCATCACCTTGTTTGTAGTCGGGTCTTAACGCCTTCGGTCTGCCAAAGTCTTGATTCCAGCGTAAACTCGTTCGCAAAGTCAGAGATCCGCTTCGGTCCCCGGAGAAGAAGCCGGCCACACCAACCTCCCCCCCCCCCCATGAGTGGTCTGCGTGAAAGCAAGTACCGGATTGATGCCCTCGTCACAGATACCAAAGAGGGAGAAGATCTTATCCCGATCATCTGTGGCCTGGAGCGTTGGTGTGAGGTCTAGTAGATGAAGGAAAGGACGTATCGAGCCCTCGGCCTCTGATCGGTCGATGTTTGTTCGGCTGTGTTGCCATCAGGATGTTGTTCCACAACTGCCATGGCCTATCCATAGAAACTCCTGGTCCTCTCCGGGACAGGAAGAGCAAGGATGCAATTAAATCGAAAAGAAAAAAGACATCTCTTGATCCTCAACCTTGGCTACAGCACGTGAGCATGCCACAACCTCCAGAATGCACCAGCAACGGGTGAAGTAAGGCCGCTGAAATATCTCGCTTTGACGTCCCGGGCATGTCCTCGAGCATACTGGTCACCAAAGCCTGAAGGACTTTAGTCCCAAGGGAAGGGGACGTGGTATTGTTCAATCCACTTGTGGCGTGATCCATGTGTTCTCTAATTCGAGCCACTCTCTGCTGCCCTAAAAGCCTCAGGTGTTCCGGCAGTATTTCAACCCAGCCATACAACGACGTGTGCAGCATGCTTATACACAAGCCTTATGTAGTGAACCTGACCAGATCGCTCGTCGAGATTCGACTGATCGATACGTGGCTCATAATCCATAAACGGTGAGCCTGATCAGGAAAGCGAAGGGAGCGCAGAGCGTCTTCGAGGTTCGGCTTCTTGGGCATGGGATGAACCTCGAGCCAGATGTAGTCCCTTGGCTGGTCTATAGGGTTGCCCCACGTGTGGGACAATGCTTCGTGCGGAGGAGCTTGCTCGATATTGACGAGCTCCAAGTGCGCTCGAAAGGGTCCTCTTTAGACCCTGGCTTGGGGAGCAGCAAACGTGTGAATGGGGGCGTGTGGCCTTGCTCCTGGAGCGGCGGCAAAGGCTGGTATCGGTACGAGCCGTCTTGATCCATCCTCTGATAAAGTGAGACAGTTCACTCTTCAAGTTGTCGAGCGAGGTCGGCAGTGCTGAACAACAGCTTGTTGCATCGCCGCCGTCGGGACAGCTTTACAACATGACATCGCCTGCTGTGTTCCGTTGAGACTCAAAGGCCAGGTCAGACGCGGGTATGATTTGTCCGACTCCGCAGTGATCACGATGAGTGTCTTCAGTTGCTCATAAACACCATCTTTCAGCCGCTTGCGCTAAGCAGGCTACATGCTGCTGCCGTATGCGGTGTCAGTCGGCTGTCGAATGGCAATTCAGAGCCGCAGAGGAACATGGATTCACACCTTGCCCTTCCGAGTACTCAGTCTGCCAGAGCTCATCGTGGTGATGTGTTCCAATTATGGCGTACGTTTACGTTACACCCTGCCATTCAACGCCTAGTCCTTTTCCACGTCCTTTCCGCATCCGATTCAGGGTATCTTTACAGTGAAAACAAGAAGTCAGAGATGAATGCTGTCCATCAGTCCCGCACGTCTTCGTTTGTGGGTCTCGTCGACTCTGGTCGCAGCATGGGTCGCTCCTTGGCTCCCACGCACAATAGCTGGTACCTCACTAATGGCTCATCGAATCTCAGGCTCTTTCATGAAGTCTGGCACAGGGAGATCAGCTTCGAGAGCAGAGATGTCCCATGGATCAGCTGGCGCCTCAGCATCAGAGTCGTTGGCAGTTGTAGTCTGTTGAATCATTTAGCTCTTCACACCAGATGACATGGCGCACAAGACTCACAGACGTGACAGAGATCGCATTAGCACCTCGGTCGACACTGACACCATCATTGTCTGCCGCGTAAATCTTAATCGAGCGGAGATGGGTGTCCTTGCCGTTCTGGTGGTTCTCGAGTATCTGCATTTGGAACACGTACGACACCAGAGTGTTGCCGTCAGGGCCACCGCCAGAGCCAGCGATTGGTACCTGCTGCCAGCCAACAGGCGCCGCCAACTCCATCTGGGCGAATTGGATGAGGTTATTCTCGCTGGTACCTGATTTGAAGATGATCTTGGTAGGTGTGTAGGACTCGTCTTCGTTGTAGTCCACGTAGAAACGAATGTCCCTGATGCCGACGCGCTTGATGAAGTAAACGGTCAACTTGTGAGGCTGGGGTCCGTCGGATCTGTGAATAAGTTAGCATCGCGGTTCGCCAGCGCCAGCATTGGTATCAATCAACGCACTGCCAGTAAGTCTTCAAGCTGTCGTTACGCAGCTGATCGATACCATTGCCCTGCTTGTGGCTGCTGACGGTGAATTTACCCAGGTTGGATATTTCCTTGAGACCGACAGCGAGGGGGTCAAACTCGGCCTCCTCCTGTTGATCGTCCGCGTTGTTTTCGTCGTCTTCGACACTAGTGTCCTCGGCGGAGATTTCACCGAGGTCCCCGAATGGAACAGCGGCAGGATCATCCTCGTCCGAGTACTCGGGGATCTGGGAGTTTCGGAGGTACTCGTCCATGTTTGCATCTGCTCTCATTGCAGCCCAGTTGACGCGTTGCGGGGGAAATGCTTCGCCGTCATCCGCGTCGTCGTCTGCATGTGAAGCTGGGTTGTGAGAAAGATGAGTCAGCAGCAGGGTCAGAAAGGAATGAAGAAAGTCAAGATAGACTTGGAAACTTGAAACAGGAGCTCTGTGACTGGGTTCTCGCTTGCCAAAATGGTCTGAAGTCTTTGATGTGACAGCAAGCAGGGTCAGCTTGAACCCCTGTAAAGCCGTTCCTGCCTCTCATCACCTTTGTTCGAAGCTGAAAGAGCTAGCCAGGCTTCGTTGAAGCAAAGGTTTAATAGGAGAATGCAAGCATCGTTGCAGGCTGGGCCCTTGGGGACAAAGAATTAGCGCCGACCTTTGGCGCCTGCATAAAGGCGGCGCCTCAGCTTGCAACTGCTGCTGCACTGCATTGCTAGCGGTGGCAAAAGTGGTGGACTTCGGCAGAGACGATAAATGTTATGCGATGCCTTGCCTTTCAGCTGACTTGGACGTAAGAAATCTCCCAACACCTACCGTTTGGACCGTGGTTTCTCGTAGCCCTTCGATCATAGTAGTCATTCATCCACTGCTCCCCATGCCCAGACTCAAACCCAAGGCTCAGGCTACTTCGTCCAAAACTGAGCTCTTCAGCGGCACCTGGTGACGCGTGGAGGCTGGGCCTGCTCAATGTGGCCCTCACGTTTGCCCTCCTCTGCTCATCCATGTTGTCCAACATCAGGCCGGGCTGTCGCATTGACGTACAGTGATACTAGGTGCGCCTCAAATAGCTGGCGTGTTGTCGCTCTTGAACCGCTTCGTCATTCAGAGCTGCGTGGGGCCGCAATGTCACGTGCTCGCTTATCGGTGAGGGTCTCTCACCGAAACATCATCGTCAACTACATTATCGGTGTGCTTTCCCGGGTTATGACAAATGAAGAAGGCTTAGGAGATCATCACATAGTCCCGAGTTGAGTCATTATGCAGGGTGGTCAGAGTTTTCGCCTGACCGATTGCAACATTTGTGTCTCCAATGTTGAGCGACTTACCTAGTTTTCTGAGAGGGGTTATCTAGTTGAATACCTACTCAGGCTGCCCAAGAAACTATTGGTTGGTTCTCAGGCGATTGGTGGAGGTGGTCTCAAAATCAAAGGTGCAGCTCAGCTGAAAGATCCCGTTGCTTTTTCGGAAGGCCCAGGCCCAACTTTACCCCGACTCCTGGTAAGCAATCAAGCCAGCCTCATTCAGACATGCAAACCTCCTTCCATTTTGGTCTCTAGATATTCAGGACTAGTGCGACTCTGATTTCAGCTGAGCATCGCCAATTGCCTCAAACAAGGGTCTTGGTCTCACGAATGGAGAAGCCCAACCCTAGATTCACCATAACGAGACGAGCCATCCAGTAAGAACAAATCGCATCCCTTTAGATATCTCGTGGGAGAGGTTGTACTGGTCTGGACGCGGGGAACTTTTGGCCTCAGGCCCTGGTCTCTGTGGCGGCAAGGTGTATGTTTGAGTTGCAATGTACCTAAGATGGGAGCATCTTTAAACCAAGAGGGCTCGGCTTGGCATGAAGGACAACCAGGAGATGTTAAGAGAAGAGGTAATAAGGTCGCAAATTCATCACAGATGGGGCGACAAAGCTCCGGCTATAAAAGCCAGCTCTCTTTTCCCTCAAAGACTTGATCTGCCAGCAAATCAAGCAACTCAAGCTTGCTCATCTCTCTCCATTAAACCATACTTCATAATGAAGACCTCAGCTCTTGTCTCTGCCCTCTTCTTCTCGAGCGCTCTTGGAGCTATTGGAAGCTACTGCAAGGACAGCAAGGTATGCCTCTCCTCCACTCAGTCCATGGTCCTCCTTCTCACCCGCAAAACCCAAGGGCAACATCGGCACCTGTCAGAAGACCTCCAAGTGCAAGTCGCTCGACGGCACATATGTGAGTAACCTCTGTCCTAACGATCCGGCCAATGTCAAGTGCTGCTTCTTCCCGGAGTGCAACTCGACCGGAAGATGCCAGAGAGACACCCTGTCTTGCGCCGGTGGATACTCGACGTATGTCCATTCCCTCTCCCTTGGGTCAGCTGAGTTAACGATCGTCGAAGTGGTGACTGCCCCGGCCCGACGGGCTACCGTGTAAGTCTCGAGACATGATTCTGATTAAGGAGCTCATCTTAACTTGACTTAGTGCTGCAACGCGGCGAAGAAACCGCCGATCTGCACCCGGGGAGAGAAGGGCCGCCGCTGCATACCCATCAACTGAACTATCACACATGCAAAGGTGATTGGGGTAGGAAAATGTCATATATCAATTCCAATGCTATAAAACTGAATCATGGCAATTACTGTGATGTGACCACCTATCGCCTGAAAGTACGATGATTCAATGTGAAGAATTGACCGACGCCCAGGACGAGCACCTTAACATGCCCTTACTGGCTTCGAACACAATAGTTAGGCGTAAAGGCTGATCAGATATTATCTTGAGACATACCGCGAGACACAAGTCTTAACGTGTGAGCCACTTTTGTGGACCTCGACTTCCACGGAGTAGTGGATGCCGCGGTGAGTATTGGGCTCTGCTCCGAAGAGCTATTCATCTTCCTCGAAACCAAAATTGAAACAGACCATGGGAAAGCGTGGTCAATCTCAGAGTGTAGTCGAGGGTTTCTGCTGGCAAAAGCAGGTTCAAGCGCAAGCGGCGCTGGACATGTGTCACAGGCGACAGATAAGACACGACGCGGGACGTCGGTCAACAGAGCAATTACAGTGCATTTTTCCTGCCAGTAAAAGAAACAGAACTATGCCCATCCAAAGATCAGACCATATAGAAGCCCCCCCAGGTCCATCCCATAACGCCGGCCAGAGAGATCAAGGTATCATACAGCGCATTGAAGAATATGTTTTTGATCCACATGAGGCCCAAGTTGCCGTCTATGAATAAGAAATGCGACGCCGCTTGGTCTCTTTCTAAGCACCAAGAGAGCTGCGCTTCTTCTTCAACTTCTTCTCCTTCTTGGGCGTCTCGTCGTCCTCGTGCTTGCGCTTCTTCTTGCCGCTGTCCTTGACCGGCGTCGCGTCTGTGTCTTCACCGTCCTTACGCAGCTTCTTGAGCTCCTTCTTGCTGAAGACAACGGGCGTGCCGTCGTCACCGAGCTGGACGTCGCCACGCTCGAACTTGCGCTTGAACTTGGACACGCTGATGCCGGCCTCCTCGGCCAGGCGCTCGAAGTCCTTTTCGCTGAGCTTCGCGGGTGTGCCCTTAACAGTCTTGCTCTCCTTGACGGGGGTCTCGACGGCAGCGATGGAGACGCGCTTCTTCTCCTTCTTGTCTTTCTTCTCCTTCTTCTTGTCCTTTTTGCTCTTCTTCTCCTCTTCGCTGGCATCGTTCATCTCCTCGTCCTCTTCTTTCTCGTTGTCGGCGTCCTTCATCTCCTCGTCGACGACCTGGATCAACTTGCCGTTGGTCTCGACACCGTCGGCATCGGCGTTGTAGTTGCGGCTCTCCTTCAAGCTGAAGCCGCCAGGAGTGGTGAGCTGACCGTCAGGGCCGACACCGACACCCTTGGGCAGGAGAGGCTTGCCCTCATATTTGCGGAGGAGGTTCTCGAGCTTGATGCGGTTGGTGAGACCAAGGATGCCCCTCTCCTCATCGTCCTGGTTCTCGGTATCACCAAGAGCGTCAACACGCAGACCAAGAGCAGTCTTGGCTGCGAGCGAACGTGCAATTTTTCCCTTGTTCTTGCCGGTGGCCTGGCCGACAAGGGAGGAGTGGTAGAGGATACCGTACTTGGGAGTGTCGTGCTTGGTCTTGAGCGCACGGAACAACGCCTTTTCGGCACCAAAGATCTGGATGGTGGAAGATGGAGCTTTGGCCAAGCTTATGAGAGAGCCGGCGTGAGCAATCAGGCGGGCACCGACGAGGTAGCCGACCAGAGCGGTCAAGTTGGGGGCAAGAGCGCGCATGCGGTTCTCGAGATAGTTGGAGAGCTGAGCCCGATACTCAGAATATGTGATGGTCTGGCGCGCAAGTAGTTGGATGTTCTCCAAATCCTCCTCGGTCATCTCAGTTCCCATGGAAATCTCTGCAGCAGTCTTAACGGGGCCCTCAAGCTCCTCAGGGAGAATGTCGGATAGGTCAGCTTCGTTGAAGTTCTGGCGCATACCGACGTGGACAACGAGACGGGCGTAGACGAGGTTGTCGTTGAGGATCTTGGCCAGTTCGGGGAAGTGCCAGCCGTACCATTCCTTCGTCCGCATGGCGTAAACGTTGAGCTCCTTGTCGAGGTCGTCAACCAGCTTGATAGCTTGGACAACCATCGCATCGACCTTATCGGCAGAGAACTTGAGCTTGTGACGGGAGATCGAGTGGGACAGACCAAGGGCCATGCGGTCCATGGTCTCGGTGGTGAGGCCGGGAATCAGAGAAGACAGGTTCTCGCGGACGGCACGCATGAGGTCCATTGTGGCAGCATCAGAGACGGCCTGAATGTTCAACTCGGGAAGCTTTCCGATCGCGGTACCGAGCTTGACGTCGGCAACCGCGAGGGAAGCCTTCTTCTCGTCCTTGATCTCCTTGAGCAAGTTGGCGAGCATGGGGGGAACGCGGCCCTCCTTAAGACCGGCGGCTTCTTCGACGGCGACGGCGGAGCTGTCGAACTTGACGAAAGACTTGAGCTTGAGCCTGGGTGACTGTCAGTGTCATTGCTATTTACAATCTTATCTGTTTCCTTAACAGCCCCAACTAAAACTCTAAGCGCGAGTGCGCCCTGAGTGTTCCTGGGAGAATCTGGTGCCATTGAGAGGAGTGGACGCGACTTACATCTCGTTGATCTTCTCCGAAGAGGTGGGACCAGAAGTAAGCTCATCGCGCTTGAGAAGCTTTTTGTCGGCAGCCTTGAACAGACCGTAGCTGTGTCTCGTTAGCTTCAAGCCATCCAACGGCTTTTTCTTCCTCTTGAAAAGTTTTGCTTACCCTGCCGGCGTTTCGGCAAGAACGAAGAGAGACATTTTGAGAAACCGTCAAGTCCCTTCAATCAAGCCGTGTGTATCCCTCGAGTTAGATCCTCCGCGCGTGGGTGTAAAAGTTGTTGTCCGCGGAGGCAGTTCTCGTAGTGCGAGTTGATGGTTTGGAAATATTTTTTTTCTGAACCAAAGCTCCACCATTTTTCTTCCACGCTGCGGAACCTTGGGAAAATGCCCCCACACCAATTGGCAAGTGGGATGGCTCGGAGCGCGTAAAATCTGTTTCGCCGACAAGGTGCACTAACTTGAAATGGGTGCGAATGGGGTCTGTGCGCTCCACGCTACACCGGGGCGGTGGACTTCGTAATGATGGGGACTCTTCGGACGCCAGAGGCTGGGACCTGGCAGCTGTGAGTGCAAGTGTTTGGTCTGGCCGAATCCTAGTATCAACGACTGCAGCTATCTCCATTTGCGCCTCCACAACACCGGCGTTACCTACCCAGCTTCTGAGATTCGATCATCGACCGCTCCGACAAGATGGAGGGTCTTTTCTTCAATGTTAACGCAGGGTGAGTTATCACGACGTCTCTGCGACGTAGATGCGCGACCATAGCTGATCATCATCCTGCAGCTTCCTTGAGGGCATCGTCCGGGGCTACAGAAATGGCCTCCTCACCGGCTCTAACTACAGCAACTTGACGCAGTGCGAGACCATCGATGGTCAGTATCTTTCCTCACGTCGATGCGATACCCATCTGACAAGACTCCAGACCTCAAGCTACAGCTTGGCCCTGCATATGGCGACTTCCTCGGCAACCTACCTCCTAACCCGTCGACGTCCGCCCTCGCCGCCAAGACTACCGACAAGCTCGTCTCCGAGTTCCGCTATGTTCGAGCGAACGCTATTGGCACTCTGGCCAAGTTCATGGACTACCTTACCTACGGTTACATGATTGACAACGTCGCCCTGCTGATTACCGGTACCCTTCACGAGCGAGATACCCGCGAGCTGCTCGAGAGATGCCATCCGCTCGGCTGGTTCGAGACTATGCCTGTTCTTTGCGTTGCGACGAACATCGAAGAACTGTACAACAGCGTCCTGATTGAGACGCCGCTTGCGGCCTACTTCAAGGGCAGTCTTAGCCACCAGGACCTGGACGAGTTGAACATCGAGATTGTACGCAACACGCTGTACAAGAACTACCTGGAGGACTTTTACAACTTCGTTAACACTCACCCCGACATCTCCGGCTCGCCTACCGCCGAGATCATGTCCGAGATCCTCGAGTTCGAGGCCGACCGCCGTGCGATCAACATCACCCTCAACTCCTTCGGCACCGAGCTTAACAAGTCCGACCGTAAGAAGCTTTACCCCAGCTTCGGCAAGCTGTACCCGGAGGGAACCTTAATGCTCTCTAGAGCAGACGATTTCGAGGGTGTCCGTTTGGCCGTTGACGGTGTCTCGGACTACAAGAGCTTCTTCGAGGCCGCCGGCCTTGGTGGTGGCCCTGCTGGACCTGGCAACATGGGTGGCGGCTCTAGCTCCGATGGCAGGAGCTTGGAGGATATGTTCTACCAAAAGGAGATGGAAATCTCCAAGAGTGCTTTCACTCAACAATTCACCTTTGCCATCGTGTACGCTTGGGTGCGACTTCGTGAGCAGGTAAGAGAATCCACCATGATTTTACTTTTGCAGCTAACAATGACATCAGGAAATTCGGAACATCACTTGGATTGCTGAATGCATAGCCCAAAACCAGAAGGACCGCATCGGCAACTACATTAGCGTCTTCTGATTTATACTGTTTCGATCCAGCTCTGTTAAGTTTTGTAGCATACCAATTTTCATCGTTCCAAATGGCAGGTTCACCACGGCGCAAGGAGGTAACTCAGGTTTCATGACGGGGAGATCAGCATCTTTACCGATCGCTATATTGTACATAGAGGACAATTACAAGTCTGAGTTTTACATGTCTTCTGTCTCATTCCTCTTAGAAGCTGATCTGCTCTTGCCAGGTCGCTGGTGTCAGACCCAGCTTCTCCAGCATATTCGTCCACCGCTCACTGCCCCTCTCCTTCTTCTCCATGTACTTCATCAACCTCTGCCTCCGGTGGCAGAGCACCCTCAAATTCCTCTTATTGTGCTTGTCCTTGTACCCGCGGTTCCGGCTCAGCTCCCTGGCCAACTTCCTGATCTTGGCCGTCAGAATCGCAATCTGCACCTCTGAGCTTCCCGTGTCGGGTCCAGCCCTTTCAGGCTTCGGCGGCGCGTTGGGATCGGCGAGTGCCGACTTAGGCTTCTGCTTCAAGACCTGATCCGTGTTGTGACGTCCGAACTCCTGCACGCATCTCTTGATATTGGTGTGCATCAGAATCTTGGAGCTCGCGTTGTCCATCGACAGAATGCGGTTCAGAGCCTCCACCACCTTGACATGGTTCTTTTCGTGCTTCTTCGCGGCAAGCTCATCGGCCGCTGCATCGGCGAATTCGGGGTTCTGGTTCTTGAGCGGCTTCGTGAGCACGTACGCCTTGTGTATCACTTGTTCCAGCTCCTCGCGGGTGACCAGGTGGTTCAGCAGACCCGGTGACGTGGGCAGCGGGCGGGATTTGGCGACGATGTTGCCCTTGTCGTCCTTGATTTCGGGCGTCCTGGGCGCCTGGCCGGCCGAGTCGAAAGATTCGACAAAGGGAGTCGGGATGCCGTGGATCGGATCGCCCCAGTTCGCATCTTTCACCGCCTGGATCTCGCGCTGTCTCTTTTCGTTCACAGCCTTGCGCTGCAACGCCTGCTGATGTCGGTACGGGTCCTGCTTCGCCTTGCGCTTCTTCTCACGCAAAGAGAGGTTGGCTGTTTGGACGATGGGGAGAAAGCTCGGGGTTGCTGGCCTCACAGCCGGGCGCAGGCACACTATCTCCAGCGATTAGCCATCGGACCACTTCCTTCGCATGTTCACTTCGAAGCTGGAGCTTACGGCTAGCGGTGCCTAGCCGTTGGAGGCTCTGTAATCTGGGAGGCATGGCGGCGACAATTCCCCTTCCAACAACGATCATCCGGCGTGGAGAGTACGCCCATAAAATTTCCAAGGTCCCGTCTCCCGTCTCCCGTCACTCGGAAAACCGGGGCCATCACCAATCTTGGTCTAGCGTAGAAAATCACGTGCAGAGCAAGGGACTTGCGTCCCCATCTGCGCCTGTACCAAACAGGCTAGCGCAATCAGGGCAGCAACCGAACGAACCTACCTACCGCGCACACTCTGAATATTGCCCTCGAACTTTTTTCTAACGAGAGCCTCTTGGTCGATTTTACTCCTCCATCACCACCAAGTCGCCCCTCGTCACCCCCGTGGAAGATCGACCCAAATCGCCCAAGATGGCTCCTGCTAACCTCCCCTCGATCTTCAATGCCACTTCCCAGGACATTGAGATGCTCCTCGCAGCTCAAGCCCACCTGGGAAGCAAGAACCTCCAGACTCACATGGAGCCCTACCTCTGGAAGACCCGCGCCGATGGTGTCAACGTGATCAACGTTGGCAAGACCTGGTAAGAATCCAGCACCAGGAGCCGTATTCTCCCAATGCGCGCGCAATCGCTGATCGTGCGCGAAAAAAAACCACAGGGAGAAGATTGTCCTGGCCGCCCGCATCATCGCCGCCATCGACAACCCGGCCGACATTTGCGTCATCTCCGCCCGTCCCTACGGCCAGCGCGCTGTCCTCAAGTTCGCCGCCCACACCGGCGCCGTCGCCATCGCCGGTCGCTTTACCCCCGGTTCCTTCACCAACTACATCACCCGTTCCTTCAAGGAGCCCCGCCTGATTATCGTCACCGACCCCCGCACCGACGCCCAGGCTATCAAGGAGGCCAGCTACGTCAACATCCCCGTCATCGCCCTTTGCGACACCGACTCCCCTACCGAGTACGTCGACGTTGCCATCCCCACCAACAACAAGGGCCGTCACTCCATCGGTCTCGTCTGGTGGATGCTCGCCCGTGAGGTTCTCCGTCTCCGCGGCACCATCTACAACCGCGAGACCCCCTGGGACGTCATGGTCGATCTCTACTTCTGTATGTGTTTCCCCCGTTCTGGTGTTGGATGATGATGCGTGGAAGACATTGTTGGACGCAGGCTAACCGAACGCGCGTTTGCGCGACAACAGACCGCGACCCTGAGGCCGAGGCCGAGGACAAGGTTGAGGAGGAGAAGCTCCCCGGTGTTGAGGAGGAGGGCCCCGTCGCCATCGAGTCCGGCTTCCCCACTGCCGGCGGTGACTGGGACGCTGCCCAGCCCGCTGGTTTCACCGGCACCCAGGCCGCCACCAACTGGGACGGCGCCGAGGGTGACTGGGCCGCCGCTGGCGCTGCCGGTGCCTCTGCCGACTGGGCTGGCGAGGCTACTGCTGCCGCTCCCAAGGACTCTCAGTGGTAAACTTCCTGAACTCTGGTGTTGGTCAGGCAGGCTATGAGGGGCTCTCGGGACGAAATCAAAAACAAAAAGCGAAAACCAATATCCAAAGCGGGACAAAATAACCCAATTTTCGTCAAAACAAAAAAATTCTGCGAACAAAAATCGGCGGAACAGCAATGGTCATGGAATGGTAGATACGTCTTCCGGAGTTTTTTATGATCGCTGGTAGCATCTTGGGCAAAAGGGTCAACTTGGCCGCACTAATGAGGGAAAGATACTCGAACCAAGTCGTGATATAGTCTGCTGGATTGTGCATGTATTGGGGGAGAGGGAAAGCCCTGTGTGGTCGAAGGGGGTGGACTTGATCGTTATCCCGCCCTTGCTCTCGAGGCTTCCGGTTGAATTCATCACGTTGGGGACTCGGAAAGTTAAAAGACTCGCATTGCAATACCACAACCGTCATCGGTCTCACCTGCTTCCGCGATGTGTCTGGCTGGCGCTGGAATGTCCCTGATCCGTGTCCTGTGTCCATCCTCGCGTCCATTTAGCATCTTTGCCGATAATCCTAAACGAGATTGTCCATCGTTGCTGACCGTGCTCGCCGACGCCTAGTTGCTGGATCCCATCTTGGCCCAGGTGCGCGACGGCAACGGCAGACCACCTCGTCCGACGCCTGTGGCTTAAGTCCGTTATAAGCTTAGCCATGATCTCGCTCTCTGGAGGCGACTCAAGACAAATATCGCGGCCAAAGGAGTCGAACCACCTCTCCAAAGGACCATGGCGTTCCCAGATCGTGCAGTAAGCTGACGAGATGCCAAATTTGCACGTTCGCCATCCGCATGCACTGCGAGGTTCATGAGCTCATGCACATTTTGAATTGTCAATGGTCGGACAGCATAAAAGAAAAAAAAAAAGGCCGCTGGGGAACCGGCAGCCCACACATTGCGCGACAATCACGCTCGCGGTTCATCAAGCTGAAAAAATTCTCGTGGGTATCTGACTTGACTTTACCGAGAAAGTGCAGATCGGGGAGATGTTATCGTTTGCTGGCCGCTTCGATTGTCCCAGACTGATTTGTATTTACAGTAGACGGTAGACATTGGCAGATTGACAGGTAGCAAACATGGAGATAATCAAGATATTCGTCTGATTTACTCGCCTAGCCTATGATTCTAACATGCGAAAGGGGTATTGAACGCTACTCGAGATTCAAAGCCTCGAGTCCAGGAAGCCCAACAGATCCCTTCCATCCCAAAGAACTCCCATATCCCTTCAACTCCCTATGCTCGCCTGGTCGCTCGCTCAAATGACACTGAGTTAGGGTATAGACCACCATCTATGTGCAATTCCGACCGGCCGTGGCCTGCTTCTCTCCTTCCCTCTGTCCTTTTTTCCTACTCGAGCCGTGTATACTCTTGTGATATTTCGTCGAATTAACAGTACAGGGTATATGACTGCTGTCTCAGGGATGCCACCCTGAGCAGGGATGTTTACGCTGATAGAAGCCTCGAAAGAATGTCTAGGTCGGTGTATGTGTTCATTATACAGGATGGCGAAAGGAAACGTGAGTGAAAGTCGTGATCCATAAGAAGCACATGTACAGATTTTGGGTATCTTTCGGGAGGCGTAGTCACCACGTCGGCTGTGCCGATGCGGGCAAGGTGTGATTAAGTTATGTGACATAAGCCGTGCCAGTACCGGCTCATTCGAGGCGATGAGAGTGTTTACGAATCTCCTCATCAGTGAGAGCGCTCATCCAGAGGCAACGTTCGGTAATACCCTCGACTGGCTGGAATTCGTAGAGTGTGCTTGCCTCCAAAAGTCTTAACAATGTCTTGACAATAGTGGCAGAATACCTGCACCTCTCAAAGTTGACCAAAGGGGCGGTGGTAGGGGAGCTAGCAATCTCAGAGGGCCGTTGGGCGTTGAACAGAAGATCGTGGGTGTAAATTCCCACAAATGGAATACAACCAGTGTCGGAACCGCCCTCCATTTCCGCTCGCAAGTTGTAGAAGTTGCGGGTGGGCGAAATAAGACTCTCAAGCTCTTGCAGAGTCTTCATGTCGTGGGGAGGTACCATGGTCCAGGTTCTTGTCAAGCGCGACACCTCCATGGAAGTCAGAGCAATGGTGATCTGGCTCATCGTTGCAAAGTTGCGGTACTTGCGACAGTGTGCGGCGATGTGGATGAACTTGATGATGCATCGCGCCCGCTCTTCAATATTCTGTGTCAATACAATCTCACTGCACGCCCACTTGACCATGATGTTGAAGCGAGCGATAACCACCTCCACTCCGTGCGCATCCGTGTTGCGGAGGAAATCCACCCATGAGCGGGAGTCATTGTTGGTTGCGTTCTTCCAACCCATATCGATGAGTTCCTTCCAGTCAATCTCGTTGAGAGCATCTTTTTCAATCAGTGTAAACTGTTGAGCCAAGATCTCCGAGTCGAAAGCCAGGATAAATGGCAAATGAACTGAATATCTCATTGAAGACTCCCGCTCTGAGTCCTGTACCTTGGGCTGACCACGCAGAGCCTCCTTGGTCCCGAAAGGATCGATGGGTGAGTCGGGGTAGATGCCAGCAACCGGAGTTGCATCAGGAGTCGGCGGCAGAGGTTTCCGCTGGAACACTTGGCTCTCGCGGAGTTCCGGAACCATGGCGGCTTCTGGCGACATCCGAAGGGCTTGGACAAGAGTCATCGGCGGTGAAGGAGGGTTATGGCTGTCGGCCGGGCTGCCAACCGACTCTCGCAAAGGACGAGGGTCGAACTCCACAATAGACACGCTGCGGTTGGACTTGCGATTTGTTGGTTCGGGCGCAAATTCTTCCGTTTCAATGATCTCCGCGGAAAGCTCAGAAGAGAGGTCCGAAATCATATCATCATCTCCGTCGCTGTCGTCGTCCAAGAACGAATGTTCACTCGACGGGGGCTTCGTGTCGCCCGGCTTGATCTTCTCCATACTTTCGGTCTTGTGTACAAACTCATACGAAGAAGGAAAGGAGATCGCGTCTTCGGCCGGTCGAGCAGTCACGACTGGCGTGGTGTCGTCACCAGGTCCCTGAAGAATGGACATGTTGGTCCATTCTCGGGCACTTGCCTTGCTCTGGCCGTCATCAGTGAGGTCTCGTTCCAAAAGTGGGATCGAGCAGTATGACGCTCTAGACTTGTCCGACAAAGAACCAGTCTCAGTGGGTGGTTTTTGGGGAATGCCTAGGAAGCTTTTGTGCGATTTAGAATCTTCTAGGCGCTCATGAGCGAGGACTGCATCGCCAGGGAGGACATGCAAGTGGCGATGTTGTCTACCTTGCTTGACTACCTCGGGCTCATCGACAGTGTCCTTGGCCATTTCGGCTATTGTGCCTGGAAGTGGAGCGTTCGCCGGTTCCATGGATAACTTGAACGTTCTTTTCTCGTACTTGCCCTCCAGTTTCAGCAAGGCAGACTCTACTCCGCCGTCGTCGTCAGCGTCGTCTGGGATTTGGGCCAGCTTCTGTGCCTCTGCTTCGAACGACGGACGCATGATGGGCTTGGACGAGTGCGTGCTAAAGAGGGAAAGCTGATGCTTGGCTGACGGCTCCGCCAAGGCTCCCAGAGAAAACGTGTCCCCGTTCTGCTGATGGGAAAATTCACTTGAGACGACGTCGACGAAAGCGCTGGTGTCTTGGTTCGGGCTCTGCAGATAAGAGCTGCGCATCGACTCTGAGTATGTCGTGAGCGAGCCCACAGACCGCGACTTACGCAGCGGAAAGGCGTCCAGGTCTCCAACGTTATTGACAGCCCTCAGATCACCACCTGGTCGGCGTCTAAGGATACGGAGGGGCTCTGGCACGGGACTAGGCTCATTGCCGTCAGAAACGGACTCTTCCGAATACGTTGTCGCGTCAAAGCTCTTGACTGTTGAGCGCCGGTTGAAGGCACTGCCAAAAGAAGCAGTTCGTCGGGGAATCACCGCGGAATCGAGAGATCGGTTCGTCCTGCTTGACTTCTGTCGATTATGCTTCTTGGCTGACTGGGCAAGAGTCGGTCTTCTTGCAACTGATGCGGTCGTGTCTGACACCGGACGGTTGCTGTCGACCAAAGGGCGCGTGACTTTATCACTGCCCAGGGTCGCCATGTCAGGAACGAAGGGCGGGAGAGGGTCGACGGAGAGAGACGGCCGGATGACGTGCTGATTGAGTAGATACGATGATCGTCGAGGTGTGCCCATGAGATATCCCGGAGGCGTATTTGGAGGTGTTGGATCTGCTCCACCGGGCAAGAAAGCATCGGCAAATGCCTCGATCGATTCTCTGGCGGGAAGCGCCCCGTGCATTGAGGGGAGAGCGAATGGCACGGTGTCGTCTACTATGACTATCGACTTGCTGCCAGTTGTAATCGCCATGTCGCTAACAGGCCTGGAAGTCTCGTTCTCCGGAATACTACTGCCGAAGGCCGAGAGTATGTGAGTTGCTGGGCGGTCGAGCGTTCCTTCAGGGAGTGCGCTTTGCAGAGCACCTAGAGTGGGGTTGAGGTAATCACGTCTGTCGGCATCGGCAGCAGCCTCTACAGCGGCGTCCTCCCGGACAGCCTTCTTGAAGTCTTCCATAATTTCTGCGCCAAGTAGGTCAATGCGGACAGGAGGGCGGACCCCGTTAAGCTGTGGCCTGGCTTGCGGGACAATAGCAGTACCGGGCAGTCTGTTGGTGGTGGCGCCACGAGGTCCTATCGGCGATATATTGATGAAGTTGCCCTGTGTCGGGGACACGCCTTGTCCTCTCGTGCTGAGCGCACGTCGCACACTGCCGATTAGTCTTCTCATACCTTGACCGGACATTGCGGACGCAGCGCTCCTTTCCTCTGGTGGCGCCTGGAAAATTGTCGTTTGTCGCTGGAACTCTCCCGTGCTAGGAGACATGATCTCAACGTACGGCTGGCTAGGTGGCATCAAGTTACCACGCACGAGGCTGCCCGCAAAGGGCAGAGACATGAGCAAATCAGTCTCCTGGAAGGCTGTCCTTTCGGCCGGGTGTTCCTTATCTCTCAGCGAGTCAGTCAGGCTCCCATTCCGCTTGTGTCCTTGGCCTGGCCTCACACGCTTTCCAACTAGGGCCCTCGGCGTGGTGGCCACCGGCCCAGCGCTTGAGTAGATGGAACTGGAGTTAGCAATTGCTGGGTGGGCGCCCAGAGACGTAATTCCAGCTGGTTGGGTCGTCCGCGCGGTCTTACCAGGGAACGAGCAGGAGATGACGTCCGTACTGGCAATGCTAGTGGGCGATGCCGCTTGTCTCCTGTCAAATTCCTGGGCGTCGTTGATTTCTGGCGTGGAAGGTCTCTGTAGAGTCGGCTTCGAATCTCCCTGTAGAGTCGGCTTCGGATCTCCGACGTGTCCAGCACGGGAGACGTCTGCATAGAAGCTCGTCTGTTCTTTGTCTTCTAAAATGGGGGCGAAAAGACCATCAAGTTGAGGGGCGGCGTTATCTTGCTCCCAGAAAGATGGGTCTAGACTAGCATTTCGGTGACCAACAATGCCTCCTGGGGCGATGGGCACGTTAGGTCCCAGGGACGGTTCAAACTCGGGACCATCCCAAAACTGGGCGCATACCCGTCGCCAACACTTCTTCAACTCAGCTAGAATCTTGAGTTGAACTTTTCGGCCCCGAGGATCCGTAGACAGCTCGTCGACCATGTCGTTCAACAGGTTGCAAAACGTCACTCGAAGCCCATATTCGATGAGGAAGTCGTCCATGAAGTAGTTTAAGATCCAATGACGAACGGCAACGAACGTTCGGACTCGCACAACCATACCGATCTCGTCATTTCGGCCAAGCGCCCATCGAAGGCGAGCCAGGAGCATCCTCAGGAGGTCAGATGGCTCCAGGAAGGATCGATAGGTGAGAAAAAAGTCTGATATCAACTCGTAGTCCAGGAAGCTTGGCGAGGTGATTTCAGCCACAAGACGAGGCGGCGTCGCAGCGGTGACGGCGCCTGTGGACGGTGAGTAGCGGACTATCGATCTGTCGTCGCATGTTGGCTTGAAGGTAAGTGCATCAAACATGGCTGGCTCAATGACCAGATGGGTCGATAGGTAAGTTGAGCGGGCGGGAGGTACATGGGGCGTTGTCATGGGAGCTGGACTGAAGGACATGGGCGATCCCATATCTCCCAAGGGTGGCAGACGTATTTGAGGAATTGAGATGGGGCTAAGCTTCCTAGATGTTATTGACTCGGGTATGTTTGGACTGAGCTGGCCCGTGGGAGTTCGGTGAAGAAACGAGACATTGCTGGAGCGCGGAAACTCATCCGTCGGCGCATAACTAGATCCTCTGAAGAAGGCTGTGCCTCTGGCGGTAAATCGCGGGTTGCCCAATTTCCAGTTTGGAATCTCGATGTCTAGCATGGGCATGTGAGGGGCGTCCAGATCCTCGGTCGTTTTTGACCGCTTCTCTTCGCAGGGCCTTGAGATGACGATCTTGAAGCCCTCGGCCTCAGAATTCCTACTCGTCACACCATCATGTGCTGTCGAGTCGGAATGAGCTCGTCTATGTTTAGAGGGTCGAGGCGCGTGGTCGGAGGAGTAGGGCTTGTTGGCGGCCGTTGCAGGCGTTGCAGGCGTTGCAGGAGTCGGTGGGGTGGCGGTCCACTGGCTGAGGTGAAGACCGGTTGCGTCTTGTTGTCTCTGCTTTTCGGCCAGAGCATCGAGGCCAGCAGTCCCAGGTGGCGTTATTGGGAACACAAAGTTTGGCTGAGGGAATCTCTGGTTGGCGGGTCGGACTGTTGGTCTGTTTGTTGTCAATACGTTTTCGGGCAAGATGCGAGATTGCGACGAGGTCTCCTCATTCCTGCCCCGACAAGCGAGGTCGAATGGGGGGGAAAAAAGGTCGCCGCATCCAGCATAGACAAAAG
This sequence comes from Colletotrichum agaves, assembly GCA_036785465.1. Taxonomy (NCBI): domain Eukaryota; kingdom Fungi; phylum Ascomycota; class Sordariomycetes; order Glomerellales; family Glomerellaceae; genus Colletotrichum; species Colletotrichum agaves. Next base: position 280,009 of record JAXISO010000006.1, read on the forward strand.
AGGCCTACCTCAGGTATATCCGTCCGTTGTTTCCCACGTTGGCAACAGTGAACTGTCTTCCTTCTCGACCAGCAGATCCTCCGTCGGGCGTTATGTCAAACTTGTTGTCATCGGCTGAGCTGTCCGCTCTCAAGCGGCGGGCAGGCGATTGATTCCATTCCTCTGATTTCTTCTCCGTCGCGGGCACCAAGGGCTTCGCGGTGGAGGAGCCGGGCAGGCGCATTTTGCTGGTCCATTTTCCTCCTGTAGTGGCGCCGGAGCCTTCTTTTCCCCCGGCAGACTTGGCAGGCTTTCCAAACCTCGCGTTGCTGGTAATGGGGCTTCTCGGACTCAAAGGGCTGTGAGGAGGCTGATCGTGTCTGGAAGAGCCGGGGGAGTGAGGCGATTGAGGAGAGTGCACGCTGAAACCGCGTCCTGTTGGCGAGGACAGCGGTTCGGTGGCCTCCATGGCCGGTAGCGCACGAATGGATTACAGCTGTGGGCAGCGGTGGTTGCTCGCTGCGGTGACTAGTCGCAGGTTTATTTGGTCAGCATACTGGTGAGAACAAGGTTGGAAGAAGTTGCGCGAGTGATGATTGGGCCAGGCAGCGTAGAAGAAGTATAGTGTTGTCGTGTTGGGAGAGCCGAAGCGAATAGAGCATTTGTTTTCGTCGGGGCTTCAGACTCCAGACTCCCAACGGCCGGGACGGGTTTGGACGAGGTGTGATGCTTATTGTATCTCTCGAAGGGCCCTCGCAGGTCCGTGGCTTTCTCGAGGACACGGAATGGGAGCATGTGGTGGTGAATGTGGACGCGGGCGCAGATGCGAGAGCAGACACAGACAATCGGAGAAAAAGGACGGGATCAGAGCATTTGGAGAAGAGATAACGTACGTTTTGACGCCATAAAGAAGCAATAGCAGCAATTGGGAAGGATGGATGTGGAAGGCACCTCGAAGGCTGCAGCAGGCAGAGGCAAAGAAAGGCAAAGCCCACGATCCAAGAGCCAAGCACCACCTTTAGCACAAGCGTCCGACGGGCATAATCCAACCAGACCTTAAATGGCGGGCGGGTGGGCTGAACACCGGGAGAATTGCGCTTCGACGTCTGGACTGGGCTCGATCGCAACGGTCGTCGGTCGGTCGGGTATCTCGTGGGCGAGGAGGGCTGATGTGAAGGAGTGAAGATGAGGCTCGGAGGAAGTAGGAATTGGGACGGTACGTGGGAAAAGTTGTGTAAGGCTACCTAGGTAACAGCTAAGGTAGAGACTGTCTTCGTAGTTACGCCGCACCTGCTATGTATCTACGTAGGTAGGTATCTGTAGGTACGGATGTATGTATGTATGGCAAGGCAATGTGGAAACGACGGGAACTCGGAAAGGAACAAGCCAGGAATTAAGGTAGCGTGGTAAGATAACTAACTACATTACCTTGCCTACCACCTCTAGAAGGGACAAGGTAAGGTACCGGGGTGGAGCGAGCAAGCGGGAAATGGGCAGTGAGATGGTGCCATTGAGGTGGTGGTCCGTGGGACGGGAGTTGAGAGTTGTTGGTGGTTTCTGGTGGTGACTCTGGGAACTTGGGAACTCGGCAGCGGTACGTACTATGGAATTGTCGGCGCGCCCTCCCCCTTGTTCCTTGTCCCTTGTCCCTCGTCCCTTGTTCCCTCACTGGCGGATGCGATGTCTCTGGAGACTGTCAGGCGGGAGATCAAGGACAGGGAGGAGGAATAAGAAAAGAACAGGTGGCGGGGGTTGGTCGAGGCAGTCGGTAGTCAACTGCACAAGGTACCTACCTAGAATACCTAGGTAAGGAAGTGTTGACAGGAAACAGCACGTCCAGTATTATTCCAGCAGTGTTATTGCTGCCAATGCGCTGCCGCATCATGGATTGTTCACTGGAGCACCGGCTGAACAATGACCAAGCAAAGTGCCTTAAGGAAATGGGAGCAGCGAGCAACACCAGAGTAGGAGGCAGGGAGCAGGGCAGAAAACAAAAAGGACGGACAGGGATTCCTATCGCCGCCCGCCTCTTTCCACGTTCAGTCCCACTGGTGCAGTCCAGATTATCTCAGTTATTACTTCGGTACTAGTGTATGGAAGGAAGGCACACTACCCTACTTACCTACAATAGTAGTGCGCCTGCTTCCTTCCCATTGTGTTCTGTGCCATGTGCTGCAAATGAGGTATCTTACAGGTACATACTGGCCTACGGGCTAGCCTTTTAGACCCCACCAGGCTAATCTTCCAGCGTTAGGTGCCTTATTGTTGTGGCTGGTCGGACCATTTCTCCTTGGAGCCCGAGCAGGGGCCACCTAGCAACGAGGCCAACGGGGAAGAACCAGCCACTGCTGAGAAAGTCCCAGTCTTGGGAGTGCAAAATACCGCGCGCACGGTTTGGGCCCCGTACCTTAGTTTCCAGTCTCGTGTTTGCAGGGATTAAGGAAAGCACGGGACTACGTACCAGGATACATCTGCCTTGTATTTCTTCCCATCCGTTCATTCGATTCCAATCAGCCGTCTCCAGTCTCCAGCGAGGCTCCTCAGTCGACACCAAGCCTGCCAGCTTTCCGCAGTACTCCCAGCCGCGCCGACAAACCACATGGCATATCTCACGGATACCTTAACTTCAGCTCCTCATCTCATTGTTTTAACCTTGAATTTTCCCACCGCTACTAGTATCGCCGCCGCTGCCGCCGCTGCCGCCGCTGCTGCCCCTTCTACGGGCATGAATCTGAAATCGGATCCGGCAAGAGAAACATCCACGGCCACGCGACGTGCCTGGTCTGATCTGACAGTCTGGGAGTCTGCCAGTGGGAGTCTGGGCCCTTCATTTGAGAAAAGACCCAGCTACGTACCGCCTCACTGCGTCTAGCTTGAGTTTCTCGACATCACACCCACCTAGTGACGTATATCTCCCGCCTTACCTTCACTTTGGGTCCAATGCACTGCTCGGTGCCAGGCATGATGACGACCGGGACGCCCTCAACACAGAGACACCGAACTCCCTAAGACGAAGAAGAAGAAGCAGAAGAAACATGAGAAAATGTCTGGCGGATGATTGCCTTCCAGCCCTCGCCTGACGCAGGGAGCGTTTCCTCTCGCCTCTCCAATCGCATTTTGATGTCAAGAGACACCCAAGTTCCAACTCAACCCGTGCTCCTGACTTCGGGGGTCCTTGGCCCAGAGTGTCTGAGATATCCTGTACGGATACCGATCGCTCCATCGCATCACGTCTGGGCCTTTTCGTCGTGGCCGCCACGGCTTGGAATCCCGTCCCCTGTTGATATCATCCTAGGCACCCAGCCTTCTGGTGGCACGAAGCAAGGCCGCCGACACCAAGCGAGACCACAGTGGGCAACCTCCAGATCCAGCACCTAGCCGATCAAAATTGGATGCTTCGACTCCTCTCGTTTGTCCCTACCCACGCTAACCCTTGCCGTGCACTGGAGCATCAAAGGGCCTCGCCGCTCGACCACAGTGATCCATTCTGCGTCCGAGTCCCAATTAATCTATTACACGGTATGGATATCGACTGCCAAATTTGCGGCCCTGTGTCGCCTCCCAACGAGCCGCGCCTCGTCTTGACCTGAGAAGACGTTACTCAAAACCGCAGAGGTACCTCATTTTCTACCTAGTCAAAGATTCCCTCTATTTAGACTTTGCTCGAAATGGAGGGAGGGCGCAGAAGCACAGAACTAGAAGCCTTCCGACGACGAGGCCCACGAGATTCGTCGCACGCCGTAGTAGCACTTCATCTGTCGTATCTCTGCATCTGCATCCAAGTCTGTCTTGTTGCACACTGCAACCTCATGTCAAGTGCTCTCGGGCCAATCACAGTCGCAATCCGCCCTGTCCGCGATGGCTGCCCGCATTGCCGACTGCAATTTACATGCCAGAAGGCACGGAAACGGGTACCTGAAATGGCTTCGACAGAAGTCTCAGAGAAGGATCGCAGAAAAAACACCTCCATCAAAGGATCTTGGTTAGGGTTGTGTGCCCACTCGGCAGCAGAAGGGGACGAGTCCTGCAGGAGGTGCACTTACATCACATCGCCTACACAACCTGGCTCTCGTCGAATCAATGCATCTTTGCCTCGTGTCGCCTTAACTTGCTCCGTTTCGCAGTGCTATGTCACACCATCGGCGACACAAACGAACATGAACAATGAAAGCTGGCCCGCCATTACGGCCATGCGCCAACAGACTGTCGATCTGACGGTCCGCGAAAAACTCCGGCACCAGAACCAAGTCGCAGAAAATTAGCACATGTTTCGTGCAAGACACCTTTCCATGGGCAAATCGTACATGATGAACAGCGTAACTCTTCCTCGGCTCTAGGAGAAATCGCGCTCGATTACTCGCGCGGCTTGAGATTCTCTAGATGAGGGCGAAACTCTCGAATCTGCCATATGTTACTTTGAGCCAGCTGCAGCACGCCCCGCCCCCCTGACGTTGGGAGATTGAACAGGGCATATAAAAGGGAACCCTGGGCTGTAACTGAAGTACCCTCCGAACCGCGTGGCATCCATACACTTTACACAGAGAAAGGCCGAAAGAAGGGACGGAAACACCCCGCAAACGCGCAGGAACGGGGCCTGGCTAGCAAACCTTCTCCTGGTTTTCGGTCAATGATCTTGACAATGCCAGTTCTTGCAGAGCAGCTACATCCGCATCAGCATATTCTCCCTTTCAACGATCTCGGTGTCGGCTAGTCTTAGCTTCAGCTATAAGCAAAAGAAACTGCCGGTCAGATCGTGTACTTGGCCAGTCTAGATGGTTGGCAGCCGACAAGTTAACCAAGATCTACAGACTACGACGAACCTCAAAGCAACTTACACCTTGGTCCAAGCTTCTAACAGTAACTTCATGGCGCGTGTATGCTACGGTGCCGGCGCGTTCAGCATAGTACCTCGGCACCGCTACCGATTTTGATTGGGGGGAAAACGCGTCCCGCCTGCGAGTATTCCTTTAATGTCACACTTTTAATGACCAGAGACCAGGATCGGAGAATGTGACAGGGTCGACATCAACAGCCACCAGCGAACCAGCGAGGCCGGGTCGTTCTGGCTGGTGGGAGCGGCCCCTTTCCCACTCACCCTCACGGTGAGGGTGAGGGCCTCACCAGGCCTCCCCTCCCTCTTCGTCATCCTTCCAGCTTCCCCGGTCTCTGACGGTTGCAACCGCGGCGCCCAGAGCGGAAAGCCAATTCTGTGGCCGGGTGCGAAAGAGCGTTTTCACTGGGCCGACCGGTGAAAATGAACGGTGAGACGAGTGCGAAGAAAAGAACGCGATCACAATTCGCTGCGATTGTGAATTGAGAACAACCATTTCAACAGTAGTTACTCGTTCAGCAACTCTTGCGGGTCAAGGGCAGCACACAAATTTGACTCGTCTCATCTCATCATCCCGTCACAACTAACTCCCGCCATTAACATGTCCAAGCTACAGAAACATTCTTAATTTAGCAATCTCCGCTAGCCGGCGGTCTATGACCCGGCGTGAAATAAAATGAGGCGTCACGGCTCCGCGCTGCACTGCCATGGCAACATGTACAGCTTCCATGGAGGTCTTGACCTTTAGTCTTTTCTAGTGGTCAGTGCTGCGTTTGATGTCTCGTCCCGCCTCCCAGGACAATGCTGGCTCATCATTAATGTAACGAGATGCTTGCTTCAAAGGCATAATCGGAACTTTTGTCATCCCGGTGCCAAACCTGCCATTTCCGAACGGGAGACGCTTGGAAAAGCAAGTGTTTGTAGTACACAAGCTACGAGCCAACAGCGACGCAGGGAAAGAGCTGCAAGCAGGTCAGATGATCACGCCGCCATGCGGAATGTGCTACACCCCTACCAGGATGCGTTATTCTCTTGGCTATCTCTGTCTTCGGACCATCCACTAGCTCGGACAGGCCTCCTGAGCTCCGTGCCCAACGCCCAACTTCGAGAACAAAAATTTGGACTCTGTGGGCTGAAGAGACGGATGGATGAATTGATTACCAACCAACTGCATATGACCATATCTAGATATAACCACGAGATGGAGTCCGGCGCTCCAGCTTGTTCGCTCAGCTCCCTCTACACGTGTATTTGGGCCCTGTGGCAACCAAACCACTGGCCATGGTGTCTTCCAGAGAACTAGACTGACATGCTCCCAAGCTAAGCTTCGTGCATAGATGGAGAAGAGCAGCATTGGGTTTTGATTGATCGGTCATGTTCAGATACGATCGTCCATACCATATCTGTCTGGCTGGGGAGTTCATACCGGCATTCGGTTCTCAATAGACGGAGTGTCTTTCTCGGTTGCCCGTCCGTCTTTGACCAACGATGGCCTGGATCCTTCACGGTGATGAATTCATGCAGTTAGGATAGAGGACAATCTCACCAGTCAACTCCGTATCCGTCTCCTAATCATCACATATTACTTGGCAGCCTTGACGGCAGAGATCCGGTCTTCCGCGGTCGCCGACACGACAGAATTGGTGACCGGGGCAGAAATCCGTCACCCCATCGCCCATCTTTCCGAAAGCCGGCTATGCACCAACAGACTTTCCCACTGACACTCCGTCCCCAAGTCATCAACAGATTCATATAAACCACAGTGAATGGACAAGGAGAAGCATGTACACTAGCAAATGACCATGCCATCATTGCCCAAAGTTGACCCCCACCTCGATGGCATCGGCATCGACGATGGCTTCTTTCCGGACGCCTGGCACACCATCATGCCGCACGTCGTCTACTTTTTTGGCATCTTCATCATACTATGCAGTGACCAAAATACTCTCAGGTTATACAACCGAAAGACATTACCTCTCGACCCTGGGAAATCTCTCATCGACTTGTTTCGAATCTGCAGGTCGTAAACGAGTGTCACCCCACCACAATCCGCCGGCGAACATCTCGTCCGAAAACACCTTTGTCGGATTCGTCGACGAAAACATCGCGACGAAAGTCCCCATAGTAGATTCCAGGGCACCTGGCCATCTGCCAAAGGTCCCGTTGCTCGGGGTTCCGCCTGCCCGGTAACCTGGATATCCCCTGGCAATCGCCTATGAGCGGTGGCGCTATCTCATCTGCGAGGCGTGACAGTCGCTATGGCGTTCACAGATGGGTGCGACTACGGTAAGGACACTCCACTGAACGATCCCAGCTGCGCAACACGTTCTCGTCGCACGTGTTAAAGGTTTGGTCTGCGCTTCGCTTCCCTGGTGAAGTCAACAACTAGGTCGTCATATCTAATCTACGTCCGGGCTCTTCCTGTCTGCCGTCGCCCGTCGGTCATTATCCGAAGAAAAAGCGCGGCAGTTCGGCTCCTTCACCAACTCAACCTAGCAATTCCCATACACGGTGACATTCCTCACGCCGGCAGACTGCCGCTGAGTGGTAGCAGCAGACGCAACACCCGCCTGCTGCGAAGACAGGCGGAGATGGATAACTTGCTGACGCCCTGTCACACCGTCTTTCTCCATCTCGCTCATCTAGAGAAGCGGATCTCATATCTAGCGGGATATATCGTCCAGCGGTCCACCAGCACGGCGACCATGGCAGCAAAAGTGTGGCGGGTGTTCTTGTCTATGCCCTGGTCACGGTTGCAGCGGATGTCACGCAATGGTCACGCCAAAACGGAGGCCTTGCCGACTACGCGAGCCGAAGCATGGTATGCGTCAATCTGCCGCCGTGGGATTGATTGATGCGTATGTGCCGTCGCCCTGGTTTTCTTGCCGTCAATTGACGGATTCCCCGCCTAGAACTATGAACGAGACATGTAAAGAGACCAAGTTCAGAAGCCGTCGAGTGGATTGATCTAAATATTTCCCACCTACATCCGCCGGCAGATCGCTTTAATAATGTCAAGGGAACAAACGACCGACTTCTGAAGTGACACCGACAGCTTCCACCGGCCCAACTGCGCGCTTTGACCGGCCAGGTTCATGAGCCCCCACTGTCTCAACGGCCTGTTCATTGCCGGCATTACATATGCAAGGTCAAGTCATTGCAGGTAACGCTCACCAGAAGCCCGCTCCACATGAAGCTGCATGCGCCTTATCCGTTAGCAAAAAGCAAAGCAAGCGAGAGATGGGGGCGCGCGTCTGCGGTCGATCTGGGAGGACGGTTTGTTCGAGCGGGAGGATTAGCCGCGAGTTGCACGCCTTGAACGGCTCACCGCTTGTGTGCCTTGTGCTGCCGGGAGGTCACGCTCGCGGCTGTTGCGGGTCTGGTCTGCATTCTCGATGGGACCTGACGGGACTATACTTTGCTTGACTGGGACCTTCCAGTTGGGGCTGCGATGTCTCAGGCTCTGTGTATGGGGGTTTCATGTAAGTGATTCTGATAGCTTGCTTGGATTGAGGGGTCTTGCAGGTGAGGCTACCACATACACGTGGTAAGTTGAGACGGCCAGGGACCATACGTATATCCTTGGGCTTCAGAAAGTGACTCGTTTGGATGGCGAAGCGGGGTATCCCACTTCGTTTACAGCCATCTGAATTGTCTTGCTTGTCATTATTTCAAGAAACTATGTGCGGCGAGTATTGACTCAACCCCCATGCCAGATTTGTGTCCAGCTCAGTCAAACAAGACGCAAGAACACATGGCCTGTCCTACCTCAGACCTTAGTATACTATTCCATTTCAGACTCAGTCATGAGTCATGATGAAGTAGTTTTATTTGACGAGAAGCCTAAGAGTATAACCCCAACTGTAAGATATGATTATCAGGGTGTGTAAAGGATTAGATTATCCGCGGCCTTACGTCTACCTAGCCGAGTCTATATCAATACACTTTGCGCTGAAAGCAAGTAGAGAGGACGACCTGGACTGGACCTTGAGAGCCGGAGCGCATGACACCCGTCGTTTCCACGAAACATCGCCACCTTCATACCCTTCAACCCCGGAGTTTCCTCGCCGGTAAACCATAGGAGCGACAATCAGATCGACATACTCAGGGTGCCCTAATTCTCAGTAGATATTCCATGTTCTCCTCGACAAAGCTCTTATATAGATTTGGGCCTGCCTCGATGGTGGTCAGGTCCTTTACCTGTCACCTCGTCTTCAACCATGTGGATCTGATACCATAATCGACGTTTGGATATTCACATGTCGAGCCTTATGGCTCTTGCTGTAATTTGGTACAAGAGGCTGAGCTTGGCTTCAATGCTCTGACAAGGTTGCAACTCGTCGAGCAAGCTGTTTGGCGAGGAGTTGGATACGAAGGTCATAGCTTGATTGATTGTTGCCGATGCTTGTTATCAATGCAACGGACTGTGATCTTCACTGATAGTAATCATTATGTTCGACCTCTTTGGTATCGAGAAAGCCTTCCTGCCGTCAGCATACTGGTGCCAAAAAAACAGCCGGCTCGCATCTCTTCTTACCCATCAATTTCGATATTCACGCCTCATATTCTTTGGCGATGGACCCGGCCCAGATGACTTACCTAGGATTGAAGACGTTATCCATAGCAGAGCGCCAGACGTAAGCATTGACAGCAACCATTTTGTTGTTTCTCGATAACAAAGTCTGAAAGTTAGGTGGCGGGAGTCTGAACTGTCCAGACTGCTGTCTTTCAATAGCTTCGCCGAGCTGCAGTAGTTCACATGCGCAAAGTCTTGGATGAAATATCCCAGCTCATCGAATCCTTTTCTGTCGTCGGTGTGATGGTAATTCGCCTATCTTGAGTCCATCGAGTCGCTCTCGAGTCCGTCACGCTCAGTCCCCAACGCCTTCATTCCCGCGTCTTTCCGCTGGCTGTCGTGCTTCAGCACTTTTCTTCCTCAGATCCTGGAGTCCTTTTTGTCCATTGATACTACCTTTGGTCTTACTCAGATACCCATGCTATGTGGGGTTTCTTCCCTCTTGCCGCTTGTCCCAATAGACCTGCGTGTACCTCTTATCTAGATTGGGATCAGAGCGAGCGTTAAGACATGAGGAATATCTGAAGAGGGAAACGCCGACTCAAACATAAGGGATTATTTTTTTCAACACATGTTTGTGGTAATGGACCGTGACAAAGCGACTTTTGAACGGATTCCGTAGAAACAGTTGCTCAAAGTGAAAAGGTCAGAAGCCAGGTATTAGATACCGCAATCCGCTTCATTCAAGAACGCAATACGCCATATAGCTCGCACCGAGGTTGAATCATTGCTGCCCTTCGTTTGACTTGACGCTCTATATGCCGAGCCTAAAGACTTTCACAAACGTTATGAAATTGAATTGGTTATCCTTAAAGCTCGTATGGATGACCACGCGGTCCACGGGATGCACGGTGCCAACGTTGTGAGCGGGCTCTACCGCAGATGGAATGAGCCGCAAGGAGGCTGTGACTTGTGCATTTCAGTCCTATGATTGACCGCAGGTCGAATGTATATACTGGTAAGTGTACATATTTCGACCCAAGGCACTTTGCCTGTCTATTGAATCGACACACCCGCCAAAGTCAGGACGATGCCGGTCACTGCAGATGTTGTCAGGCCTAAATTCGATGCCCAGATGGACATCTTGTCCTTCCACTTTCGCCACTTCTTCTCCGCCTCGAGTTCAGTTCTTGCCAAGGGTCGGCATGAAGTCTCTTGCGGCTAGCCCGGATCCTCTCTTCTCCTCGCACTGCCTGGTTCAGCTTCTCCTCCTACCTCTTCTGCACCTGCCTGCCATCTCTGCAGTCTGCCGTTTCGACTTTTCCCTCGATTAATGCGAATCTTTTCTCGTTTCTCACCCAAATTTGCGTCTAGCCGAGGAATGAGGCGCTGCCGTTGAGCTGCACTGGTCTTCTTCGACGTCGTTCCTTCCTCCAGGGTATCCATTGGAAGGTGATCAAATACGCGTCCAGAGTCCAACGATGCGATGGCAACCGCGCTATGGTACATGTAATCATGGAACGCATTTCCAGGAGCCGGTCAGTTGTGCTTCAGGCCCAAAATATCTCTTCAACCCCCGGTCGTTCTTTGAGATCTTCGTCTGGTTCTTCACAACGTCCCACCTGGTCATCAAAAATGTAATGTTCTCCAGCATCTCGAGCACATACTTTTTGACATAAATACGAACTGTCGACGTCGGAGCCGCGCATTCTTCTTTCGTCAATGGAGCAGATACATATGATTCTTTGAGAGGCATCTCAAGGCATGTTGGGCGACCAGGAAATCTGACATGGTGGCCAGAACTTCAGCATCGCCGTGTGCCTCGTCATTGAAACCAGGCGTCTCAACAACAAGAACAACCTTCATCGAGATTCTCCTCTTGACAATCTGGCATTTTCTTGTCTCTTGAAATTGTTTGGCTTCTATTCAGAGGAAGCACCTGCCTTGATTTCCGAGGGAACTAACCCGTATGGAGTTCCCTTCTTTTACCGAGCCAGGATCAAGGAGACTGACAAAATGACATTTTCCGACTCCGGAAAGTCCCATCACAAAGGTCATACCTGCTTCAACTGGCATAACTAGGTTTTCTTGAAGGAGACAGTCCAACTTCCCGGGTTACAAGGGCAAACGAATCGTTTTGAATATCGCCCCGGGAATGTACATTTGCATTCTTGATATAGAGTGACCGACCACGACGCCGCAACTACGCCGCAACGACGACAAGGCGGCCTTAGCCTTCGGCATCAAGCGTTGTACACGCGTTCCGATAACCTGAAGTCAAGATGATCCAGGAGAGAGATATCTATGCAGGCAGCCTCGAGGAATACATTGACTGCGCTTTCGCCACGTGGGCCCAGACCGAAAAGACGCATGAAAATGCTGCCATGATGCCTCAGAATTTCCGAGCCGTTCCTACCTCTCAATAATATCTGGTGTAGGTCTTCAAATATTTCTAGGCTCTTCCCCGTTGACCAGAGCCGGACTGCCTCTCACACCGCAGCCTGCCTCGGGCCTCCAGCGAGTGTGATTGCAGAGCCTGGTCCGCATTACAAGACCTATAAAAGTCTATAGTGTTATTCTATTAGATATATTGATATTCTAGTAGGCTAGAAATATTAATAATAATGTTATAATAGAAGTATAATTTAGTTATTTATAAGTTTATTTAAAATACTTTAATTAGGTATTAAATATATAATAAAAGATCTTATATTTTAATTTATTTAAGTTATTTAGATATTTAAAACTTTTATTTTAAAAAAAAGAAGTAAATATAAGTCTTTCTTTATTATAACCTTTATAAAGTTATACTTTTTATATATTATTATATTTTAGATATAAATATATAATATTCTTTAAAAAGTATAATAATTAAGAAACTTAATATAAAAGATTAATAACTAAAACTTAATTTAGAATTTAATATATATATATATATATATATAGATAAAGTTATATAAAGTGGGTCTATTATTATAGAGAGACTTTAACCTAATATACTTAATATATAATACATAGTTAGTTTATATCTAGTAATAGTCTAATAGAATAATATAATGTTATTCCTCTCCGCAGCATTCCGCCTCCTGGCCCAGGGGATCATATTCAGGTCCTTACACCTGAGCTAGAACAAATTAGGTTTTGTAGTACCATAGGTGGGATATTAATTGAGTCAATGTCAGGCGGGCGTATAAGTATGCTTCTAAACAGACTAAGCCACCAGACCTCACACCTACAGGGATGGGGGGGATGTGTCCCTCCGCGATTTCCAATGCTGCCCCGCCTCCGACCTCTTCTTCCTCGCGCGATCCCAAGAAGACCTCCAGCAACCCTCTGGACAAACCAATTCGCCATGGCTACAGGTATGTCATTATCCAAAGCTCCAAGCTCTCTCGACCGCAACGCGCAAACTACCGTTCCACAGCTCCCCTCCCCAGAGCTCCACGACCCCCGGGGGGGGGGGGGGGGGGGGGAGAAGAAAAAAAAAAGGGAGGGCTAACTCAAATTGCGCAACTTGATAGCTCACCCTCCGGACCGCCGCCCAGTCATCATCTCCGGCCCCTCGGGCGTCGGTAAGGGCACGCTCTACAAGCTCCTCTTCGACCGCCACCCGGACACCTTCGCGCTCTCGGTGAGCCACACGACTCGCGGCCCGCGACCGGGCGAGACGGACGGCGTAGACTACCACTTCGTCACTCGCGAGGCCTTCGAGGACCTCGTCGCCAAGGACGGCTTCGTCGAGCACGCCACCTTTGGCAGCAACTGCTATGGCACGTCCAAGGCGACCATCGAGGAGCAGTCGGCCAAGGGCCGCATCGTGGTCCTCGACATCGAGATGGAGGGCGTCAAGCAGATCAAGAAGTCCGGGATCCCCGCGCGCTACGTCTTCATCGCGCCGCCCTCCGAGGAACAGCTGGAGAAGCGCCTGCGCGGCCGCGGCACCGAGAAGGAGGAGAGCATACAGAAGCGCCTCGCCCAGGCAAAGGTCGAGCTCGAGTACTCAAAGACCCCCGGCGTGCACGACATCATCATCGTCAACGACGATCTGGAGAAGGCGTACAAGACGCTGGAGGACTTTGTTTACGCCGCCCCCGTGACTGCATAGACGTTGTTGTGGGACGCGAGCGAGGTCCCTGTCGCTCCCATCTTGTTCAGATGGTTAGTCACGAAGACGGATGTCTCAAATCATGTCATAATGGAATTACTCGGCTTCAAAGCCTCGCTCTCTCGTAACCTTCGTCATCGAAAATTGTGCCAAGGCGGATATTCTTTCCGACTGCCGTTTCCGGTTGCGGCGGGGAGCTTAGATCTAGGGGATTTCATGGGTCTATATATGATAACGTAGAGATTTCTTAGGCCAAGAATGGCTCATACTGTGTTCTGGGAAAGGTGCATCGTGGAGAGTTGAAAACGACAGGCAAGCAGTCATAGCACATATTCCTTAGTTCGTGATGGTAGGGGTCGAGCTGGGGTGTAGTATCCACTGAGTCTCAGCTTCGGCTTGTAGTTGTCAGGGGAAAGGTTCTCCAGCTGTTACGAATATTTTGTTCATACTACAGAACAAGGTTGGATTCTGAGATGTTGTCGTGTGGCACCGTCGTTACTGATTTATTCAGGATCGAGTCGGAGAGGCGTGAATTCATCAACAGAGAAAAAGTTTATAGGCGCAATTGCATCTCAAGTCAGCCACGAGACTCGAGGTCAAAACGCCTTCTCATGGCACATGAGCCTTGGGAATTTCTGACTTGTGAGTCGCTGAAGGCTGGGAACTAAATTTCGCCTCGAAAAGTGTTCAGATGAAGGGCCGGTTGGGTGCCTGTACGATAGTATCAATAGAAGATACTTATCACGTCACGAAACATCAACACCGGCGGGCAAAGGATGTAATGTGGCTCAAGCCTGGTCACGAAACGGATTAGTCTTCGATTCGGAAGTGAAGGGCAGAGAAGTACATCTCCGATGTTCAATCGGTTCTTCGGACACGATGCCCAAGGTTTAACATGCCTTGCAATAAAGGAAGAACGGCAGAAGGGGTAAGGGAGGGAAGAGGCGAAAAGACAACGTTCATTTGCATGTTTCCTCATCGGATAAGTGAACGGAATCGGAGATGCAGGATGATGCCCGAGGAGCATTTTGGTCCGGTGTTGACTAGGACACGGCTTCATACACTGCCTCACCTAGGGTATTCACGACTGGTATTCTATGATACACCGACTGAGGAGTTTACGCATTTGCATTGTTAAGTCGCATTAAGTTGCGGTGTGCTCAGTTTTGATCCCTATCAAATGACTGACATACAGAGGCTCACCACACAAAACTCACGAGACGACGCATTTCACAATCCTTCGCGATGGGTTTTCGAGCCGTTGGAGTAAACCATTATATACATATTCGAGGCGGCTCCTGTGAGCTACCCGATCTCGTTAGTGCATATGCATCGCAAACGAAGAGAGAGATCCTTCCTACCCCCGATGCAATGTCATCCCCGATCTTGGTTTGGCAACTAAAATCAATGAAAACCCGAATTTTTTCTTCAAGTAGACCTTCCAACGCCATTGACCAGTGAACTAACTCATGATTTCCGTGCATGCAATTGTGCTTTTCCCCAACGTGTCTCCAGCAATGATGCGCCTGTGTCGCGCTGGAGACGTTTTTCCCATATCAAAATGAATTACTCGTACAATTGGTTGGCTTTGCGCTTTTGGAGCAGATTAACCAGGAAACGCGACCCGGCGAAGGTTCTTCATCATCCTCTCCACCATACCTGTCGAGTCCGCGGGCACTTCTGGAAGGGGTACCTCACCAGCTTGGGCCGAGGCAAGTGCTGGAGCTGGAACTTGAGTGTTTGGATTGGGCTGAGAGACTTCAGAGATTTGCGATGTGTGGTAGGGATGCGCCTGGTAGGGACGCGCCTGATAGGGCGGGTGGTAGGCAGGTGCTGCGTTCTGGGGCGGGTGGTATGGCTGCATCGATTGAGTTCGGTCCTGGGGTGGTGCGTAATGAAGAAACTGCTGCTGTTGAGGCATCATTCCCTGCTGGGAATGAGGAGCCTGGTGTCCCGGGTAGTGATGAACAACAGGTGCTTGGTGTACCGCTGGCGAAGGCATCGCCTGATGCGGCGGTGTGGGTGTTGGCGTATTCATGCGAGGCTGGGTGGCGATCTGCGCGAGGATTTCAGCCGGATTCAATGAATGGTGCTCTGTTCTGTGTTGGCCTAGAGGCTGAAGTTGTCGCTGGGTGGGTTGAGGCGCAGAGCCTTGCATATGAGCCTGAAAAGGAGGCTGAGAGGGGCGATTGACCGAGAATTGATTCGTGAACGGCATCCTCGGGGTCGGAAGCGCCGTGGGCGTTTGAGAGACAGTCACTGGGGTCTGAGAAACTGGTGCTGACGCCGGCTTTAAGGTATCTGGTGCCCGCGGAGGCAAGCTGCTCTGGGTTGACGAAGGCTCAGTGCTGGTTGCTGGCGTAGTTTGGCCTGAAGCAGCCATGCCAGGACCTGGCGACGGCTTGCTTTGCTGCGATGATGTCCCACGTGGCTGCGTACTGGCCTTGGTAGGATTGGCTGTCTTGGAAGGGGTGGCCGTTGAAGGAGTCTTGCCCATCGCAGCCAGGTATTTGGCAGGCAACGGAACTGGCGTCTGCTTTTCGGGGATCTACCATCTGGTTAGTTTGATGTCTATCGAAATGCTTCAGGTATGACTGCTAAGATTTGATGTACCTTGTACTGCACCTTGGATGCGGCCGGTTTTGTGTTAGACTCAACTTTCTTCTGAGCCGATTGAGACTGAGCATTCGCAGGCTGATCAGCAGCAGGTTGAGGAGCCGCAGGTGTTCGTGGGGTCTGTGGCTGACCCTGAGGTGCGGTCTGTGAACTTGGTTGGGCATGCTGCTGTGCATTCACCCAAGCTCCTCCATACTGCGGCCGAATCGCAGGATGAAGAGGTGTCGATGGGTTTTGCTGATTATTCCAACCACTGCTATATCCATGGGGACTGTTCTGTTGGCCTCCAGGCGTAGGGCTCGGGGACATGGAAGGTTGCTGCGTTGTGGATTCGTGCGGCGGTCTTGGACCTGATGACGGGTATGCAGCAGCTGGTGTCCTCTGACCGTACATACCAATGGAGCCCTGAGGTGTTGTCTTTCCGAAGGTGTTGTAATACGGGCTACCATTTGCAGAAGCTTGGTTGTGCGCGGCTGGAGTTGGTGCCGGAGAGGTATTGTGAACAGACCCTTGCCTGCTGTTCTTAAAGAAGGCTTCGGGCGAAGTCCTCATCAAGTGCGCTCGAAGATTGCCCTCGTAACCGTTGGTGAAGCCCATCCAAGGTGCGTACGGGGTTCTGTATGTCTTTGAGTCTCTGTTGTGGTGCACCTGGAAAAAGGCGTACTTCATTGCAACTGATGGCGCTGGCGCAGTGGAGTACCTCCTATGATTCTGCGAGACGGAAGCGTGAGTAGCATTGGACACCGTCGGCTGAGGTCTGGGACTCTGTGACGGCGTCGCCCACATCTGCTGCGCCGGCCTTGAAGTGCCTGCTGTGTGCGATGTCGAGGCACCGTAAGGACTCTTCCGTTGTACGTTGCTCGGCGGCGCGTACTGTCCCGGTACAGTAGGGTTATTATGTCGTGAGGCATATTGCGGGTGGACATCAGGCGCGAACCGCTGCTGGGCGAACTGACCAGCCTGCGACTGGTACCGAGGGTCCGAACCAAAGTGAATCTGTTGCCCCACCGGAGAATGAGATGGAGAAGCTTTGGGTGTAAACTTCTGCGTTGTGAAGGTACTCGTCGTACCATAACCGGGCTCGACTGGCTTTCTGGGCTTGTACACGTACGGCCTCTCCGTCTTGATGCCGGATTGCATTGCAACACCCGGAGCGGACATGGGCGTTGGTGGAGGCGGGATGTGAGTTGGCCGGCGATGGGTCGCATTTGTAGAGACAGGCTTCGGAGGCTTGGGAATGGTGTCGAGGTAGTTGCTCTTAGGATTGTGCTGCTGCTTGGCAGGATCCTCAGAGTACTGAGCCTTCGCTTCTGTTGAGGCCTTACCCAGGTAATGCCATACTTGATTGTCCTTCGACAGATCAATCTTGACCTGGTTTGGATTAGTACACTCATTGCATGGGTGGAACTCTGCCCAGGTGTAGCCCTCAACGAAGGGAGCATCCTTCCTAGGCACCTCATCGGCGGGCCGCTTCGCATTGAGCTGATCCTTTGCTTTTTGCGATGACGGCATCGGGATGGCCTTGGCTGAGGCCTTTGGAAGGTGATAATCAGAAGGGTCAGGGAGCAAAATCCATTTCCACTCGACTTCCAGACGGTCGCTATTACTTGTTAGTCGTTGATGCGTCTTATGGAATAGAGAATCGTACCCGTTGGGAATGATGTCCAAGAGCAGTGTCTGCTCATCTGCGCGGTTCTCCACAACGACACCCGCGAAAATGTCGCCCTTGTAGTATTGCAATTGGCAGATCTCGCCCTTCTTGAGTGCTGCCGCACCGTTGCGAATACGCTCGTCTTCCTCGAGAGAATCGCCATCGCATTTCCTATCTCTCTTCGTGCGGTGGAAGCGACAACTAAACTCGAAAGCTTGCTCCTTATATTCAGTTCCGTCTTCGCCGAACACCGGGACCTCGGCCTCTTCGACAAACACACCAGCAGCAGCAGCACAGGTTGCGTGGTAGGCGCGGGCACACTTCTTTTGGGAACACTGGAAACATGCGCCCTTCTTCGATCGGCAGTACAGACACTTGAGGTCCAGGCGCTCTTTGTTGATGTTGACCACGTTGGCAATGATTTCCTTGTCGTCGACGGTGTCGATGTACGTCTCCGGGAGATAGAGGGCACACATGCGGTGTGCCTTGCGGCCGTCGTCCGTGGGTAGGATTTCGGAGCTAGGGATGTCGTTGGGGCAAAGGCAGCAAATTGGCTCGGCACGGGTCTTGACCTTGAGACGAATCTTCTTGACCTTTGTCTTTCCAACTTTGTCTCCTGCGCGCTTCCGCTTGCGACTGGTTTTGATGGCAACAGAGTTGCTATTCGGCGGTGAGGGCAGGCCGCTAGCGTCTTCATCATCATCGTCTTCTTCGTCATCCTCCTCGTCGGTTTCTTCATATTCTGTTTCTTCGCCACGGAGCTTTCGTTCAATGTCGTAAACATCAACCCACACGCTGTCCTGCGCCTGTGCGCATTCGCATCTCTTGGCGATCTTTCCCATGGGAAGCCATGATTCAAGAGCGAAGTTGACAGCCTCAGCGCAGTTGTAACCAAGGTTGTAACCCGAGTGGTAACCATACGGGTACGTTACGACAAATTCTCCGGGATACGAGACGCACTTGTTGACGGTGATGTTGTAGTGCTGCTTCAGATGCGAGGGGGAGATGAGGAAACCTTTGTGACGGAGGAACTGATCGCAAGCCTTGGCTTCGGTAGGCCAGAGGTTCTTCATCGCAGCCTCGAATCGACGAGCGTCGGCTTGGGAAATACTGTACCATTGCTTTGGAGCACCGAAGTGAAGGTAGTTGATGCTGTACAGGTCAACGTCCTCCAGATGCCAGGCGAAAGTGGCCTTCCACATGCCGAGATAGAGGTAAGCGGTGTTGACTCCAGGGACCTTTGTTCCGAGGACGTCCAACAGGTTGGGCAGCTTGTTCAGATTCCAAATTTCCGTTGATTCGTCGAACAGGGTGCCCATGAGATCTGCGCCGTATAGTGGTGGTGCGTAGGTAAGCGTCTTCCAGTATATCCTCTCGAGCTCCTCGCACCGCTCTGGCGTGTAGTCTGAGACATCCATTTGGTAGTCGAAATCCTTAAAAGCCTCCTCGTCGATCATCGCAGAACCTTCTCTCTTACTGTACTTCCGACGAGCCGAGACCGACTGTGTCTTGGGTTTCGCGGGTCTTGCACCACCCATGCGACCCATCCTGCCAACCGTAGGCGGTTCGTCTTCATCAACGTCCATACCAGGGTCTTCCACCGAGTCGATGACGTCTTCCTTCTTGACGTCGACCTCGGCGTCAGGCTTCGGGGATACCGGCGTCATAGGCCGATTCCCTTCCTCTTGAGTGTCGTCTTCTTCTTGGATTTTGGCCTTGCCGCGGGCTGGCCGTCCTCGGCCGCGCTTCTTAGAACCGGACGGGGTCGATCTCGCAGCCGGTCGAGGTCGAGGGGCAGGTCGAGGCTTCGGCTTTTCGACGTTGGCTCGGCGCTCGCCTCGCCTGGCCGGAGGCTGATGCTCACTCTGGTCGCAGAGCTGTCGCCATTGCGGTAGGTTGTACGATCTTCCGTGGAGGATGTTGACTTGTCGATAGGTTCCATTCGATCCCATAATCTCTTGCTTGATCGGTTCTCTGACCCTGACCTGCTTCACAAGGTTGTCAAGTCGTGGGAGCGATTCCTTCCATTCGGGGGGAGGAATAATCTTGATGATTCCAGATTTCATTCCATATTTATCGACCTTGTTCATCTACATTCACACGTTTAGCCAAAAAATGGAACAGCGAGGCGAAAGATGGGACGACGAACGAATAGTTTGAAGTCCCTGAACTGGTCCATGGTCGGCTTGAAGACGGGCACTGTTCCAGACCAGTGGTCGGGGAGGACTTCGCCAATGTCGTCCTCAACTAGCGCCTCATCTTGCTTGGCGGCCGGGTCGACAGCATCTTCGTCGAGGTCGCTGAGTTCTGAGTCGCTTCCGTCTGACTTGGGCGCATTGTTGCTATCAGGCGGGGAGTGGAGGAAGGCGGGCTTCGTCGCACATTCAATCTGGCCAAGAGTAGGCTCCTCGTGGTCGCCTGCGGCAGTGGATTGCGCCGGCACAGGTGCAGGCTCCGGAACTGGAGCGCTGACAGCGTCGGTCGACATGATGAAAGGGACTACATGCGACCGTGCATGCGGAAGCGGAATTGGGCCTCTGAAGTAGGAAAATTCGAGCCGGGAACGCGTGCGCAGGAGGTTGTGGTCAAGTCGCCGAAAATGTGAGGTGCAGAGGTCTCGTAGAGTGCGGAGAATAGATGCGTTCGTTTGGTTATCAGATCCTGCGGGGGGTTGGCCACTGTACACCTTAGGGGAACCGCAAGAGATGCCTCTGGCCGGGTCAGCTCGCTAAATGGGTCGATTTTTGGCGGATCTGGGCTGATGAGCCAGGGCTGGGCTGGCAAGAAGGGCGAAGGGGTGTGTGTACCTTCAAGGTTGGCCGGAGGTTGCACCTTGCGCTCTTGGTTCGACTAGACTGAAAAAAACCAAAGGGAAACATTCAGAAATGGTCACGGGGATTACTGTGGAATGTCAAGTTCGAGAAAGCTGACATCGGAGCCGGAACCCTTGGCTGAGGCAAAGCGATTCCATAGAGAGTCGAAGGTATCGAGGAAGAAGAAGGAGCTGCACATCATCGGGCAGATGCGGCTGCTGTAATAGTGGGGGGTAGGTGCAACTCCCTTCTCTCGTCTCTTCGGCCTGGTTTGGTCTGGCTGGCCGGAGGCAAGGTACCAAACGCACTGCACTTCCGGCAGGATCCACACTGCACAGAAGCTGCCCTGTGGTGTGGTCACCGGTGGGTGTCCCTTCGGGCTTCGCTCTTCGCTTCCTTCCATAAATTCCTCGCTTGTCCTGATTAGATTCACGCTAGCCCCGACTTGGCAACACTTTGCATGCCTTAGGCGATAAGGCACTTGCAGAATCCGGCACCGGAACAGCAGATGACAGATGACGTCGCCCGTTTGTAGCGCAAACCCGCAATTCCGACGACTGTGGTTTGATTGCGATTTCTGCGCCGCCGCGTCCGCAGACAGACAGCAATAACCGTCTGCGCAAAAGTCTGCAAGATTCCCACTTGAAGGGCGTAGGCAAATGCAAAGCATAGGGAAAAGGCCACTAATCGAGTGACTGGTGTCAAGCAACTGGGAACTCTCGTCTGCTTGGTTGTCGATGTTGGCCCAACGTGGCCAAGCACACGGTTGCCCGCGATGCCACCATCGCTGTTGCTTCTCATTGACAGCTGTCATTAATGTTGTGCTTTGTGTGCAAGGATGCAAAAGTCTGTCCTGGATAGCTGCAGTCGTGGTGTCGGTCAGTGTGGCACCGCCGCAAGACAACGCCAGGGGTTCAGAGTTGGGAAACATCGCGCCGGGAACCCAATCGATCTCACGAACAGCTTCATCCAATTGACGAGGGCCCCGAGATCTGATAATCTGGCATGCCCGATGCCCCAGGTACCCCGTCCAGCCCTATGGACAGGATCATCCGCAGCGGATCGTCTGATGGCCCCCATTCCTTGGCCGAAGCAGCCTTGGGGGCCGGACCCAAGCCCGCCTCATCCTGAGCATCCAGGGGGTCGTGAGGGTTTGCTTTTTTCTGAGATTCGTAAGCATGCTTAGAATAGCGCCGGCTTGGTAAAGGATACGGGCGCGCATGGTTGGCATCTGAAGCCCCGTCGAGACGAACCTGGGTAAGCATGTTCAAGACGGCCTAAACTCTTTGCTCCCGATGGAGCTGCATCCGCCGGGTGTCCATCGTCAGCTCCGCACTGCCATCGTCCTTGCGTGAGGGGAATCAGCTGGGGACTCTGCTAGGTAGCGAACCCCCCCACATGGTCGTAGTGTATCCGACCGTGGGAATGCCGTCAACTCCGGCGTGGACCTCGAGCTCCACGCACATTGGCACTCAAGGCCAAACAGGCCTGGACCGGGGGTGTGCCAATGATCTGGCGATATTACTTATCAGGATGCTGTGTACTTGTTAGCTTCTGTTTTCTAGGGGATGCGGCGGCTTGCGTCTGCCTCGGCGAGATGTCAGCTCAACATCTCGCCGGCATCGTTGGATGAGAGTCATCTTATCATTTTCCTGATACCCATTAGCAGCGCAGCGATCCCGAATTTGCCCCAAGGCGTGGGGAAGAAGGTACTGCGACATGTAAATGCCTTGGCTTCTGAACGGTTGTCATGGTTCACCTACACATGCCCAGAATCAGCTAACACCCGGCGTTGACTTCATGATTCCGTCCCATGGAACCCAACGAAACCGGCAGTGAGTGGTGATTGCTTGGTGTACTCTGCAGGGCGAGCATTTCTCCATCCCCGGTGGCCTCCTCGAAGAATCAACGTGTCGATGAAGCGGAGCCACAGCCTACAGGGCAGATATTGCGATTACTTCGGCTTGATGATCAGGGCAGTCTCGGAACTTGGTTCTCGTAAGTGTGGCGGGATAAATCCAGGAGACAGTTGAAATAGTTGGAGGATGCCATTTCCCGATGTTGATAGGCTGAGGACCATCATCTCATCCAACAAGTCCAATGTCGAAGGTTCAATGAAACGAGTCGACATAACATCTCAGATATCGATAACAATCAAGGTCCTCATGGTCGTACAATCACGCCAAGTATGACGACAACCTCACCCTTGCCCCCAGCCAGAGACGGTCGAAAGTGATGAAGGCGGTGGTGGTTGCGTTGAAAGAATAAGAAAGTGACGGTAGACGCAATTATCATGCTAGAACTGGCAGGTCAACAACGCCTCTAATCGTGGGTCTTACCTGTCACTCCTCTCAGGCATCCATCCATCCATCCATTTATACGCCGCAAGTCTCACGAACACGGATGTATTTGATCCTCAACCTCATTATATCAACATAACTTGAGGTTAAATAAATTCTTCACATTTCATTTCCAACGTCTCTATACCAGTAAAGATACACACAGAACAAACATTACAACCCGATCCGCGACACCTGTTGGTCCAAGCCTGCTTCCCATAACACGGGAAAACGCCTCAAGAAGCAACAAAAAGCCCGCCCCTTTCTGCAGTCCGGAGCAAAATCCCCTGTGAGACAAAGGCAATGACAAGCCGCCCTATACAGATGCAAGTGCAAAAAGAGAAGAAGGGGGAAAAGGGGGGAAAGAGGGCGGGAAAGAGAGTGAACATATATAGTACGGTCGAGCTCTTACCAAAGAAACGGAAGACGGGAAGAAAAAAGAAGAAAAAACCCCTATACGTCGCCCATCCCCCCCGGCCCGCCTACCCACATGTCAAAATTCCATTTCTCTCCCATCGTCCTGTCAGGAGGTAAATCAATTACCAGGACCATGCGATTGCATCATTCAGAAAGAGAGCAGGCGAGGTGCACAAAAAAAAAGAAAGACTTTTATCAGAGAGAAGGAAAAAGTGGTATCGTTTCACAGAAACACAGCCGCGGCCCCTTCGTCCCTGAAGACGTTCATTTACACATTGCGAAGATGGGCAGATCCCATACCAACGAGCTCGAACATGATGGGGATCAGCCCAACGCCCAGCCATGCGATACCTGTTCGAGGCCAGCTGTCAGCACCTGCGCACGTGCTAGGATTCCGGATCGAGCGGATAGTTAACTCACCTGTATAAACGACCAACTTTGTAACCACCTCGACGTCGTATCGTACTCGCGGGCGGATGAGACGGAGAAACATCTCCTTCTCACTAATCTCGTCCTGCTGCCCGACGGTCAGCTCCGCCTCGCCCTTCTCCTCGCTCGGGCTCGCCAGCACGCTCCCGGAACCCATCATCCGCTCAAAGTCGTTGAGCGTGTTGTGTTTGCCGCCGCCCTGCTGCACCCCCGACGCCGCGCCTTTGCCCTCCCAGTCTCCGTTCTTTTCCCGCAGCTCGTACATGCTGCCCTTGCTCTTCACGCTGCCGTTGCTACCGATGCTCTCCCTCCGCCTGCGCTCGCGGTAGGCGAGCGTCTCATACGCGTCGGCGGCGCTCTGGGGTCCGATTGACACCGAACGGCCGCGCGTGGTGGGATGACGAATGGACTGCACCACCCTGGGAAAGTCTCTGACGTTGGGGATGAGGGTGTCCATCCTCGAACCAGGGTCGATCACCTTGTACTTGGAGGCCGGGGTGAAGAATCGTCGGGGGAGGTTCATGTCGACCTTCTCCAACAGACGGAAAATGTGAGGCAGACCTTTGAGCAGTGTTGGCTTCATGACCTCTCGCCAGACAAAGATGACAAGAACGCCGAAGACGACTCTTGCAGCAACGATGTGCCATCCAAGGGCGCTTAAGTCGATGGACTCGACACTATGAGCATTGCCTCCGAACGAGTCCAGCGACGTCCGTCCGTACATCCAGGTACCAATCTCGAGGCCGATGACCACACCAGCAAAGGCTACGCTGTCGTCGAAACAGGGACAATCGTCCGCAGGCTCGGGGTGTATCCTGACTAGAGCAATAATGATCAGCGCAGCGATGGCAGGCGCCCACCAGGAGCTGCTGTGCATGTACGCATCCAAAGCCGGGCCGTAGTGGAATTCAACGAGAGAAATGGCAGTGCCCAACACGGATCCCACAATGACGTCGGTGAAGCCGTGCATGCCGCAGTAAAGACGACCGAAGACGATAGAGACAGCATAGAAGTAGGACAAGCCCTCGAGAATATTCTTGGTCGAGTCGGGCATGACTGTATCAGGACTGCGTAGAACAAGTATGCCGTATACGGCTACAGATACCGCGTTGGCGCTATGCGTCGAGGGGAATCCGTACTCTAATGCAGCGGAACCAGACATTGTAATTCGATGTAGAGGTGGCGATAACGGTCGGGGGAGCGAGAAGAGATCCTTGATAAAGCCGGTAAAGAAGACGCCCTCAGCGAGAATGTGAATAACACTGGCCAAGAGCTGGTTAGCCTCCATTCTTCACCAATACCGCACAGTGTAAGTCCTCACTCACCCTTTGCCAAAGGAGGCATATCCACACCAGAACAGCATAGGCAGGCCGATCATGAAGAAGGTATGCGTGCCGAGGTTCGCCGTGATCGCAAAGTAACTATCCAGCCACGGGGTGCGCAACTTCTCCTGTAGTAAAGCCAAATACGGCGTCTCCCACCGGATCAGAGGCAGCATCCACTGTCGCAGTCGATATCGCCATCTCGGGAGCGCTCTCTTATCTGAAAGACAGAATCCACAGGTCAGCTCAGGCTCGTCATTACTCGCGATCCAGCAGCTCCCCCCGCCTCGCTAGACGTCGTCGTCATCGTCGTCGCAAGACGCCGCGTCGCGCCAGTGACAGCAACCAAGAAACATAGACAAGCAGCGTAGCGTACAGTGATCGAGACTCCTCAGCCCCGCGTCGGGCGCATCGGTGGGGCCCTTGACGGTTATGACGGGCAGCTCGGGAAAGACATCGGCGTCGGCGACCTTTGGGTTCGTCACGGCAGCGTCACGGCGCTCCGGGGCGGGGTGGTTCGACGCCGACGGGGCGCCATTGGTATGGCTGGTCATCAGGCGAGGTCTGAGGTCGCGATCGTGAGGCATACGGCCATTCGTTTTTCTCGGTCCGTCGTTGTATCGTGGATTTCGGGGCTGCGGCGCGGGTTGTTTGGCTATGGGATTTTCGTGGGATTTTTTTTTTTGTGGTGTAAGGCAGGCGGGCGTTTTAGGATGGTGGAGGAGATGCTGCAGCAAATGCTCGGCGCCTCGGCGGGAGACTGCGCATTTGCCGAAGGTTTTCGTTCGGGGAGATTCGCGCAAACGAGCGTTGTTTCTGCGTGGTAAATATTTACCAGCGGCCGAGGGTTTGGAGGGGGTGGAGGAATTCCAGCAAAGCGTAGAAGACGTGAGTTAGGGTGAAAGATAGGTAGAGGGAAAGGGAAATTTGCTAGCTGCGGGATTGCGATGTTGCTTTCGCACCACAACGGACGTGAACTGTAACTGGAACTAGAACTGGAACCACTGGCGTGGTGGTGGTGGTGGTAGTAGTATGGGAGATACTTTGGGGGAGGTATCCTAGACAGCCAAGCAGCTGAAGAACCAACCGAGGTGCTGGAAATCGTGCTCAACGGCGGGAAGAACCCAGGCCCACATGTCACTTACAGTGCTTCCGCATTAGCAGGAGCTGGGCAACACTTGTGTTGCACACCTAGGTACCTACCTACCTTAGGTTAAGGTAGTTCATTTCACGAGCTTCTCGCATCTTACCTACTACGGTAGTTTGATCGGTGCCCGCGTCAGAAGATGATCACTCACCCATCGGCAGCTAAAGGTAAGGTACCTACCTAGTAGGCAGCCCTGGAACTCGCAGCGGGGTGCTCACTAATGACAATCAAGCAAATGGCAAGTCGACGGTACTTGCCCCGAAGTATCGAGTTGGGGCCAGACAGGGATCTCCAGAAGCACTTTAACCTCTCGAGGTACGGCGGTACTTCGTCTAACCGTTACGCTGGGCGCATATGGATGAGAGCTTCACCTCAAGCCTCACCCGACATCTGGTTTACTACTACTCTGTACCACCACCACTACTCCTACTTACATTACCTTACCTGCCTCGACTCACCTTTTGCGCAGCACTTCCCCAACTGCCCGACTCACCTCACTCATATAATCTGCAGACCCAATGGAGCGACATGAACAAGATAAGACCTCACATCATCGAGGCGACTGGAGTGGAGAACAATGACGGCGCCTCAGCGGCTACCTTCGCATACGTCTGTCTCACCATCTGAGAGCTAGAAAGAAAGATGAGATCAAAGGAGAAAATATTGACAGGACCAGCAACAGTGAACCTCGGATTCGGATTACTTCTCCAGCAATGCCAAAAGAATGAGAGCAACTAATGCCATTATCATCATTTCCACCACCACCACCTCAAAACCCGCAACGGCCGCGCACCTAACAGCGTTGCCGAACCAAGCACATCTCATCTCATCTCAGGATCCCTGGTCTCCGAAGCTCAAAAAAGCGTCATGTCTTGCTTTTTTGGTGCCTCCGCACTGGGATTTCAGATTGCGCATTTTGCATTGAATCAGCTGCCCCGGCGTCCGAGAGCTTCCCAGCAGAAGAAGCAACAAGCAACAAAGAAACTCCTGACCTGTCCAAAACCTTTTGCCCAACACGACACTCTGACCTCACTCACCCGCTCAATCACTCACTTACATCTCGTGGTGCGTTTTAAGAAAGAAAAACAGAATAATGTCCTCGGAATCCCTCATCCCTTCCTCGCTTCCACCCCCACCACAATCTCAAATTAAACTCGGACGCCCTACCCCCATCCTGCAAAGTCAGAACCAAAGCTCCCTTTTCCCACGTAAACTTCTCCATATCCGTAAAACCAGTCCTACGAATTGTCCGTCACACGAACCATCCCAAAACCCCCAACATCCCGAAATACGGCTCCCAAGGACAACCGACCCCGCCGCCAGTGGCAAGGTAGCCCAAGACGACACGCAATCCAACCAAAAAACAGAGATGTCCGGAGCTCTGCTACCCCTCCGCGCCCGCCATTGCCTCGTCACCGGCGCATACGGCGGTATCGGCGCCGCAATCGCCACCCGATTCGCCGCCGAGGGCGCCCTCGTAACTCTCCTCGGCCGCAAGGAGGACAAGCTGCGAGAGCTCTGCGCTCAGCTCCCCCCTTTCCGGGACACCCGCCTCGCACCCCTCACCGCCGCCGCCTCCGCCAGCAGCCGGCCGTCCCCGGAAGTGAAGCCGCCCGCACACTCCTACGCCGTCATGGACGTATCCGTCCAAGACCGTGATGAGGCCGTCTTGGATGAAATCTGGGTTCGACCTCTTTCCATTTCTCCTGCCTCGTAACAGCTACAACGCTTGAACATGATAACGCTACCTCCAAGGCCATATGCCATGTTGAACTGCTCCCGTAAAACTAACAAGGAGATGGGCTGTCGCAGAAACGTACGGGCCAGATAGACGTCCTTGTCAACGCCGCGGGTATTGCGCAATTCCAGCTATTGCAGAACACATCCCCTCACGCCGCCAGGGAGCTCGTTGATACCAATCTCATGGGCACCATCTTCATGTCGAAGTACATGGCCCAACGCATGAAGCGCCGACGCGCCGACAGGGATGGTAAGTCATGGCAACGGCTTGCCACCACCACCACCCGATCCGATCACTTCCGCACAGCGCTCATGCTGAATTGAACCTCAACAGCTTGCATTATCAACGTTGCGAGCTTGCTGGCCCAAAAGGGTAGCCCGGGCACCAGTGTGTATGCAGCATCCAAGGCTGGCATTATTGGTATGTTCTTTCTCTTCTGATTCGTTCCTCATCTAGAAGCGCAACCCTCGACAGTAAGAGGTGTAACTACTGCCTCCGGTCCCCTTTTCTAGAGGACTAAATCTAACTTCTGCGCGTTCCTCTGTCAAAGGTTTCACCCATGCTCTTTCCGTCGAACTGGGTCCGCTGCGCATCAGGACCAACGCCATAGTCCCTGGCTACATAGAGACCAACATGCTTGCCTGTAAGAAACCTCTCCTCCACGTTCGCTTTCCGCAAAGCCTGGCTTTCTGAAGCCCCGTAAATCAATGTCCTTGAAGGACAAAATAATGCTAATGTACAAATTATAGCAATGTCGAGGGAGCCCCTCGAAAAGCGCATTCCACTTGGGCGTTTGGGCCGGGCCGATGAGGTGGCTGATGCCGCCGTCTTTCTGGCCCAAAACACTTACGCCAACAATTGCATTCTGAATCTGGATGGTGGCTTGAGTGCTATCTGATCTGAAACTCCCCGAATGGTCGAAGGGAGACTCCTGGCTTCAAAGCACGGGAACCATGCGACATCAGTCGTCAATGATAATTGCCCCACCTGTGGAATCATCGACAATGACCACGTCGTCGCTGCCGCTAGTCGTTGCGACCTTGGCCTTCTTAGCCTCGATCGGCTCGTCTCCATCATCTGGTCGAGGTCGCTTGAGGTTTGGCGATGCATCTGATACCTCCAGCGAGTGCTTTCTATTCTGCCCAACCGTGCCATTCGATTCCGTCGCTGCTGCGGGCGTCTGCTTCTTGGGCTTGCGGGGTATCTCAGGCTTCTGGTCGATGACCAAACCCTTGACGGGCTTTTCCTCGAGAGACTCCTTGCTGTAAACGGTTAGCGGTTGTACTCAACGAAAGGTTAACGAAGTGGACGTACGACTCTTGTATACTGATGACGACGTTGACGAAGGGCTCATCATCGTCTTCGTCAATGACAGTCAGGAAGGAGTCTTCCTTGATTCCGAGGTCACTAAGCTTCTTGGATAGGTTCTCCGTCTCGTCAGGGTCGTAGAGAGGCCCGACGTCGTTGTTGACGGCAAACTCCTTCTCTCCATAGCCGAGCTCCAGGCGCACGAAGTCGTCGACGAGATCCTTCAGGGTAGCTCTCGACATATCGACAGACACAATCGTCTGATATACGCTGCACACGGGACAGTCTGGGTTGGGAGTACGGTAGTTGCTTGTGCTAAGCAGACGAGCAGGGTTGTGAGGAGAGATGAACACCTATGCAGTCGTTAGGTCGCAATCCACACAACTATCGCCACCGTCATGACTTACCTCCTTCGTCTTAGTGAACTCGCCCTTCAACACCTTGAATGATTGAAGGACGCAGAGGCCTGCGACGATGGCATTCGTCGTCGCGATGGCAGGGATGATGTTGCCGGCCATTTGCTTGATGTCGAAGCGAGACTTGCGCTCGATACCGAATATTGAGGAACGAATGTTCGCGCTTGCGGTCACAAAGTCCAGTGTGTCCTCGTCATCCTTGTCGAATGTGATCAGAGGTTCAGCTCCGCCATCCTGATGTGCCTTCTTCAGCTCTTGCATACGTTTGCTAAGCCTATCCAAGCTGTCGACGAAGACGGCGAAGTTCTCCTCCAAGCTCCACACCTTCTGACCCTCTTGCAAGATCGATTCCTTCGCACCAAGAGCCTCGGAAGACTGCTCCGATAGCTTCTTGTAGTCGAGGGCCTCGGGCTTTCTTCTGGACTTCCACATGTCCTCCATTGACGCCAGTCGCACAATATCGCTGTTGAAAACCTTGTCGAACAAGAGCCGTGGAAAGGTCTCGGTGCCCAAAGCATCGCGAATCGCGCGCAAGGCTGCTGCCTCTTTCTTCAATTCCTCGATCTCCTTGGCGTTGTCGACATCGGCTGAGTTATCGAAAGCGGACTCGTCCTCGCTAGCTCCAAAGATCTCGCTGAGAAGATAGCTCTTGCCCCACACGATACAGTGAATAGGCTGGCTCGGCGTGCTGCGAATGGTGCAAACGGGAAAGGACTTTGGCGTATCCTTGGGAGTGCAATCGTAGCATGCTGTGACGCCCTTCTTGATGACCTGAACATTGCCGTTGAATCCTGTTGTGCCGCTCTCGATGAGGGGAACATCCGCAGCCAAGCACATCCTGTTCACGTGCCGTCTGGCCTCGAGGTTGTCTAGCGCATTAAAGACAATGCCGAATCCCTTGAACCATCTGGTGTTGAATTGAGAATCCTTGATGTTGGCATGGTGTGCGACGATCTTGACCTTGGGGTTGAAGGGTTGGGCGGCGTCTTTGGCGACCTGCAACATGTCAGCAACACGGTATCTCCTGCGCGCCGTCATCATCGTGAGGACCCTACCAAAGCCTTAGACTTCTTGATATGCTCATGTCGGAAAAGGAATTGGCGATTGAGGTTGCTTAGATCGATGGTATCCAGATCCACGACGTGAATCTCGCCGTAGCCGGTAAGCACAAGGTTCTTGAGGAGTTCGCATCCGATGCCGCCAGCTCCAACCATCAACACGCGCGCCTGCGAAACCATGGTTAGCTCGATTGGATTATCAATTGCATTCGCCAACGATTTATCGGCGTTTGTCAAGGCTGTGACGAGGCAAGAGCAGTCGTGAAACGGGTGTTGCGATGGGAGGAGGAAGGATTGCGTGGTCTGATGCGCCGCGCCGGGCTCAGCGAGGGTTGCGACGTACCTTCTTCACGTTTGCGTTCAGCGAGCCGCCGAGCGACTGCTGGAAGAATTTGTCACGCGAAGGGACGGGAGGAGGTCGCTGTTGAGCTGTTTGCGCAGGAGGTTGCGCGATAGGAGCAGCGGCGGCAGGTTGCTGTTGTACGGGCTGTTGCTGTTGCTGTTGCTGCGGTTGCTGATGCTCCTTGGCTGGAGGCGCTGGTGCCGTCACCGTCGTGGGGGGCGCGGTCGGTTGCGCGGTGGTTGGTGCAGCTGCGGCAGCTGCGTCTGCGTTTTTGGCATCCATCGGCTCGTCGCAGATCGCCAAAAAAAAAAGTGGTCGTCGTGTTCGTGTCGAAAACCGTCAATCACGATCGTAGGAGGGCGAAGGTTAAGAGTCCGAGGTGGGAAGTAAGCGAGGCCGCGCCAGGTGGGTTGGGACCAGAGGGTGGTTTCAGCACGGGAGCGAGGCTGCGAAGGAAACGATCGCCCAGAAGCAAGGTTCCAGCCAATACCGGCAGCCGGTGACGAGATCTCGCAGGGATTTGAGCTATAACTTCCTGGGGAATTGCCGCGCTCGAGTCGTGATTGGCCTTACGAGCAGGTATAATGGGGTCTTTCTCGCTTGCGGCGTGCTCACTGCAAAAGGGCGCTGTAACCTCAGCGGGCTTTCGTGCGCCTTCCTGCCCACTGTGAAACGTTGGATTGAAGCCTGCCCGCCCCGACCTGACACAGCACCGCACCTTGAATTCCTGGCAGTGCCGGTGCATGGCCTGCCCCTTTCACATGGTAAGAAACCGATTGACCAGTTTCTCTCATTGACCAAACCAGACATAATACCTATGGATATGGAGAAAATGGGAGTTTAGAGACCCGTACTTTACTTCATTCTGCTGTCTTAGGATAATCGCTGGGTCAGTGCAGCTGTATGGGTCTCTCTACCTAACGCCTGGGCCAAAGTCCAAACCTGCGTCGTCCCCTCAGTGAAAGAATTGCAAAGCCATCCAGAATCATCCAGGTGCAGCTTCAACTGCCGTATTCGTGCAGCTTCCAGAGACGGCAACTTACGTCTTGGTCAAGGAAGTTTCCATTCCCAGTAATCATCAGCCACATCGGATCCGAACAAGATAGAGGCAGAACAACCACAGCAATGTCCGACGATGAGGCCGACCCGGAACTCCTGGCCCTGCTTCGCCAGCACTTCCAGAAGAAGGTCAATGTCGACGAGGAGCCTGAGACGGGCGTTCTCGAAGGGGCCGAATTCGTCTACGACAACTCAATCGATGTTGCCATTGACATGAGGGCCACCAAACGAGCAGCGGCAACAATTTACGCCCAGATGGAACATAAGCAGTATTCGACCGCCACTTGGACTGAGCATGAGTTGCACCCTAAAACCAAAGACGACAGCACCGTCGCCTTCATTTTTACAATGGACCTGCTCAACTTCTGCTTCTGGTCAGAAAAGCCCGAGGACGAAAGGTTCGCCGTAGAGTATCGCGGCAAGACCTGGACCGGCTACTGGAGTATGGTTGCTTCGCTGCAGCGAGCCCTCGAGGAGGGCATCCCTATTACCAGCTCGGACTTTTGGCAGAGCGAAGATGAGTGCAACATGGACCTCATGAGGCACGTCTTCAGATCCAAGACGGAGGAGGAAATGCCTCTCCTCGAGGAGCGTCTTACTTGTCTGCGAGAGGCGGGTACCGTGCTGTATGAGAGGTACAACTGCAGCGTTACGAAACTCATCGAGGTGGCCAACGGCTCCGCGGCAAGACTTGTCAACTTGCTCGCTCGAGACTTTGACTGCTTCCGTGACGAGCACGTTTTCGAGGGACGTCGGAAGCCGGTGCGTTTCTTGAAGAGAGCTCAGATCCTCGTGGCCGACATCTGGGCGTGCTTTGGCGGTGAGAGTGTCGGTGCCTTCCGGGACATTGACAAGATCACAATGTTTGCCGACTACCGCGTTCCTCAAATTCTGAATACCATGGGCTGCTTGTACTATAGCCCCTCGCTGGCGATGGCCATCCACTCCAAGCGGGTTCTTGAGAGCGGGTCGAGATGGGAGCTGCAGATGAGGGGTAAGCCGATATGTGCAATCTACTACTTCTGGCACGAACACTAACTCTTCGACAGCATGCAGTATCTGGTGCGTTGAGCTGATCAAGCGGGAAATCCAAAAGGAGCACCCCGGAGCAAGCGTTAATGCTATTTTGATCGATTTCTTTTTGTATGATACCATGAAGGAGTTGGAGGCCGCTGGCACTGAGACTATGCAGCATCACAGGACGAGGAGTATATGGTACTGAGGCGTGATCATTGCGGACAGTAACAACTGATCACCCTAAATAGCACCGGTGAAGAGTATAGTAATGTCTCTCTGTTGTCCAGGAGAGCAAGAATGTTTGGCTATCTACAGCAAACCATCCTCTCGTGGGCCTCATATGTATGTGTACAGCGAGATGATTCTTGAAGCAATCCTAAACTCCTAACGCCAGCAGCTTCGTGATGACACAACTTCCTCGCGGGTATTTCTTCCGCCGCTCAGGCAGACCCAACAGCCGTCGAATTCATTAGTTCGTCCATGTGAGCTCTTTCAACATTCACATTGCCCCTTTTTTCCTCCTTAAGCAACACCGCAAGCACCTCGATAGGCGGGTTCAGACCAAGCCGATCGGCCCGCTCCCAGCGCTTCATGCGCTGCAGACC
Source organism: Colletotrichum agaves (assembly GCA_036785465.1). Taxonomy (NCBI): domain Eukaryota; kingdom Fungi; phylum Ascomycota; class Sordariomycetes; order Glomerellales; family Glomerellaceae; genus Colletotrichum; species Colletotrichum agaves. Next base: position 313,721 of record JAXISO010000006.1, read on the forward strand.
GATGCAAGGCTAGATAAATGTCAGCTAACGCAGCTCGACAACCTTCACAAGGACCACTTACACCAAACTGCGAGCTGACGTCAAAGTAACGCAGAACCTTCTCCGCCAAAGTCACATCCTTCTGGTGAACTCTGGGCGCAAGGCGCTCCGCCTCGATCGACTTCCAGTACTTGTTAATCTGCGCGTCGCTGATTTTCTCAGCCCGGACGACGGCTTCCGATTTCTCGGGAGCTTCTTCGTTCACACCCGCCTCCTTAACCTTGGGCTCGTCGACCTGAATCTCCTCCACCCGCTGCTCTTCCTTCTCCTGTGCCTGCTCGGCCCTCTCGACCGCGGAGGAGAGCACGGCGGCTTTCTTCAGGTCCTTGGGCACGGGCTTGGAGACCTTGTGAGAGAAGCTGATAGTCGACTGGCCCCGCGTCGGACCGGGTCTGGCTCGGGCACCGCCTGTTGATCTCCGAGTTGTGGGCATTGTGGATGTTGGTTGTCACTGCTGACCGGGGTGTTAAGTGATGGTTGGAGTCCAACCGGTGCAGTATGTCAAGTTTGAGTCGATTTTATGTTCGTAACCTTTCAGAATGAAGTATGTATGGTATGTCTGATTGAAAATGGATCAGATAGTAGCGCCAATGGCAGCCGTCGCAAAACAGTCGTTGATCTCAACTTGATGTGAAGTGAATGACGAAAGAGGGAAGAAGACAGGGGCCTAAAGTCTGGCGGGGCAACGCGAGACTGGTACGGATGCACGTGCACAGAGATCTCACTGTGTGCTACGAAGATCTGCACTGTCACTCACACCGTCCTTATTTTGCTAAGGTGCATGTCTATTCCATGCTTTTGCTCTTTTACGCGCGACCTGCCAGGGTATTGTATATGCAACTCAGACCTCCCTCTATACTCCAGTAGCCTCTCTGTAAAATGAGATGCTTCTATTAGCACCCGCCGTGCAGAACATCTCGCTCTTCCCAGTCTTAGGAAGCCACTTGACGGACCATAATGCTTTATCCGTCTCGCTGTGCGTAGCTACGCAAGCATAGCGTTCCACCGACCAGACCTTGACCTTACCGTCCATCGCTCCGCTCAGAAGATATTCGCCCGTGTCGCTCCAATCAATCGTGGTGATCCACGATGAGTGGCCTGTCATGTTTCCAACCTGCTCGCCGTGTTTGAGGTCGTAGATGGCGATGATTGAAGAGTCTCCGGCGGCCGCGAGTCTTGTGTTACCGGGCGAAAAAGCCACTGCGCGAACTGGCTTCGCCAATCCTGCACACTAGTTAGATCAACACTCCCAAAATTCTTCCCGGGTTTTCTTACCAGGAAGCGAGTACGCAAGCCGCCCGCTATCATTGTTGAAGACATAGACGGAGCCGTTCTGGTGTCCACTCGCAGTATAGCGACCATCTCTGCTCAGATCAACAGACATGCCGAAGCTGCCTGATCCAGGACTCCCCGTCTCGTACTCTCTGATCTTGGGCGACCCCTCCTCGCCAACATCCCATACGTTTACCCGGCCATCGTAGGTCGTGCCTGCCAGGAATTTTCCGTCCTCGCTGAGAGCAATGGCCCACGTCTCTCCAGCCTTGGAGTTCTTGTCCTTGACTTCCGAGTGAAGCCTCCACTCTCCCGTGTCCTTTTCGACGACCCAGACCTTCAACTCACCGGCGAAGCCAGCACTGGCAGCCACGTGGCCATCGCGCGATGTGCAGATGTGGTGACAGCCGAGCTTGTGTGCACCGCTGATGGATTGCGTGATGGGGATCGCTGGGTCGGCGGTATTGTGTACGTGAAGGGTAGATGAGCCGCTTGCGGAGAGGACGGCTCTCGAGGTCGTGGCGAGCCCGAAGATGTCGGTTATGTGGGCTGAGAGGACGTTAGCTGGGCTTGCCGGCGAAACAACAGCTACAGCTCAAAGCTTCCAAGGGACGACGTACCATTGTCCACGGTGTGTGTGGTCAGGTATTGTTTAGACTGTCCAGGTTAGTTTAAAAATAGCGAGACTCTTACCGAAAATCACACTCACCATGGCTGCCAGCCCATGTAAAACTTCTGCCGCAGTGGAAAGTACGCGTGCGATTGGGAAAGTTGCAACCACGATGTGAGCGGGAAGGTGGGGGCTGACATCACACATTTGGATAGAAAGACCCCTGCAGTGGTTGGGGAGGGGCAACTGAGGGGCACTATACTACAAACCCCGGCTCGGACTGACCAGCTGCACAATGACCTGAATCACTGGAACTTGAAGTATCTTCAGACAAAAAGGTCCAAATTATTTTCAATTCTGAAAAGCATAGGTAGATGTTCCTACAGAAACCTTAACCAGAAACCTATCTGTTCAACAAATCTTCCACGTCTGCTTCTCCGAACATTGCAAAGACATTTTGCTACAAGAAGAAATGTAGACTTGACACTATTTGGTTTCTTCTTCTTCTATGAGAATACTACATGCATAGAGATGACGAACACAATGACACACACAACAGCTACTGACAAGGCATCACAATCAGTAATCTTCGTCGTACCAGGAACATTGGTATCCAGCTCCAGTGTATTCCGGCGTCGGCGACCTACCTTCAATAAGTGGCATCTCAGGGTTTGCCTGCCTCGATGAAGATGGCCGAAATTCGTACTTGAGTTCCTCTTCCTCAAGACGATCTGCGAGTAAAAGCAAGTTCCTCTTCAATGCTAATTTGCAAGGTGTCATTCCCGCTTCCGGATTGCTTTCGCGAGTTCGCGCTCTCACGTCGGCCCCTTTGCTTAGCAGAAGCTCCGCCAAAGACACCATTTCCCGAACGAGGGCCTCGGCTTTGTGACTTCGAATGCCTGGATTCCTTTGGAAACATAGGTGATGTAATGGAGTCCAGCCGTTATTGTCGAGGGCGTTTGGGTTTGCGCCGTACTCCAGGAGAAGCTTACCGGTCGAAGCATTATGGTTGTTGCGGGATAGCTCATGCAAGGCAGTGTATCCTCTTGAATTTCTGAGAATTGGATTGGCGCCTCCCCTGAGTAACTCCAGGACGATTTGATGTTGGGTCGGTATGTTTTCCCCCATGGAGCATGCGAAGGTGAGGGCATTATGCCCGTCTACACTCTGGCTTGCAGCCGGATGGTGCGACCAGATCCCCAGGCAGCAGTGTAGGTTGGGGTCTTCTCCATGCTCTAAGAGCAGCTTTACCGCCTCAGGATTCAACGCACGAATCCCTTTCATCAGTGGGGGAGTTCGTCTCGATCTAATGGGATCGAGGTGGGAAGTAAGAAGGGGCAACTTCAATTCGCGAACGAACTCGAACACCTCTTCCACTTTATAGCCGCTGTAAGGCACCTTATCATCCCAAGAAATAGGTCCGGATTCTCGGTCTCCAAGCGAGTTGAGGCTATCGTAACTGGGGAAACAGTGACAGCTCGCATGACCTGGGTGCTTCTCCAAGAGCAAGACAAGCGCTTTGGGCTGGCATTCATAGAGTGGGAGGTCAATGGGAACGTGCCAGGGGAGTTCCGTGATTTTGCAATATGACATGTGGGCAAGTACGGGCATCAGCAGAGAGCCAGGCCCGGTCTCGAATCGTGCGCCATTGTCAAGAAGAAACTTCACGGTCTCAGGGCCCACTGTCTGCGTGAAAACGGCGAGACCCAAAGGGTTCCAATGCTTTTGCGGCAAGGACCGCAGGTGAATATCGTAATGGGGACAGTCGATGAAGCCAAGTTTCTGGTTGACATCTGCACCGTGAGCTACAAGACTCTGGAGGACCTTGATGCGAGAACGTTCCGTAGTCAGGAGAGAACCACCAAAAGAGCTATGGGTGAAGTAGTCGAGGGCTCCTTGAATTGGAGATATTCCGCAATTTCCAATGCAGCTCTGGTGTCCTCCAGGAGAGTTGGCAGGGCGAGCACAGCACCGGCAGTAAGCGCCGCCCAGCCCGAGCGATGTCTGTGTCTTGTAGTTGGCGTTGGCTCCGTTAGACAGAAGCCAGTCGACAGCTTCAGGCTGGCCGCCGCGGATCGCCGTCAGAAGAGGCGTCCCGGCACTTCGCACAGGTTTCTTCTCGTGGAACAAGGTGCATACTTGTGAGTTGTCTGAAGAAACGGATCCCCCTTCGAAGCGGCCGCAGCGGCATTGGTTGCTGGTGTGATAGTCCTCCGTATCTTCATACGTGTAGTTGATTGGCGCACCTACGTTCACGGCGTGCTTCATCGTCTGAATGGAGCCGTGGAAGGCGCCCCAACGCAGGGCGTACCATTTATCTTGTTCGCTTCGAGCGTACAGCAGGGGCTGTAGAATACAGCACAACTTCTTGCTTGATATAGTGAGGTCCTTCAGATCACGAATGCCATCACGTAAAGGTCTTTTGTCCCACAGATACGATGTATCCTGATACGACTTGGCAGGACTCACGTGAGAAACGATTTCCAGGATGATCTCAACGGGAAGATTGCTCAGGCTGGCCTGGTTCTGATAGACGAGCGGCTGATGGGACTGCATCCTGACTGCTTGCGTTATTCGATTTGTTCGAGAAGAGTTCGCTCAATCGAAAGATATGCGCAGGTGGGATTCTTTTTATGTCGGATGAGTCTTGTCTTCTTGTCGATGTCTCTACGTTCTCAACCGACGCGAAGCAAGACATCTTATAGCGAAACATTGATTTCGGGATTCTGCAACGCACAATGACCTTGTGAGAACATCATTTCGTTGTTGCTTGGGCCTCAAAGACTGTTGTGTTAGACAACCTATTGTTAATTTGGCAAGATCTCAACTTGTCCGTTTTGTCCGCTTTGTACCAAGCCGGCGGAGGACCCAGCCACATATTGACAGCAACTAAACAAGACACTTTTGAGACACTTTTCATTGTCATTGAGAATTAAAGGCCACTCGGAGGGCTCTATGGTCTGGTTTTGAGGTCAGCGCATTGTGCAATTCGAACAACCGTGGCCCCATACGGAGACCCTTGGAAGGTTGCGGGGAAATAGTTACGCGAACATCAGAGTGGTTCTGAAGGTCCTTTGACGATGGCGGCTTCCCCCATGGTCAGTAACGACTCTGTTCCGGGTTGAGAGGCGCGTCTTTCGGCCCTGGAGCCCGTTCATCTGACCGTCGCGCAAATCGACCCAAGCGACGCACCGTCATGATCGAAAGGCAGGCCACAAGCCCAGTGTGAATATCCATTCATTTTGCTGGTGTACCCATCGCTGACGAGTTGAACATCCTGGCAGTAAGAAAAGACACTCTGAAAATGGTGTATTGTCCCAAACGCCGCATCATGCTAACCAGTTGTACACTCGAATATACACGTCTTAAACTGTTATACCCTTGTCAACTTAGACGAACTTCCCTGAGGGGTTCTCTTCCCTCCACATATCCTTGATTTCTATCACAGCCCAATGTTAGAGACGACATCTTAGCTGGGTCTCAGGTTGGTGTACTTACTGCTCATGCAGTGAGGGCATACGACGTGCTGTCTCTTGGTCTGCCCACATGCCGGGCACTTGCACAAAGACTTGACATCCTGTAAAGCCTTTCCAGCCATCTGCCTGTGTCTCTTCTTGGAGTGCGAAGTCTTCTTCTTGGGCACCGCCCGCAAGATGGACTCCCAAATGCCGCCAAGCCATGCGGGAATGTTTAGGTGGACTGCAGGAAGGGCGGCGGAGAGCGTCGGAAGCATAGGCTGAACGAGCTGGCGGGTATACAGGGCGAATATTCTCGCGGATTGAGAGAGAAATGGTGCTGAGATTTGAGGGAGGATGCGCATGCGCGGCGTGGCCATCACTGCGGTGACCATTTCGGAATCGGTCGATTAGAGATCGTCGCGAGGTAATTTGGATATGGTAGTCGCGCCGGTGGACTGTAATCGGGAGGGTCGCGCACAATCGCAAATCACAGCAGGTCGATTGGACTAGCTTTGCAAGCAACTGCGCCTGGAGTTCGGTGCGTGGGTGGGTGACGTCGTCGGTGTGTCTTCTGAGCAGCAGCAGGGCAGTCTCTCATATGGATCACGACATAAAGCTTCGTTTTCCCCTTCCGAAGCCGACCCCCAAAAAATTGGCCTGACTTGCGGCTGAGGGAGCTGTTAATTGAGATCTACCAGCCAATCAGAGCTCATCTTGCGCACAGACTTGCCCCGACCAATCAACGCGGTGAGAACCCCCTTTCCCCCTTTCCCACTGGATACCCGTGCACTTCCCTGCAGGGAAATTATTGTTTGCTGGAGGTGGAAGGAAGAACCTATTAGCTGCAGCCATTGAGCCAACGGCCAGTGCCTGACTGAGAGACACGGGGGGACGGGTAGCAATAGGCACCTTGCAAGTGCCAGCACAGAGAAGTTACCCTTCCATTCGCCCTTCACCGGCTTGTTCCCCTTCGAAACATCCTGAGTCCTCCTCCAACGTCGACCCTCGTGATCCTCTTCCTTTCTCCCTGCCCACTGCTTTTCCCGATCCTCGACTCGGCCTCGAATCGAGACGAAGCCTTTCTTGGAATACAGAAACGTATCTCACTTTCACTCCTTACCTCTTCGCACCACCCTCGCTCCCGAGCGGAAAAGCTATCACAATGGCGCAGCCCCAGACCATTTACCCCCAGTCCCATGTCGGTTTCGACAGCATCACGTCTCAGATCGAGAAGAAGCTGTTGAAGCGTGGCTTCCAATTCAATGTCATTTGCGTTGGTGAGTCTTTTCGTTCGCAATTGTCCCCCGCGCTGGCCTTGGTGGGCTGGCGTGATCGCGATGTCGCGTCGGCGACCAACTGACTGACACTCCACAATCCAGGCCAGACGGGTTTGGGCAAGTCCACCCTGATCAACACCATCTTCGCCTCTCACCTCATCGACTCCAAGGGTCGCATGATGCCCGATGAACCCGTCCGCTCCACCACCGAGATCCAGGCCGTGTCCCACATGATCGAGGAGAACGGCGTTCGTCTGCGCCTGAACATCGTCGACACCCCCGGTTACGGAGACCTGGTCAACAACGACCGCTGCTGGGATCCCATCGTCAAGTACATCAAGGACCAACACTCTGCGTACTTGCGTAAGGAACTCACCGCCCAGCGCGAGCGCTACATCCAAGACACCCGCATCCACTGCTGCCTCTTCTTCATCCAGCCTTCGGGCCACTCCCTGAAGCCTATCGATATTGTCGTTCTGAAGAAGCTTTCTGATGTTGTCAATGTCGTTCCCGTTATTGCCAAGTCCGATACCCTTACTCTCGAGGAGCGCCAGGAGTTCAAGGAGCGTATCAAGGAGGAGTTTGCCTTCCACAACCTCAAGATGTACCCCTACGATAACGAGGAGTTTGACGAGGAGGAGCGCGTCTTGAACACTCAGATCAAGGTGGGTGATTGGTTCTCGGCATACTGATTTCGCAACACTGACATCCGTGTAGGATCTGGTCCCCTTCGCGGTTGTTGGCTCTGAGAAGTCCATCATCGTGAACGGTAAGCAGGTTCGCGGCCGCCAGAACCGCTGGGGCGTCATCAACGTCGAGGACGAGAACCACTGCGAATTCACATACCTGAGAGACTTCCTGCTCCGCACCCACCTTCAGGATCTCATCGAGACCACATCCCAGATCCACTACGAGACTTTCCGTGCCAAGCAGCTCTTGGCCCTCAAGGAGAGCAGCGCACACGGCGGTGGCAGCAGACCCATCAGCCCTGCCGCCGACCGGGAAATCAGCCGGAGCTCGCAACGAATGACCATGAATGGATACTAGTTGACGAACGTCCTCACTCGCGCACTCGGGGAGCCGCAAGGCGATGATGTCCTTGGGTGGCCGAATTTTCTGACGATTCTTTCGATCTCATGGTGTTATGCGCAGATAAAAAGGTTCGGCACGGCCTCGACGGCAAGCAGAAGCTACATCGACCGACGACTTCGAGAGAGAGGTAGCAGCCGCCACCTCCCTGGGAAGACATGGGAGAAGCTTGTCTGGGAGGAATTTGATGCCAGTGTGGCGCGGATATATGTCATACCCCCTTCTGGCCCTGTGGTCGTTGTTTAAGTACTCATGCTGGCGAAATAGTCCATTATTCCCCCCTTTCCATCTTACAGCTGGACGCACTTCTACGTTTTCTTAGTTCATCTTCACTTTAGCACTTCAAGCTTGGCTTCTCTGCCTACGTTTTAATGGCCCTGAATCCTCCCAGAGGTATATTCAGTAGTTAATGGAATGCCTCAACAGTACGAACCAGCAGCAGTGCCCTTAAGCCTTTGTAATATACGACCCGGGTCTATATTCGTCCTTATCTACTTCATGGCTTGTCTAGTACGCGCTCTTTTGCAAGAGTAACCACTAGATTTGCTTCTTAAAATATATTATCTCTTATTAGGAAGTTTGTTGATGGATGCTGCCTCGGCGCCGTCCCCGTTCTGTAACCCTAGTCATGACGAATACGAGGAAATAAATGCGTCTTGGAATTGCGCAGCATTCGATAAGTGTCATGTGGTTGCTCCATATGTGGCTATGTAGCGAAAACCTCGAGACATTAGCTGGGTTCGCTCCACTCCTGATCTTCCGGGTTGCATTTCACATCGTTCGTGCGCGCATATTGCTCTCAACATGCTGACGGCCCGGCATGGCCGATTAAAGTTGGACGCAACATTGCCTTCGAATGTCCTCGTCAACACGTAGAAAGCTGACTCTCAAGAGTTGGAAGGATCAAGTTTTGGTCCAGGCATGGGATCTGCATCGCACCATCACATCGGCCATGTGTGGAATAGCTTTGTCATTGGTAGTTGCTGGCGCTTGATTTGCTGGTTAATTAGACGGTATAAGTCCTGGAAGTCTCTTCTATTGACGCTTCAACTTTCTGGGTAAGTGTGTGTGTGAATGTGTGTGTGAATGTGTGCGTGGGTGTGTATAATAATGCTGGTGACCGCAGCTTGCCTCGTCTCAAGCGGACAGCCATGCCTGGAAGAGTCTTCCTGTTCGGTTTCAGGAGAAATCAAAATCTACTCAAAGCAAAAAGATACAGATCAAGACGTAGTTGGGAATAGCCATCTAGTAGTTGTAGCCCTGGCCCTTCATGAGCGAGAACTTCTAGGAATCTAGAGTGATCTAGTCCTCCTTATTGAGGGTTGGGAGGCAGCCAAGAGCGGCGACAGCTATGGTAGCAACTATCTGGAATGATAACTACGGTAGTGACTATGCAAAGATACGTGAAGTTCAACGTTGCAGAATATGATGGTTCGTCCGGAGTTTCGTAATTATTTAGTTTCATTGCAAGGAAAAAAGCACGTTATCAACGACGCATTCGCACTGGTCAGGTTTATAAACACAAACCACGGGGAATCTATGTCGCCAGAAAGAAACCAAGTCATAACCTCCGGACCGCATCTTAAGCCAAGTGCCATTCCCCCGTACTCATCAAAGCTTTACAAGAAGAGAAGAGCAACAAGAGGCGCAGCCAGGGCCATGACCTCGGGGCGCAGAGCAGTGCCAGCGTTCTGGTCGGAGCTGCTGGTAGGTTTGCTGGTCGCAGCGGCATCAGTGCCGCTGGCAGTGTTGGTGCCGGGGGAGTTGGAGGAGTCATCGGACAGAGGAGAGACAGCCAAATTGGTAAGCTCAGTGGTGCCGTCAGAGGCGTAGACTTTGTACTTGACGCTCCAGTCGGAGATGGAGATAATCTTGCCAGAGGGCTTGGGGCTGATGCCCTTGTCGATCAAGTCCTGGCCACCGGGGGGAACGGCAGGGAGGGTGAAGTTGTTGTTGAAGCCTTTCTCGGTGATCAGAGACGAGTCACACTTGGGGGCCTTGGGCGAGGAGCTAGGAGCCTTGGTAGCCTGGAGGGTCTTGAAGTCGACCTTCTTGTACTGGGTAGCAAGGTTGTCGTAGTCAACCAGGAGCTTAACAGACTTGTCGTCGTTGACCTTGACGAGGCCGTAGTTGTTGTCCTCCTGACTCCACTCATAGACAAGACCGCCGGAGAACAGGGAGTTCATGTCAGGGCCGTAGATGGACTGAATCTCGGTGAAGACACGAGGAGTGACCTTGTTGCAGCCGAATTCGGAGAAGAAGACGGGAACGGAAGAGTCCTTGAGGTCGGCGACAAGCTGATCGTACGTAGACGTCTTGAAGCTGGAGTCGCCACACCACGAGTAGGAGTTGAGGCCGAAAAAGTCGGCCTTGCTTGGGTCGTTCTCGTCACCGTTCTCGGCGCAAGTTAGGAAGTTGAAGGAATCGACGAGAATGGAACGGACGTCGGCAGCAGAGTAACCGACGGCAATCTTGCGGTCGCTGTGCTTGGAGATGTAGTTCTTCAAGTCACGAGTGATAGCACGCAGGTAGGGAGGAACGTCCTTGGCCGTCTCGACGTTGTTCATAACCTCGTTGCCGGAAAAAAAGGCCAGGGTGTTGGGGTAGCTCTTGAAGGCCTCGACAATGGCGAAGGTGCGATTCAGGTACGCCGCGTAGTAGCTGGTCCAGGGCTGAAAACTGGATATACTCTCGCCAACGAGGGGAGAGTTGACATCGAGGATCATGTACATGCCAGCGGCGTTGAAGATGGAGGCGCAAGCATCGTGGTTGAGGTTAGGGTCCAGGTTGTAAACGCGGATGGCGTTGGCACCGAGTCGCTGGAGCAGAGCAGCATCGCGCATGCAGACATCGGCGTCGCTGAGGGGGTCCTTGTTGTGCTTGGGGTCGTAGCCGGCGCTGCCACCAATCTGGTAGTCGAGGCCAACGATCTGGAACTTCTCGCCGCCCTCAGTGACGAATGCATTGCCCTTGACAGAGAGGGGCTTAACCGCAGCAGCCAGGGTCGCACTGAGTGCGATGAGAGCAGATTGGACCTGGACAGAGTGGTTAGAACTTGCCGTTCTGCATGTTGACGTAGGGGGGTATTGAGAGGCAGGGGATCGACGACGACGAGGCGTTGGAAGTCTTCTAGAAGCGGATTTTGGGGTAGGCTCTCCACATGGTACAGCAGAACATGGCCATTGTCTCTCGTGCCTAATCGTCGCCGCGATCGATGGCTGCAACTACCGGCCTCATCGATTGCCACAGCCGAGCCAATGGGGGAAAAGGAAGACCAAAAAGAATAATTCAGATTGCTACTCACAAGCATTATATCGGCGTGCTTCTGTTGGTTTTTGGTGTAACGCGTAATTAGACGGTGATATTCGTATCGTTCACTAGTGCGAACTCAAGAGAGTGACGAGAATATGAGAGGTGGGTTATGGGTAAAAAGTCCAAGAAGAGTGAGAGACACCAGAAGAATCAAGAAAAAAACTTCTTCCAGGTTGGTAGTTTTGTGTTGGTTAGTGGGATGAGTGAGTGACAAGAAGTAGAGAAATGTGGTGGTGAAGCTGGTATATTTGGTGCTCACAGGCGCGACACGGTCGAGCGAGTGTCACTGTCAAATCAGCGAGTGGTATGACGGTGGGAAAGAGAATTCGGAAAAGCGAGTTTCGCAGGAAGCATAAGAGGGCTGCCGAGAGAAGAAGTAAGGGAAGGAGAGAAGGCGCGAACAGGAATAGGCCGAATCGTGACTTGTAAATTAAAAATGGAAAAGGCAAGTGCATGGCTCCTGGGCTCCCGCCTGCTGGATACGATGCTCACTGCTCTTGTCTCATCTCGGCCTAGCGTCACACATCATCTCCAGCTTGCCTCCCCTAACGGATTGGATACATCCGACGTCCAGAGCGAACCAAACTATTTGTAGGTGTATGTATCTACTTTCCGACCTCTGTTCCCTCCTTTTTGGGGGAGGCATTACCTTCCGGTACCATACCGCACGCTCCCGTCTCTATTCGTTCGACGAGATAAGGAGGCCTTCGTCCCAGGTTTTGGGTGCCTGCCTATTGGCTACCCGTCTTCGGACAGACGAAGAAAGAGTCGGATTGGTTTCTATCTCGCAGCTGCGGCCCTCCCTCCGGACACCCATCGTCATTCGACGACCCCTGGTTGCCGATGTTCCCAGGCCCTGGATCTACCCTGCGTGTCACTTCTAGTCTCGCCGTTACTCCCGTAGCGCGTCACCACTGCCTCGAGTCTCTTTGCCTCTTTGGCCGGATGCCGCTCCGTTTGCTCTCAGCTGCCCCTCCTCGGCGAACAGAGCCATCCTTCGCAAACGCAGACGCTCTCAGCCTACCTATCTATCCATGGACACAGCCTCCCGGAATCTCAACTTCTGAAGCAAGGCCCTTTCGAAGTTCTCTCTGGAAGGGCCACGAAGCCCAGGATATAGGGCTGGGGCGTGTAACAGATGGGAGGGGACTTTTTTGCCCGTCCCCTGCCGTGTCTCGCCACTCTCGCTTCGCTATTGCTTCTTTCTCGCCTACGGCCTCACAGGGTTATGGGACTTTTGGCCGTCTGTTGCTGTGGATCGGGCAACATGCTGGCCCGCTGTGGGTGAGGGTGATGGGTGCTGACTAGAATCTAGATAATTACCTAGTGAGTTGCCCTCTCTCACTGGTTCTGCATGGTCAACAAACCCCGGTCGCAATTAATCTCCCTACAGTTACACTAGCAGTCTTTCTCCTTGTGACCCCCCGTTTATCTGGAGCTCTACTAGTCTGCATTCTGCAGGCCCGTTTCTGCTAGCCCTCTTTCTGGACGGAGGCCTTCTGAGGTCTCTCCGTTTGTTGCACATGTTTTGTTTGTCTGTCCCCAGGAGCTGACAATTGACTGCCAGATTGCAAACCATTGAATTTGCTCTGATTTCGGACTCGCGTCACAGCTAAAAAGCAGAGTCCCCCTTTCTCCTTGCGAAACACTGTGAGACACCATGGACAAGCTTTTTGGGGACAGTGCGCCAGACTAGCGAGACCGGGGTCACGAGAGACACTTCTGAGTGATCGACGGCACAGACGAACGGCGCAACCGCCTTCACCGCAGCTCCCCCCCCCCAAAAAAAAAAAAAAAAACAGAAGATCCGATATTCCACCTCGACATTGTGTCATATACCTCGTCCATTGCCAAGGGTCCGCCTGTCGTCTGAGACCCTCTTTGTCAAGTCGTTCCGGTCCTGACTCTCGGGCAAACCGCAACTCTCTTCCCAGCGGGTTTAGAGCTGAATGCCGTTGCTGGAGGGTTGCCGAGTCCAGCCCTTTGTCTACGGCACTCTAAACCACGTGTTAGTTGGTCGTTTTTGGCTTTTCGTTGGTGTTAGTGGGAGATGACGATGCCTTCGTGATGCTTGGGAAGCGACACAGCTAGCATCACAAACTCGGGAAGCCGCGCCGTCCGCTGGACCGAGCCGCGAGGAACAAGAATCCAACCAGGGCACAAAGGGCCGTCGTGCTGTCAGGTACTAGCGCGCCCTGCCTTGCCTCCCGAAAGTCTCCTACCCAATCCCCGCAAAGCCCAACGACGCCCCCATCGTGCCAGTCCTGAACCGTCCTCACTGGCTCGTTCCAGTACGCGCGCCAAATTACAAGCATCGTATTTGCCCAAGGGTCTGTTTCCCTCTCATCATTGACCGTTCGGGTCGGAAGCAGATGATTGTGATAGACTTCGTATCCCACTTTTGGCCCCCGTACGAATTACACGAGGTAGTGAGATAGGCGATATCCATTTTGTCATCACGGCTCTCCCGGCCGGCACTCTGCGTCCGAGACATTTCGGCTCCGACGGTGCTACCGTTTGTGCTCGTTATAACGGCCGCGGTCGGAACACTCTTTCCCTGGACGGCCGCGTCACCAGACCAGTCCCGGTAGATAAGAGATAATAAGCACCTGTCAGCCACCGTCATTGCCGCATTCCGAGTCCTGCGTCTTTGCTTTGTTTTCCAACCAAATTCAGGTTCCGGTCACCTCGAGCTGTGCCGCGATCCGACCCACAGCATGCCGCCTGCGACAGCGGCCACGAAAGTTGCAGCTGTGGCGAAGCATTACGATGCGACAACGAGGAGTGCTTCCCCCCCCCCCCCCCCCCCCCCCTTTCAATCCACCGATACAGCTCTTGGTCGATCAAGACCGTTCCGCCAAGCCACCGGCTGCGTCGATGGTTTCTCTTGAAGGACGATCAAGTGTCCTGACCTGCAAACGCAAGCTGGTGGTGATCCAGCCTCGTCGCTTTCTGTCTCCCGGGAGACGCTTATCCGGGCCTCTTCTGAAGGATGTCATTGTGGGAAGTTGTTGGTCACTTCGCCACCACCGTACCATTCACCGTATAACGACCTGTTGACCGGAAACCCACTTGCAGCCTGATGCAGCGCCCTCTGATGTCGCGTTACAAGCAAGAAGTCTATGGAAACAAATCAACTCCAAAAGCTGGAATCGGATTGAAGGAGAGTTTTGAGGTGTTTAAGGACAGCAGCCGGACGTCTGTCTCGCTGCGGCGACTGGGGAGCTCTCACCCGAATTTGGGATGAAGAGCTCTTGACCAGCCAAGAGCGACGCCAGTTCCCTCGTTGAACCCTGATCTAAGCGGACGAGTTTTTCATACACTGTCTCGTTCCGAGTGCCGCACCTTTCCATGTCTGAGGCAGCCCGATCTCTCCGGCAGCTCAGGGAAACTATGGTGGAAAATCCGAGAAAAGGCAGGAGGGCGAGGGCGAGGGCGAGAGCGAGGGCGAGAGCGAGAGCGTATATTGCGCAACTCATCTTCTCGGTTCTCTGAAAAAGACACAACACACGCCGCCTCCCACTGAAGCATAGCCTCCGCCGACTGTAGGACGTGAAGACATCCAGCTCAGTTCGTATTCCTCTTTGCACTACTGTGATGTATGGATCATGGAGGGCCACTTCGGTAGACCGCCGACCGAGCTCGGCGAGCCCACTATTACTGACCCAACGCCATTGTTGAAGATTAACCCTCAAGAGGGTGCCGAAGAGGGGTACTCGTTGTCGAATCCGACTGGTATCCGGGAATGACTCGAAAGCAGATCGCCGGGGGTCACTTGAGTTGCCTAACCGTCAGCCCGACTGAGCGTCCCGTGACATATCCGACATTGAATTTTCTTGGGAGTCTGACCCAAGAGAAAGGCGGGCCAAGAGAAATTCTACACGGCTCATCGTATACCGCAACCATTTACGAAGTTTAATCAGGGCACAAGATATCTGCAGACCACATATCTGGCACGCACACTTACAATTTTATTACTCGTCACCGAGTCCCGCCTCTGCTCTTTGAGTGACGGACTCGGAAACAGCTATTGTTGCTCGGAGCCCCTTTGAACTACATAATCAACCGTGAACTTGACTGTTCCTCCCAGGAGGCCAAAGACTCGGACAGCCTCCATAAGGTAAGGGGAGATTTGGTCATCGCATTGTACGCATCACGGTTCTCACCCGTCTTTCTGAATGACGGATCTCATTTTAGATAGGCGGGCTGAGAAAGCATCACCGACGTTGTCAATTTCTACTTTTTCCTTTTCCCGAGCTCTCAGTGGTGAGTTCACCTTTGAATGCCATGCCATTGAGAACATATTTGGGACGGATTGAATGGGAGAGAAAGCTCATCTCGGCGACTTAGTAGAGACTGAGGCTCCAACTACAACTCCTCTGGCTTGAGGTCTCTTGTGTTGAAACACGGCTGTCAAAAGGTACAGACCAACACCTAGACGATGGAACTCAACATACGGTCGATTTCCATGCGCTCGTTACTTCACACCAGTTTGAAGGCATCAAATTTCAAACGTTAAGTGACTTGGAGTCGCACATGTGAAGTGAGAGACCACGAGAACGAACGAATTGTGTGACCATGGGACTCATAGATTCCTGAGCCAGATTGCTCGTCGCCATCCATGGGTCATCCATCTAGAGGGGTTGGCGGGCTCCTTGTCCTCGTCAGTAACGATGGATTCGACGTCTCACTGCTATCACAATAGCTAGATGCCCTCGCGAGCATTAGTTATATGTTCCGGTCCCCTTTGAACGAGGATGCTCGCCAGTATGCCTCTTGCCGACGCAAGAATGACCGACTGCAGCCTACAAAAGAGCATCGGACGTCATCAAAAGAGAAGGTCTCTCGTCGTTCGAGCCGAGTCCAACGAGCCGCAACAAATCTTACTTCCTGTCCAGTAGACAGAGAATATCACCCAGGCAAAGAAAAGCCATTATCAACGCGAACTGAGCCGGTCCTTCTGGGCATGTCGACGCCCGGGATTGCTTCCCCAGCACTGACACGGCCGCTACCGAAGATACCAACGTCTAATATAAATCTCGGTACGCCGAACTGTCTCTTGCGTGACGTGACGTCGGTAATCAACTCGAAGCTCGGTTGAGCAAACCTGACTCTTAATCCATGGTGGCTACTAATAATCAAGTCAACCAGGGGGTCAGCCAGGGCACTTCAGGGTAGCTTGGCTCCATGCAACTTTCATTTCAGCTTCGTGCGCCGTTCCGTCGTGCCGCGATGCGAACGTTGCCTCACATCCCTGGTGTCTGCTGTCGCGTATAAGAGGAGATCAATGTGATAGATGTTATTTTGGATGAAGAACGAATTCATTGCAGCCACCAGAAATGGGAGTTTACCGTTGCCCGAAAAGGGGGTCTAACAAAGTATCATGATCGAGAGAGATTACTATTGCTCTGCCGATTGCCGAACACTACCTTCTTATGCGACAGGTATTTCGCCGTGGCTGGTCAGACGCTACAGTGCCTCTAGGTACAACAACATATGCGTGAACCGTACGACGACAAACATTTACGCGGGAAATGAGATAATAGCGGCAGCACAAAACATGCTTCATTGGTAACCGAAGTCAACATCACATTACAGAGCGTCTAATTATTTGCTCATCTGATGGTCGACCATGCCCTCCATACATACGATACAAGGACCCAACCCTCGACTTCCCGTCAAGGGGTATTGTGCACCAGCCGTCATAAACACCGTTAAACTTGCAAGCGTACAAGAAAGTTGGCAGGATGCCGTCTTCGGCATCGAGCAAACTTTCTCTTTCTTTCTAACCCTCCACATACTCGGATAATATCTGCCTCTCACCACCGTTTCTATTTAGTCACCTTTTAACCCTGGAACTCCTGAGCTCCGCTCTCCTCCCACTTGCCGGGGACGAGAGCCAGAGGCACGATACCGGAAACGTGCATCTCGGGGCCGAAAATCTTGGCGTTCAGGCCGAGCTCCTGGGTAGCGGCCTTCATGTTCTTAAGACCCTCCTGGTAGTTGGGGCCAGCACGACGAACCCAGATCTGGACGTTGTGCTCGTTGAGCTGCTTAGCGTAGTCGCGGAGCGCCCTGATGACACCCTTGAATGTGCTGGCGACGTTGGTGAAGTTGGCAATACCACCACCGATGAAGAGGACCTTGCCGGCGTCGTTCAATGGTGCGCGGAGCATGAGGTCGAGAACGGTGCGGGCGTAGTGGTAGGTCTGGGACTCGGTGGGGGCACCGGAGTACTCACCGTAGTTGGCGAGCTCATCGGCGAAACCGGCAGAGGCAATGGCGTCGGCGTAGACGACGGAAGCACCACCACCAGCGACCAGAGTCCAGATGCGGCCGTTGCCGTTCAGAACGGTAAGCTTGAGGGAGGCACCGGTCTTGGCATCGAGGTCGGCGATGTAAGCCTCCTCCTTGGTCAGCTCACGACCGAAGGGAGCGGGGAACTCCATCGGCGGGCCGGCGTCGATGTTGACCTTTTCACCGTTGGCAGCGGCAACATTGGTGAGGCCGAGGGCGGCGGGAGAACGGGCAATAGCCCACTTGACACCGCACTCGAAGTCGGCAGTCTGGTCGAGCTTGGCGGCAAGATCCAGGAAGTGCACGGAGGCAGAGGTGGCATCCTCGTTGGGGATAACAACGAGGGGGTTGATCTCCAGGTAGGTGAACTGGCAGTCGACGTAGACAGCGTACAGGCGGCTGATGAAGTCGATCAGAACGTTGTGCACACCCTTGGGGACCTTCTTCAACAGAGTAGAGGCGATCTCCTCGTTGGAAGGGTATTGTGAGAGGTCGACGGGGATCAAGAGCTTCTCAGCCTTGGCGTCAACGTCACCAACGTCAACACCACCCTCGTGAGTAAACAGAATCCAGTCGCCCTATGGTCGTGAGAAATTAGCATCACTATCATCAACTGGCAGTATTGTAGTGAGGCATAATGGCTTCCGCGTGCATGAGGGACTTTGCATAGGGTACTTCTGCAACGGGACATGGGTGGACGGAGGTGGACGGGTCGCAGGCCTCGTCTTGTGGCATCCGTTCGTCCGGTTCGGGTGGAATATTACCGGAACGGGCAGTCCGGCGGACGGAATCCACTTATTTGACCCATGGACAGGAAATGCCATAAAGCATGCAAATTCCTTCCAACGCCGCCAAACAAGTTTCCTCCTTTCGTTCTTCACCTTCAGCTATCGAAATGGTCGACTCTGCTGAGATGTGGGTGTGATGAGGTTCACAACTCACTGATGGACTGCCCCTCCGCATTCACCCCGCCGACCAATTTGGAGAACGACGACCCGCCAACATCCACCGCCACTAGTATTCATGGAGACTGCTCAGAAAATCGCGAAACTTACATCTCTGACGGACATGATGTTGATGTAGTACTCAGTGTCCTGAGGGTGGGGAACGAAGGGCTCGACGAGGAACTGGCGGAGAACACCGGTGGTGTGCTCAACCTTCTGCTCCTTACCGGCGCGCTCAGCAATCCAAGCCTTGGCCTCGGGCCAGGTCTTGTTCAAGGCCAGGAGGCCGCTCTTGCCACGGCGCTTGATCAACTGATCGGGCTTCGCGACGAACTTGGCTCCAGACTGAAGAAGCCAGGGGTAGGTGACCTCGGCCTGGTTCAGGACACCCTCGACGTCGTCGTCCTCAGCGAAGTGCAAAGAGCACAACCTGGGGGGAGGGTTGTGCTTGGAGGGAGTAGGAAGGGGAGTGGGCTTGATGACGGCGGCGCGTGTGAGGTGGTAGTTGAGGATGGCTTTGCCGTCGGCCTCGAGAATGGACTTGGCGGACATTTTGGCGGTGGAAAGGTGTAAAAGTGGTGAGGTTTCCTTGGTGTTTTCCCTGCTTTATTCTGGCCTAGAATCAGAGCGTCCTCGTCAGCAATTTTTTCAGGAATTGGTTGTGTTTATTGCGCGGATGTCGAGGTCAGAGAAGGAAGGGCATTGGTTTGCCGCCGTCAGCCACAGGATATGGGCTCAAGAAAGCTTGAGGGATGAGCGCCTTTCGCCTTGCTGAAGAGGTAGTCGAGTGACACCGCAAGCGGCAGGCGCGAAGGGCTCAAGTCGAGCTTTGGAGGGGGGCTAATTGGAGCCCAAGCGGGATGGAGAAGTATCGGTGGCACTGAGATTGCAATTGGGAGACCGGGGACGGAGCAGGGGCGACAACATACCGTGAGATCGCGACAGCAAAAAGCACCGGGCGACGAGGTCGAAGTCTGGGAAGAGAAGTTGAGGAAGGTCCTGAAGTCAAGTGAGAGTCAGGAACAGGAAGCAGAGTTCAAGTTCGAGGGCGAGCGGTGAGAGGAAGAAGAGAAGCGGCGACGTTGAAGGAGAAGTATGGATGGGGAGAGATGGAGTGGAAGGAGACGGAGCTGCGGGAGGGAGAAGATCGTCAGCCTTTCACAAAATTTTGGACTTGTCGAAGCTCCCAGGGATTATTTGTTGCTGGGCGAGGAGACTGGCGAGAGAAGGAGGGGAGGGGGAGGGGTGAGACTTGAGAGAATGAGGTGCATCATTGGGGGGGCCTTGAGCGCCCAGGTACCTACCGGATCGGGGGTGTGGGAAGTGCAAATGGGAATCGGTGGTGGATTCACATTTTGGAAGCTAGGGGACCACGCCAAAAAGTTTTGGGGGAGTCTGAGGTGGTACGTGCAGCACACAGGGTGGAGTATTCGGCGGAGTGTGGCACTGTGGGAATCCGAGCTCTATGTTCTTTCCAGGGGCAGCAAGTGCAGGTGCAGGTATGTCCTTCGGAGGGGTTGGAGGGGAAAGTACAGTACCGTACCGTACGGGTATTTTGGAGCAGGGAGACCTGCGCTAAGGTACGTTTACTCCGCGAGGGGCAGAGCAGCGGCAGCTTCCAGCTCAGCTCAGCTCAGCACAGCACTTACAGGAGGAGTACAGGAGCTGTTGCGGTCGGTCACCGCCCACAGTTGCAAAACACACCACCGACCGAGCTGGAGAAGAATGAAAAAGACAAGTAAAAGGGGAGCACGGTGGTCAGGAAGGGACAGAATAGGGAAAGGGGGAGAAAGTACCTATATCCGACTTGTTGCTCCTGCACCTCGCCGAAGTTCTCGCGTGAGGTTAGGGGCAAGCCGGCAAGAGGGGGGAAAAAATTGTCTGGGGGAAAGCAGGCACTGGTTGTTGAGAGGTTTAAGTGGACCTTGACCTCCTCAATTCACTCACTGGATTCACTGGATTCACCTCCGAATTTCAGTGAGAGGACAAGAATTGGGATGGAACCCAGAGCGAGCCTGCTTCGCCTGCCTGAGCAAGGGGCGGTTTTTTTTGCAGCAGGTGTTGGACTTTTTTTTTCTTGCGGGCTGCCCCGGACTGGACCTGATGCAACTCCAGAAAGCAATGTCCGCCGACTTCGCAACGACGACACGGGTCGGTTTCCGACCACGGGTCCCGGCGAGAACGACGCCGCAGGCGCAGGCGAGGGGGGACTTGGACCATTAATGGAATCAATCGCATGTCACCAACGGGACGGCAGGAGAAGATGGAGCGCGGCAATCTCGCAGCGGGCTACGAATTATCGCTGTTCCAGATGATTCTCCCAGATCTGCCCCAAAACGAAGGAACGCAGCATCTGTTCGTCGTCCGAAGGTATCCCCGAAACCTGGAACCTGTCCTTGCACCGGCTTTCAATACCAACGGGTTTCCTAAGTCGTCAGAGCTGCAGTCTTGGACTCGTGCGCCGCGGCACGCCATCTATTTCGGACGTTTCTCTGCGTGGGACAACGGACGGTGAGCCGGCTGTGTCAAGTCAAGGCTGGCCATGGCGTTGGAATGGGTTGCGATTGGGATTGGGGTACGGGGATGGAAATGCGAATGGGAACGGTATGAGGTGGCACAGTTATCCAGGTCCCGAGTGAGACCTCGAGCCGTACAGTCAGACACTCCCACGCTCCCTGGAAGATGTTGTGCCCCGGCATGGCATGCTATGGTTGATGGTTGGGCATTCCAGATAATTCCTAGTAAGGTCCCCAAGCCACGGCGGAGCTCTCGCAAGTCTGTCGGTTTCTGTGTGGGTTGCGATGCACGACGGTATCCGAGTGCGCGATGCATTTCCTCAGTGAGAGTGCAGAGCGCAATGCCCGGTGGTCGGAGTGACGATGGGGACGACCGAAAACCGGCGGACGTGGACACCGACGCGGCACGCCGGGTTTCGGGGCATGCGAGGACTGGACTTCTTTCTACATGAGCCTGGGCTGCAACGTGGACATGGACGGGAGTCAGGACTCGATCATCGGCGTCGAGAGATTTTGATCGTGGTCACCTCGTCCTTGCTATCCCAAGTCCAGTGGCTCTGGGCTTCGTCGGCGTCTGTTTCGGCCGTGTTCTTCAATTTTGCGCTTCGCAGTTACGACTGCGCTGGCTTTGGTCTATTCGATTTCCCCTCCCCAAGTTCCTGCATTCTTTTCTTGCATTGAGGGGCGATTTGTCCATTTTTCTCGATCCGGGTTTCTGACGCAGTAAGTACCTCATTAGTACATGCAGGACTTACACGCAAGCACTCTCTCTTTCGCACCTACGAGGAAATAAGTTAGCTGACGGATACCACCGCAATCGAATGCAGCAACACGCCAGGACAGAGTCTGATTTAGTGACCGCCTCATCGCCCCCACTAATACGGCTGAGAACATCAGATTCCTTGGATGAGACGACTAGAACAAGTGTTCGTTCGGTCTCGATGATGATCACTGCTTGCCTGACTGGTCTGACACCGACTTCAACCTGGTCGACTGCGATGGTGACCAGGCCCGAAGCTGTCGAATGTCGATCCTCCCTGACAATCCAGTCAGAGGGTATTGGCTTGGTTAGGTCAGTTACCTATCCATGGAGCGGAGGTTAGAAGACACTCAACTCTCAAGAGATGCGGTCAAACCAAACCTTGAAAATCTGCCGCCCTGCCGCCATGCGGCAAGCTTAGTTCCTCGTTCAAGCAAGGTAGCACTGACTGGCACGCGCCTCCCGGCCATTGTTGGCGGTCAAGCGCCAGCCGGTTGGTCTCAACTTGGACTGGCCGGGGCGGGCGGTGACTGGCGGCGGGCACATCAGGGCGGTTTGGTTTACTAAGGGCGTGATCGGCAACCACGGTATGGTCCACGGTATGGTTCGGGGGGTACATTGTATTAGCTTTTTTCAATGCCTACTCATAGTGAAACTGGCTAAAGTATACATTTAACCCATACTTGTAGTGAATTTATAGTGGCACCACACCACTTACCTAGATTATTCTTACTTATTATTAGTAAATTTTTAATATTATTATTATTAAGGGGTGGGATACTATACCTCTCTATATAAAGTTATTTATAATTATATACTTATAATATTATAATAATAGTGATGATAATATGTAATTAGTAGGTTAATGAGGGGCTAGAGGTCTATAGTAATACTATTATTACTTAATCTATTATTAAGGACTACTCTAAGTTAGCCTAGTTATTATTACCCTCTATAAGTTATAAATAATTAGCTTTATAATTACTTATAAGAGATAATACCCCCCTATTTTTTTATAAAACCCCTTTTAATTCTATATTATTAGTATTAATAATTAATACTTCTGGGTTAAAAAAAGGTAATAAAAAGCTTTATATTATATGGAAGCCTGACTGAATTACCTAATATATGGAAGAATTTGCTATTATATATTGGGATAAATATTTAAATACTAAGAAGGTAGTTACTTAAAAGTTATTATGGGAGGAGTTAGTTAGGAAGGTTAATAAGGAGAGGTAATTTATAATAATTATTATTGTGACCTAATTACTTAATAAATATAATATTAAGTGGAAGAGATTTAATATGTGGTTATTGATTGTGTTTAAATTTAGTAATAGTTTTAATATTAATGGGAAAGTTATTTATAGTGATAATGTGTAAGTTACCTTCTTATTAGATAATTCTAAGGTTGAATAGGTATTTAATAAGGGTCTAGGTAGTCCTAGGTTATATTATGAGATTTAGGATAATAGTATAGGTATAAGTAATAAAATATATACTATAAGTAATTTTTTTATAGAGGAGGAGAACTCTTTAAATTTTAATAATAATAATAAAGAGGAGGAAATTAATATTAACTATAATAATAATAATAATAATTCTTTTATTAACTCTAATTTATTATAATTTTCTTATTTAAAAAGTTATATATAATAAGGAGGAGGTTTAATATTAAGTTTAATATTAATAAGAGGTTATGGATTAATAGTTTTATTAACCCTAGTAAAGTAATAAAATTCTAAGGTAATTAATATTAAAAAATTATTATTATTAATATTAAAAAGGGGTAAAATATTATTTATTAGTGAGGGTAATATATATATTAGTAAATTACTTTAACTTTTTAATAAATTTATTATTAGGAGGAAATTAAAGTTAGAGGAGACTATTAATAATAAGGTAGTAATAGAGAAGGTATAAGTAGATTTTATGAGATTTAAGGAGGAATTATTACTAGATAATTTTATTATTATTTTTAATAATTTAGGTAAAAAGCCTATTAACTTAATAATATTTAAAATAGTACTATAGAATTACCTACTAAATAATATAGTTAAAAGAGTATATATTTTATATATTTTAAAGTAATAATTATAATTATTTTTTAAATAATGGGATAGGCTATAATAATAGTAAAAAATTTATATTTTTTTATTCTACTTAAGTCTTCTACTTCTTCTATATATATTATATTATATAATAATAAATATTATTAACTAACTCTCTATATTATTACCTTACTCTCTATATAAATCTTATAATTTTATTATTATTAATAAAGCTATTTTTAATAATTATGGATTTATTCTTTATATAATAAATTAGAAAATTATAGAGACTAGTTATTATATAAATAATTATAATTTAATTATAAAAATTATACTTAGGTATAATTAAGTAAATAATTACCTACTTCCTCTTTAATTAATTAAATACCTATTTAATAATTACTTATAATTAGTTATATTATAAGTTATATAACTCTTTTATTATTTTTAGAGGCTTATTAGTGTTCCTCTAATTTTATAAATAATAATAAGTTTTATAGTATAGAATTAGAAGCCTATTTTAATTACTAAATCCTATATTAATAAGGTAGTATTACTATAATAGTATTATAAACTCTTAGTTAAATATAAATATTACTAACTAAGTATTATAAATTAATTCCTCTATATTAGTAAGTATATATAAAAAGTTACTATTAAACCTTATTACTATGAATATATTCTAGTTAATTATACTTTTTTAACTTCTTTACTTCTTCTATTTATCTCCTTTAGGTATAAATATGTGAATTAGTATATTATTAATTACTCTAATATAACTAGTAAAGAGTTTTTACTTAGGGTCTTTTTTAATATTAGTAAAGACTTTACCTACTTAAGTTAGGTATATATATACTTTATAGAGATTAATAAAGTATAATAGGAGCTTATTAAATATTATTAATACTATAAATTAATTAATTTAGAAGTAATAATTAATAAGTTATTATAAGTTATTAATTATAAGTATAAGTAAAAAGATTATAACCTTTTATTTAATAGAAAGGTATTATAACCCCCTTAGAAGTATATTTTTCCCTAGTTATTAAATAAGAACTCTAAATTAATACTTATTTATATAAAATAAACTAAAGAAATATTTTTTATTACTTTTAATAAAGTACTAAGTAAATTTCTAAATTACTTTTAGTTCCCCTTTATTTATAATTAACTTTTATTAAGCTAGAATATTTTAAATATTATTTAAGGTAATAATTATAGAGATTACTATTATTATTATTACTATTAATATATTATAAAGTTTAGCCTCTTTAGCCTTAATATTTATTATACTCCGAGATTCTATTAATAGTACTATTATATAGTATACTTATAGGGTGCTCTAGAGTACCCTATAAGGATTTATATAATATATTACTATATAGTAGAAAAATCATGGTTTCTAATAAGTTAAGTAAGGGGGGTACATACCAAGATTTGCATAATTTCAGGATTCTATAGTCCAGGAGAGGTACGGAGGTTGCCGGCGAAAAACACTACTAAAAAAGGTATAGTCCCTCGAAAAACGAATTTCTGAGCAATATTTTGCTAACCCAATATTTCACCGAGCTGTACCGTGGACCGTACCGTGGTTGCCGATCACGCCCTTAGTCTGTCTTCCAGTGATTGCGAGGTCTCAGACCACGCCTTTTTATTAAGATTTATCGGGGTCAATAGTCCGTTGGTGCATGTTTTAGCAAGTGCAATGCAGACAGACACCGCAGGCGGGTTTGCTCAGTGAAGCTACCTACCTCAGGTAGGTATCGTACCTTACCTGCCTAGCAGTCTGTCTAGTCTAGGCAGATACTCGAGGTGTTACTCTTGCCCTCCCCTTAGCTAGGCAAGGGCCTGGGCTGGGCTTGTGCAGGTACAGGGAGGGTCCATTTGGGCCAGACAGGTGCGGACACATCGGTACCTGTGTGGCTGCCCTGTGAGATTTTATGGGATTCCATGTGTTAGGTAGGTATGGTAGGTCGCACCCGGTTTCCTTCCTGCCTGTGAACTGTCGCCCTGTGCAAACCTGACACAAACTGCCCTGGTCCAGCGCCTGGGATCCGCCAGAAACAAGCGGGGGACCAAGGGTCCATCCTACCGGGTACCGTTTATCGTTTGCTTGCCGCTTCCCTGCCCGTCCCATAGCATCGCTCCCTTCCCTGCCCGCTGGAATTCAACACTTCAACGAAAACACGACCAATCAGAGCACCCCATTAGGCCTGAACTTCCCCAACTCTTTCGGCCGTCGCATGACGGAGGTCTCCAATCCCCATCTCCTATGAAGTATTCCACCAAAAAAGTTCGTGTCACTGCGCCCAATATTTCAGCATTGGATCAGAATTAGCAGCAGCAGAACGCAGCAGCAACACACCCGAGAAAAAGCACGTCCGTCGTCCGTCACTCAATCTGCCCGCCCACGCCCGCCTATTCCTACCCACCGCTGCTGGGCATTGTTTTGGGGAAATAACCCTGCCCGTCTCAAGCATTGAGATTGATGAATTGGGATTGGGATTGCACCTGAGGTACCTAGGTACCCACGGTATCCGACGTGGCCTCGAACTCGACCCCAGTATTTCGAGTACCTCGACGACATAGATCCCGCGCCTGGGTACATATCGATATACCTCTCTCTACCTCACCTCAAGGCACGCCTCGACCTCACCCACGTCTCACACCGTCCCTTCCCTGCCGATTCCCGCTGGAGAAGGGAAAAAAGAAGAAGGAATCCCACACACCCTGTAGCCGCCGCCGACTCAACTACTTACGCCCTCGACCTCCATTTTCAACCCCTCCCTTCGCATTTCCGACTCTCTTTTCTTCCCTCTTCTTCCCCTTATTCTCGCCCATCTATCTATCCGCCCCGTCGTCCTCGACCCTGTCGAACCTCCCGTCACCTTGACGAAAAAGAAAGAAGCTGGACTTTTGCCGTTGTGTCGCCTCTAACAACAATAATCCTCCACTCATTTCCAGGTCAGTAACATGTTGTCAGTAAGACACAAACAATCATCACCACCGCTTTCCGGTCCCGAATCCTACCCATACCTCTGTCGTGTCATCCCTACCTCTTGCGCCCACCTTTCTGTCACCTCCGTACCCTTCACACCCGCCTCGATCGAAATGCACACCCGGCCGCCCTTTGTCTCTCAAGAGCTGGGGCTACGCCAGCTACAAGGTCCACACTTTGTATGGTGGTGTCCCCAGCTGCCGTTGAGCAATAGCCTCGCAGATCCAACGATTCCAGCTTCTGCGAACGTCGTCTTCCGACTCGCTCCTGAAATCTCACCTACTCCCCACCATAATTCCGACTCGTTTGTTTTCCACGAAACTTCCTCCTCCTCCGCCTACCTCTTCAATCCTTACTTGGAGTCAATTCCTCTCGCGGGTAGACATCCTTTTGTTGTTGTTTCTGGCGTCCGTTGTCTGCTTCGACAAGCTTGCTGACCGACTTACCCCTCGCCAGACTTTTTTCTTCTCTCCCCTCTTGTTGAGATTTCCCCCGCCAACGAAGCTCGACTTTGACAATGCCTGCGGCCACTCCCTCCGCTAACGGTGCCAATGGCGCCAAGGCAGCCAGCGGCCTGTCTGCCAACGACAACATCACACGCTTCAGCGCTCCCAGCCGTCCCTTGAGCCCTCTGCCCGAACACGCTCTGTTCAACGACAAGACCCGATGCTTCGTCTACGGTCTGCAGCCCCGCGCCGTCCAGGGCATGCTCGACTTCGACTTCATTTGCAAGCGCAAGACCCCCTCCGTTGCCGGCATCATCTACACCTTCGGCGGTCAGTTTGTGAGCAAGATGTACTGGGGAACCAGCGAGACTCTCCTGCCCGTCTACCAGGAGGTCCCTAAGGCTATCGCCAAGCACCCCGACGTTGATGTTGTTGTCAACTTCGCTTCCTCCCGTAGTGTCTATAGCTCCACCATGGAGCTGATGGAGTTCCCTCAGATCAAGACGATCGCCATCATTGCAGAGGGTGTCCCTGAGCGCGTAAGTTACTGCCAATACTCGCTTGACTTGGTTCGATTATAACATGCCTCCCAGCGTGCCCGTGAGATCGCCCACAAGGCCCAGCAGAAGGGTGTCACCATCATTGGCCCCGCCACTGTAGGTGGAATCAAGCCCGGCTGCTTCAAGATTGGTAACACTGGTGGTATGATGGACAACATCGTTGCCTCAAAGCTCTACCGCAAGGGTTCCGTTGGTTACGTCTCCAAGTCTGGTGGTATGTCCAACGAGCTCAACAACATTATTGCCAACAACACCGACGGTGTCTACGAGGGTGTTGCCATTGGTGGTGACAGATACCCCGGCACTACTTTCATCGACCACCTGCTTAGATACCAGGCCGACCCAGATTGCAAGATTCTCGTCTTGCTTGGTGAGGTCGGTGGTGTTGAGGAGTACAAGGTCATCAAAGCCGTCGAGGACGGTGTCATCACCAAGCCCATCGTTGCTTGGGCTATTGGTACCTGCGCCAGCATGTTCAAGACTGAGGTTCAGTTCGGTCACGCTGGTGCCTTCGCCAACTCCACCCTGGAGACGGCCAAGACCAAGAACGAGAAGATGAAGGAGGCCGGCTTCTACGTCCCCGAGACCTTCGAAGACATGCCCCAGGTCCTCAAGGCTGTTTACGATGGCCTGGTCAAGAACGGCACCATCAAGCCCCAGCCTGAGCCCGTTGTTCCCAAGATCCCCATTGACTACTCCTGGGCCCAGGAGCTCGGTCTCATCCGTAAGCCCGCAGCCTTCATCTCCACCATTTCCGACGACCGTGGCCAGGAGCTCCTGTACGCTGGCATGCCCATCTCGGATGTTTTCAAGGAGGAGATCGGCATTGGTGGTGTCATGTCTCTGCTGTGGTTCCGCCGCCGCCTGCCTCCCTACGCCTCCAAGTTCCTTGAGATGGTTCTTATGCTTACTGCCGACCACGGTCCCGCCGTGTCCGGTGCCATGAACACCATTATTACTACCCGTGCCGGCAAGGACCTTATCTCCTCGCTCGTCGCTGGTCTGTTGACCATTGGCTCTCGTTTCGGTGGTGCCCTCGACGGCGCTGCTGAGGAGTTCACCAAGGCCTTCGACAAGGGCCTGAGCCCCCGTGAGTTCGTCGACAGCATGCGCAAGGCGAACAAGCTCATCCCCGGTATTGGTCATCGTGTCAAGTCCCGCAACAACCCCGATCTCCGTGTCGAGCTTGTCAAGGAATACGTCTTGGCCAAGTTCCCCAGCCACAAGCTTCTCGACTACGCCTTGGCGGTCGAGTCTGTCACCACCTCCAAGAAGGACAACCTTATTCTCAATGTCGACG
Organism: Colletotrichum agaves; assembly: GCA_036785465.1. Lineage (NCBI taxonomy): Eukaryota > Fungi > Ascomycota > Sordariomycetes > Glomerellales > Glomerellaceae > Colletotrichum > Colletotrichum agaves. The sequence goes on from JAXISO010000006.1 coordinate 342,650, forward strand.
GCTGCATCGCCGTCTGCTTCGTCGACCTCATGCGCAACTGCGGTGCCTTCTCTTCCGAAGAGGCAGAGGACTACCTCAAGATGGGTGTCCTCAACGGTTTGTTCGTCCTCGGCCGTTCCATCGGTCTTATTGCCCACTACCTCGACCAGAAGAGACTCCGCACTGGTCTGTACCGTCACCCGTGGGATGACATTACCTACATCCTTCCCCAGCTTGGCTCCGGCCCGCCAGGCGCCGAGGGCAGAGTGGAGGTTCAGATGTAAAGGGTTCAAGGTTAGCGGAGGAGGATCATGGGTCGCCACGGGACGTGGCTATAGAAATGGAGTAAATGATTTTAACGTCATGCGCGGGATGATGGTGTGCTAAATGGCGTCTTGTACGACAAGCTATATACGTGTAGTGCTGGTAGTCCTAACGGATTACACTAATGGTTATGCCCGTTTTCATCATCCATTGATGTTCCTAAAGTGACACGACAACAAGCAGTCAACGGATCATTTACAACCCTGCAGTCCATAGAGAATGATATTTCGTGGCGACATCCATATCATCTCTGAAATCGACCGGCACCAGTCCCATAACACCGCGTTGCTGCCACCGCGAACGGCGGCCAGTCCGTCTACCACAACTGCAGCCAGTACCCCTCCAGTCCCTCCGTCGGCTAAGCCAAGCCCCGGAAGCGTCTTTCCCGTTTGTCTTTTTGTGAAAATGCTCCATTACCCGGGCCGTCATTCTCCGCTTCGTCGCAACTCGACCCGTACAGCGAGCTCGGGACCGCGATAGTACACTCACGAATCGTACCGGGTAGGCGACGCAGCATGCCCTCTACCGGCTCCATCAAACCTGCCAAGGCAGGCATGGGCGGCATTGTCTGGGGAAAATGGGTTTCTTGCTGGGGCTTTGCAGGGATACGTGTATCGTCTGCAGGTTGCGAAAGATTGGTGGGAGGTGGATCATCAGCTCATGGAAGCCCGTCTATCTGGCTGTGTGGAAGTTGATCAAGGTTGGGCCATGACTCCGTTGCGGGCCAGAGCCAGTCGTGTGGTGAGAAGGAACATTGATTTTCTTGCCTTGGTATGTGTGCCGAGAACTGAGGGGGAATCAGGGCCGTTGCGTGGCGAAGGATCACCATGGCGCGGATGCGTAGGTTGTTGGTTGGTTGACCACAGCACGTCTACACCCTCGCCGTAACTGCGGTGCTCTCATGAGTCTATGTATCTTGCATGAGACCAAGACGAACTCACGCTTGGCAGAAGGCTAGAAGCCGGCCCGTGATACCCGACGGAGCATTGGTGAGGTGCTTCACCGGGCCAGTCGGGATCAGAAGTGTAAGGTATCCGTGCAGATATCGTTGCACGGCTCAGCGATCCTTGTCCATGGGACTGTTTTGAAGGAGGGGGCGAGATGGAGGTGGTGGGGTTTGTTGGAGGCGTTGCGGGTGAAGGGTCGTGGGCGGCACTGGACAAGTTCGATATGGATTGCAAGGTATTCGAAGGCATGAATGAGAATTTGGCAGCGGAGGTCGGAGGGGAGGAGGGTGAAGAGGTCTGAGGTCTGCGTTGTGGTGCTAATTGCTGCGGAGGGGGCACGGGGTGGGAGGAGTGGGAGGTTCGGAGGGCGCTCCGGCGCCGGGCTTGGGGTCTGCCGGTGAGGGGCCGGAGATATGGAATGGAGCTTTGGTGTCCATTTTGTCAATGACATTGTGAACTTCTTTCTAAGCAGATCTCCAAATACGGGAGCATGGACTTTTGGAACACAGGATAAGTGAAGATGCTAAGTAAGGGAATGTTGGCGAGGGCAATGAGCTTGTTTCTAAAATCCTTCTCTCTGGAGAACTGCCCATCATGCTGCCGAGGCATGAATAAACAAATACCATGAAGGAGCTTTTTGTTCTCTATTCTAATCTCCATTACACTTTCTTACCCGCCCGTTCGTTTATCATCAGGTCAGAAATACCGGGAGGAGGAAGGGAGCCATCTACAGCTGAAAAATGAAGCTCGGAGCGTCGGCAGAGTTGGTTTTGTCCTGACCGTGAGGCAGCCAGGCTTCACCTATTCAATTGCCACCCTGAGGGAGTCGAAAACTGCGGACACCAGAACGATGTGCTCAGATCACTTGGTACAACAGCTTCATTGCCGATTCCCGTCTAATCGGGACACTAGGTTACCCCATGGTCTTTTGCTACTCAGTGAAAAGCAGCGGACCGTCGACTTTTTTGTTTGTGTAGCCTAATCCATTAATTGTGCAGCAGCCACTGTCCTAGGTATTCGTTCCATTATCAAGTGCTAATGTGGATACCATTGCCAGGGAGGTGGTCCGGCATCTTCCGTCGCGATCAACGCACAGACCACCTAAACTACAGTGGCAGCTCAATGATTTTTGGATCCCTGGAAGCCGATTATCGACGACGACGACGACGACGGCGGCTACAAAAAGGACCCCATCTGGAGAAGCACGCAACTGCTCCGGCAGGCTGTCAATCGTAAGTTTACCCAATCCAAAAACCCCCGTTCAAGACTCATCTCACTCAACTCACACCTCCCCCCCCCCGCGGCGCAGAAATACCACCCCGAAAGAACCCACGCGACCAGGCACAACACCAGCACCCCCCATCCGACCTACCTCCCTCACGAGCAAACATGTCCTTTTTCCGCATCACCCTCCACCGCTCGGCCATCGGTCTACCAAAAGCCACGCGCGGCGTCCTCGACGCCCTCGGCCTGCACAAGCGCTCGCAGACCGTCTTCCACCCCGTCAGCCCCCAGTTCGCCGGTATGATCATGAAGGTCAAGGAGCTGGTCCGGGTGGAGGAGGTCGACCGCGTCAAATCAAAGTACGAGTTAAAGGAGGAGAGGAGGCCGGAACCCGGATTCTACGTCGAGAGGGCTGTGGCGCGGTGAAAGACTGTGACCGCTGTATCTGGGGAGGAGGAGCTTCGGTAGCCCCCGCGCGTATTGAGCATGGAGCTTACAAATGGAGGGGAGGCTTTTTGAGATGATGGGATGAAAACCATTTATCGGCTCTGGTGAATGGAGGTCATGAATTGTTTTGGGGCTTGAGGGGAGTCTTGATCGTGTACCATGACCATGAACTATTTTTTGTACCAAAACATGGCGGAATGTACAACACCTGCGAACGTGAAAGCGGCGCAATTTCATCCGGAATTTAACGAAAGTTCACTCGATGCCTTGGGATATAGGTCTGTGTTGATTTATTCTATTGATTGAAGATCACCGGCAAAGGTGATGACTACCAGACTGTCTGCGGGGAATCACGAAAGAAAACCAAGATCGACGTGCTAAGAAAGAATCATGACCCATTTTCCCGCCCTGTGCAGAGATTCATTGAGTCGGCGACTCTGCGAAAGTAATTAGATGTATCCTCAACCCTTCATACCGGTTGAGCAAGCCCGAAAAGCAGGTCGCGCCAATCAACCTCCTAGAAACCACGAGCCTTGTCGATGTAACCCTGGGAGGGAGTCTCGTACTCGTTGACAAAGTAATTCTTCGCGTTCTTGCCGAGCCAAACGGTGAGCTTGGAGAGTTCCTCCCGCAGACGAGACACGGATTGCTGATCCATGTTTGTTTGGGCAACCAACTCAGGCAGCGAAACTGCTTCTTGTTAGAGGGGACTTGGGCAGGAAGGTTGTGCGGACATACCCATCAAGCGACAGAGATGCTCGGGACCGTACGTGTCACAGACGTTCTTGTGCTTGTCGTTCTCGCCAGCCTTCTCCCAAACCTTCCTAACCTCATGGTATTGAGGGCGCTCGAAACTTTCCCAATGTTAGGTCAGGATCATCAGCGTATCAAGTATTATTATGAACATACCGGTACAGTAGAATCCGGCTAAGGGACTTCTCAAAGTACTCGCGGAGACCAGCGACGACTTCCTCCAGGATATCCATGTTGGCGGAACCATCTTCTCTGTTGGGACGCTCATACGCCAGATAGTCGTTCAAGATCTCATCGACGGGGTGAGGGTGAGGAAGAGGAACAAGCTGGTTGTTCTTGGTGATGTTCTCCCAATCGTCCACCAACATCGCCTTGATGTGATCAGGGATGGGCAGCTTGATAGATGGCCGAGCATGGAATCCATCCTCCTGTTGATTGGTTAGTCTTCTGCGCAGGTTCGAGCCTGGATATGCCATTCAGAACGAAGAAAAAGAAGCATCGAAGCCACTTGGCAATCGACAATGTGGTCTCTCCCGGATGTCTCCAACCCAACATACGCTGACAGCTTCATCTGGTTCTGCAAAGATGTCGATACTTGATTTCGCTTCCGCCTTGGTCGACGGAGAGCCTGGACTGCGCTTCCGGCGCACAGGTTGTTCCCTTTTTGGCTTGCGGGATTTTGCGACGGCATAACGGTCGTCAAAATTGATCTTTCCATCCTTGGTGACATAGGTCTTGCTGCGGGGAGCTGGCGAGCAGAGATGATCGGCAGCAAGGCGTGGCTCCTTCCATGCAACTGGCTTACAGTCCTGTGTTTGCCGGCGTGTCGCACTGACCAACCGCGGTTTGCGAATCCGAGTAGTGGTGCGAGAGGACATTGTGAATGCTCTTGAATATGGTGTGATAAGAAGCAAGGAGGGTGAAGATGCAGGAGAGAAAGAATGCAGCAAGTGGAATTGTTGTTGTACAGCTGGTTGTTGTGAGGTGAAGCAACGGTGTGGGAGAGACTGGGATGCGGGAGTGGCATGGGTCGTCAGTCCCGTGGGGAAGGTGCGATTCTGTGGTAGTGCCTGCCAAAGCGTCAAACCCAGCGCGGAACCAGCCGCGCGCCCTTTGTGAAGACTGGGCTTAGTGATGCCTGGGTCGCACACTGCGCTGAAACTCGAAGAGAAACACGACTTCGTCGTCGTCGTCTTCCTTATCGCGCTTTCGCTTGTTGTCCTTGCTCTCGCTGCCAATGCGTTCGTCACGTCGTTCCTCGACCGCACTTCTCTGAGCGGCTAGACCGGGCAGATACTCCGGGCTGAGGCATCTCTGACGGTTCGGAGAGTAGCCAGTAGATGAGAGGTTGGTTTGGGTGCTAGCGTCAGAGTTCTTTTTCGACTCCCAGAGGAACTCGACACTGGAATCGGTAGATTCGCTCGAGTCGCTCCAATGGCTGGCGATGCTTGGCGATCTGCGCATCATGCTGGTAGGGGACATCGGAGTATCCTGGCGGACTCGGGCGCTCTCCTCCCAGTTGATGTCGTTCCATTGTGTTTCGAACTCTTCGAACCGTCTCTCCACGTCATCTACGACGTCTGTGCCGCCATCGTATTCTAAATCCTCGATGTCTTCGTCGTCGTAATCGCAGTGACGGCAAGAAGAGTCGTCGCAGTGGTCGCAGTAGTTGCCAAATAGAGAGGCATCGACGTCGGTGTCCCCCTCTCCGTCATATCCAAGATGGAGGCCATCGTCCCCGAGAAAGAGATTGCCTTCTGCCTCGAATTCGAGGTTTTCAGGAGATCGCGGAAGCGAGTGGTCGCGGTAGTGGTAGACAGGAGTTTGCTGTCGGCCAGCCGAAGCATAAGAATAAGCATGCGAATGCTGGGCGAAACCTCCCAGAGTAGCAGGAGAAGGATCGCGCAGGCAATTCTCGTCGTCGTTGAGATTGAATCCACTCGCAGGGTTTGCCCAAGCATGGTTTATGGAGGCACCCATCCAGCTTCCGTCAAAGTTCTCGCACGTCTTGCCAGTCCAAGCTGCCATCATGTCTGTTGTGCTGATAGATTTGGGAGGAATATTCAAGAGTTGGTGTAATTGAGGATTATTGCAGAAGGAATATCCGAAGCCAGCGGATGTAGAACTCGTTGTAGTGAATAGTTTCGTCCAGCGATGTTTCGTGGAAAGGCGTTGTGTCGAGGAGGTGGTTGGCAAAAAAACAAAATTTCAAGGTGAAAAAGTGATTATGAGGCAGGAGCGTCGAGGCAGGTCGGTTGCCTTTCACTTTCCTTTAGACGGAAAAAAATAATCGGCCATCTCGAAAGTGAAAGAGCCTTATACAATGGCCCACCAATGATTCACCGTCCGGCTGCGGCTCTGCGCAACGGCCTCGAAGGGCCCCACCTGACATGAAGCTATTCACCCCTTGTTGTCGCCTATGTCCTCACTCTTTGAGGCACCGTTTCACGAGACCGCTCAACATATCCAAAGCCGCAGCCAATGAACATTGGACACCCGGGAGAAGCCAAGACCCAAGAACTGCATGGAAAACACGAAAGACGTAAAAGAGAAAGACGTTTCAGCACTCACCTGTTCGAGATCATAGTCCCTCGCCCGTCGAGGGCCGCGGCCGCTGACGGCAAGTCCTGCAGTCCGCTCCTCACTAACGCGGGCTGATTCGGTGCCGTTGGCGCGGGCGCCCTTCTTGGGGGCTTTAGCGCCGCTCTTCTGACGGAGATCCTTCATCTGGGCCTGCAACTGCTGGGCAAGCTCCTTGTTCTCGTCGGTGAACTTGCGAATCCGATCAATCGAAACCCAGTCGTCCCAGGATGCTTTCCAACCCTTGTAGTGGATGCGATACTGGAATGCGTCGCCGCCCTCAGCCTGCTGGATGTCGAGAATCTTGGCCTCGTACAGCATCTCGCCGTGGAAGCAGAGAACCTTCTCGTCCTTTGTGAAAGGCTGCGAGGGTTGTTGGCGTGCGGGCGCCATGGTCGAGACTGAGCTTGTCGAACTGGCGGTACGTCCCAAGGTAAAAAGCTCACGACTTGGTCTGGACGGGAGCTTGATGTCGTAGGATGACAACTCGAACTAGGGGGGCGATGAAGTTAAATTCTTGGACAGTGCGCTGGATGCGAGGACACAGTCAGATGGCGACTTCCTGGGCAGGTTTGCAGGAGATCAGCCCTTTGGACAGATCCGGAAGACAGTGCTCAACGGGTCGCTAGCACGGTACGAATCTACAGTTCAGTAAGCAGCTGGTCAATCCAACCAACGAAATGAAAGGAAACACTATCTTACTGATCTGTTCTTTGATAGTAAAATATGCGCCGTAACGCAGATGGTCGTGATGATGAAGTCTTGTTGACGCAAGCCTGGGGATGATGAGATGAAGATGGCAAAGCGTAGTGGACGAGGGTGAATTCTTTCAACGGAGTGAAACGCGAGGCTCATTAACGCGTCCCGCCCGAGCAACCGCGTTTGGCCTGCACAGCGAGCAAGCGCCACCCACGGAAGGCACCTCACCTAAACACATCCCTGCCACCTTGAGAAATAAACAACGGCCACTCATCGCGAATGACATTGTTCACCGACTACTGCTTCCTTTATTCGATCCGTTATATGACTCATTGAGCTGCCATGGCTCCGACCGAGGCCGAGATCCTCCGCAACTACCTCGTCTTCCCGGCCGAGCTGCCGTCCGTCATCACTCGCGAGGAGTTTACAGAGCTATTTCCCAAGGCGCAACGGACCAATCCTCTAGTTCGTCAGTTGTACCGCGACTTTCAGCGTCAGAGAAGCGCCGTCGTCGAAACCGTTGCGCAAAGTATTGAGCTTGAAGATAAGAGAGGCAAGCACATCCGACGCGCAATCGCCATTGCCCGCAGCAACGCTGCCAAGGAGGATCCCGACCAAGAACTGGAGCTTGAACGAGCGGCAAGTACCCTTCATCAATAGGAGCCTGCAGGTTATCTAAACTGGAACCAGATTTATGGCCCCTCTGAAACAGATTCTAAGCACAAGCTTGAGTCCATCATCCCGGAAATGGACACTGCCATCACTGATCTGGAGGCGGAGATTCAACAGCTGGAGGTTCAAGAGGCTAAGCTTCTCGAATCTGTGAAGCAGACGGTTGGCACTATGAGTGACCTTCGCTACGGCCGTCTTTCCAACTCGAAGCTTCGAGAAAACGTCATTGAGGGTCTAAAAACCGTACAAGATGCATGTGAAGGGAAAACTTGATCCAACTAAGATTACTATTTGGCACTACGTAGTCCAGACGGGACGGAATCATGCCCCCCGGATACCCAGATATCCCAATCGTGTTTTGTGCCTTTCAGCCTCGCATGCACCACTCCCAAGCTTTCTCATAGTAGGTTACCTCGCGGGAGTGGGGGCAGCACCACCGGCGGCCGCGTTCTCGCGTGTGTTCAGGGTGTTGTTCATGCGGCGATTCATGAAAGTGCGGCTACCGAAAGAGACGAGCAGCATGAAGAGCCAGTTAGGAATCAAGTTGAAGGCCCAGAAGAAGTAACCGACGGGGATGGAGAGGTTGTTTTCAGCGATCCAGCTGTTGAAGGGGTGGAAGATGTTCTCAGTAAGGATCCAGTCCTCCTTGTCGCCCTTCTTCCACAGGTCGACGATGTCGTCGGACGTGGTGGTCGTGACGTTCAGACGCTTTCTCCAGATATCGACCTTGGATCCAGGGGGGAGCATGTTGATGGCCCAGATGGAAGCAGTGCCGGCGGACCAAGCGTTACAGAGGACGGGCTCGTCGTCACAGTTCAGGAGACCCATGTGGGGTGATTTGGGGAGCTTGGCGAACTTGGTCGCCGTCTCGTTGAAGGCAGTCTCGATCTTATCGCAGTGACCTGTAGTAGAGTCAGCAACCACAAAAGTGTACATAGCTGAAGAATGCGACCACCAAACTTACCGAAGCAGGTCTTGTTGCGACCGGTAATCAGAACCCACCACTCCTCTGGCGTTGTGTTCTCGGCCTTGACAGGCTCGTAGAGGACCTCCTTCCAGTTCTCGACGGTCAGAACAGACAGCTTCTTCGCGGCGACCTCGGCCGCAGCAGCCTCGGGTGTTTCCTGCTTAGTCGCGCTGGGGGCTGACGCGCCGAATGAGCTCAGGAAGTTTTGGAACTGGGCCTTGTACTGCTCGAATGGCGACTCAGCCGCAGCCGCGAGAAGTGGCAGGGCGAGGAGAGTGGTGGCAGACACGCGCATATTGGCGGGTGTATATGTGTGTGGTTGGCTGGCTGGTTGATTGGGTTGACTTGAGCTCTTGAGACAAAGACGTCGCGATAAAGCGTCCGAGCCACAGGTGTGAAGTTGGCGTGAGGGGAAAACGACGCGAACTAGTGCTTGCACAAAGTAAGGTGATCGGGAAAATGACGCCGAGTACACCTGAGACCAAGGAGAGACGTTGAACGGAAATGTGGAAGGTGTCACAACAGAGGAGCTTGACCCAGTTGAATGTTTAAAAAGGACACAGAATCGGGATGGGGGAAAAAAAATTGGCTAGGGGCACAGAGCTAATTAGGCAGAGCAAGAGAGCAGAGACCCTTTGGCACCTCCTGAACCTTGTCGTTTTGGTGATCCGAATGGGAAATCACGGCCAAGGAGGAGCTTGGGGCGCTTGGGGGGCAGCCAGAACACCTGTGAAACCTGCTGGTCCAGGAGCTGCAGAACACTGAGCAGCGAGCACCACGACTCACCTCCTTCACTGTGCTGCTATCTCTATCTCTCTCTCTCCCCCCATACGGGCTAAACCTGAAGCAGTTTGGTGTCCACCGACCTGCTGGTCAGCTTCACTGTCGGGAAGCGCAGTGGAACAACGGTCCGGGGTAGCCGCCAGGTTCCGTCCGCTCGAGCCGTCAGCCACACTTTTTCTGAGGCTGAGAGCTGCAGACCCGGGCCCTGACTGGACGTACCTAAGGTAAGGTAATGTACGGAGGGGAACGCGTCTAAAGCTGGAGGCTTTGAGAACGACTGGACATCTCCCAAGCATCTACGATTGCGCAACACAAACTGAAGCGCATGCCTCCAATATGGTACGTCTTAATTCTGCAATTTACAAAAAAAAAAAAAAAAACTGCTAACAATCTCGTAGCCGCCAAAAACCGCAGACCAAACGAAAAAACGCGGTCGTCCTCCTAACGCGTCCAAGGCAAACGACGCGTCGATACACTCTCGCAGCGTCGCAGATAACTCGCCTAATGAGCTTGCCAACGACGATACCGAAGAGACACCAAAGCCCAAGCGCGGGAGACCGCCTAAACAAAAGAAGACAGAGCAAGGGCCGGAAGCCGAACCATCTCCTACCGCGGACGAATACAAGCCTCAGAAGCGGGGCAGACCACGTCGTGAGGAGGCCAGTGAGGAAGTAACGAAGGAGGTTGCTGAAGCTGCACGACCCAGCAGACGGAGTAAACCGGCCGAGGAAGGAAATGAGGATTCCCAGGAACAGGATCCCCTTTCGGCGGACCAACCGAGACGGAGCAAGACCGGCAGGAAAGCAGCAAAGGATGTGAACGAAGGTCAAGTTGAGGAGGCAGAGGCTAGTAATGCTGAGAAGAAGAAGCGTGGACGTCCGCCAAAATCGGTTGAAGTTCAAACTGTGGATGAGCTAGAACAAGAACAAGCAGTTCCTAAGAGGAAACGCGGTCGCCCGTCATTAAATACGGAGGCTATGGCCGAAGAACTAGAAGCTACTCCAGAGGACTCAAAACCCAAGAAGCAAGGCAGGAAACCAAAGGAGAAAATTACCGAGGTTGAAGAGCCTGCAGCCGAGGAAGAGGAGGTTGCCGAAACAGCCCCCAAGCGGAAACGCGGCCGGCCAGCGGTTGACACACAAGAACAGCCTTCCCCTGAGAGGGAAGCACCCTCTAAGAAGAAGCGCGGCCGTCCTTCTCTCCAGTCGCAGGATGACAGCCATGAGGCTTCACAAGAAACCACAAAGAAGTCTCGAAGACGAGAGCCCAAACCACAGTCCCCAGCCGAAGAGAAGGAAGAGGATGAGGAGGCAGCCGCGGAAAACCCAACCAAGAAGCGGCGAAAGAGGTCCTCACGAAACGAAGAACCCGAGGGACAAGAAGAACCTTCGCCCGACTCACAACGCCGTCGCAAAGGTCGTCCACGCAAATCAGATAACCCTCAAAGCCCAGAAGCAGAAGAGCAGGCTTCCAACAAACCCAAGAAATCCAGGAAGCGCCCCTCAGAAGCAGACGCATCAGAACAACAGCCAAAGAAACGTCGCAGGCGGACGTCCGACGAGCAGCAGCAATCTCGAGATGCTTCCGAATCGGCATTCCGTCGCCCGATCCCGAATTACCGTCACATCACTACACGCATCCGCCACATTCGGCACTCCAAAGTTGAGGAGAAATGGACTCCCCTAGCCCCCTCCTCCCTCTCTCTCATCTCCAACCTCCTCCGCGTCGCCGAACGTCCGATCCTCCAGCGCCTGCATGACAACGACAAGCGCTTCGAACCAGCCTCCAGGGCAATCCACCGCGTCACCAACCACCTCAACAAGAAATTCGCCCGCGGCATGCCCTTCCCCCCCGCCGGCCCATCCCGCGGCGGCGCCGGCAAGAGGCAGAACGAAGACAACGGCCGGCTGGAGGAGTTCGACTTTGAGCGCATCGTAGACAGCATCGCCGCCCTCGAGAAGCAGCTCGACCCCGCACTCCACGCCGTCCGGCTGCTCAAAGCCGAAAAGGAGTCCGAGGAGAAGGCCTTGGAGGATGATTACAAGTCGCTCGAGACGCTCCGCACCAACGCCAGGTCGGAGGCGAGGAACTACAAGGACAACCTCCGCAAGACGCACGTCCTCGTTCCCGAGCAGAGGAACGGCCCACGGCGCGACGGCGACTTTAAGTTCGTCCCCGACGAGAACGTGGGCGGAACTTTGTTCGAGGTAAGCCCACCCGCCCGTCTGCCGCCTTTCTGGAATCCCCACCACCCCCTTACCTCCCTCCCCCCTCCCCGCGGGTGGTTGACGCACGACACTGACTTGTTCGAACAGGACCTCGAGGACGAAGAGCTGCGCAAGCTAGCGGGCCAGGTCGGCAGCCATATGGAGACCATGCGCAACAACCTCCAGCAGATCGAGGGCGTCTTGCCGCAGATCGGACGAAGCAGGGCCGCGCTGCAGGATGTCCTGTTTAAGCACCTGGACCAGCAGAGCTACGAGAACGTCTTGTTCGGTTGAGGAATTTGTTTATGCTCCACGATGAATGGGAAACAGGGTTTCGGTCGGCATTGCAGTACGGAGTTTTGTCAGAGGCGTCGGCACACCATCGTAGACGCTGCTGAAGGACGGATGGAGTGATGGTTTTGGCATTAGTCTAGGAATTTCAGATCGCCGAATTATGACTACAGAGGCTGTCGTGAGTTTTTCACATTCTGATCTGTGTAAATACCCGGCCTTGCGCGGTAGAGACTGCAGCAACACGGTTATAGGTTCGTGAATGCAGCATTACATAGGCTAAATCACCCATCAAGGATGGCTCACCCCGACTGAGGTACCACTAAGAAACGTTTCCTATCTACCTATACGTTTGGGGATTATTCCGTCCGTCATCCATTATACCGTACAAAAATGTGACCCCATGCCCTTTGACTGTCTCTTCGAGACGTTCTCCAAGCCCCAAGACCACTTCGCTATTCATAACATGGTTGGTCCTCAGCGGGCATTATCATCGTTTGCCAAACTGTGAACGCGAGCTGCTCTGTGCCAAACAGCAGAAATAAACGCCAAAAAGTTCGGCTTCGATGTATTCGTGTTCCTGCTGGATGTTAGAAAGTGTACCAACAGCCTTATTAGAGAACCAATTACTTCGTCTTGCAGCTCAACTTGTGACCCAGGCCAGGAGAATCTGCTGGATGCTCTCTCTGGATACATGGAATCAAACTGGTTGGTTGGAAAACCTAGGTTGAAGCCTTCGTGATCGACTTCGACGTGCCAATGGGAACGTTGTCGTCCGTGTCCGAGTCAGGAGCGGGGCTGTTCGACATGCGACTGGCCGGCGTGACCCAATTCTCCGTGGTCGCGGTAGCCGAGCCGTCAGTCTGGGGAGCGACAAGATTGGCCGGGGTGACAGGGCGAATAGGAATGCCACTACTGCTCGCCTCAACGACGATCTCGTCGTTGTGAGTACTGGGGGCCGCGTCATCGGCGGAATCGTGTCTGGCATGCTTGGCCTCCTGGAGTTTGGTAGGCAGGATTGTGCTGAGAGACCTCTTCGACTCATGTTCCAACTCGGCTATGGCGAGAGCCGGATTGGTGGCCATCTTTGCGCGCTGGCTGCTCTTCATCGTCGCGATGCTCTCCTCTAAGGCCTCGAGGTCTTTGTATCCCTCCTTGGTCGGCAGGATCTCAAGCTCTGGGTACTCCAGCAGGGCAGGCTGCTTGCCTTTCGACTTGGACTGCACCATCTTGTTGAGGCTAGTCTTCATCGCCTTGCCCAGTTTCTTGGAGATAGACTGGGAGCTCTGCTTGATTTCCGTGTCCTGCTGTCTAGGGTCCTTGTCAGTGATCCAGTCTTGGTTTTCCTTCGGACCAAGAGCTGCGGCAAAGTCCTTGGGCTTTACATCATCTGCTAATCCGGCAGAGCCCGTACGCTCGTCTCGATCATGCGAAGCCCACTTTGACCAGGACGCGGGAGGGGTGGCCAGCTTTGGATGACCCGAACCCTAGCCGGTGCCAGCCGCCGCTTCATCCGTCTCTGCCTCTGGGGCCGCAAAAAGAACAATTGTCTCAGACGTAGGCAGACCCGTAGGCTTCAGAGACAATGAAGCGTCCACCGTAGTGTCATTGGGGTCAACAGAGGTCGCGCCCGGAGCTAAGAGAGTCTGTTCAGAGGTTAGCGATTTGCCTAGGCCGGCTGACTTGTCACGCTGATGCTGCTCGAGCTCGAAGGCCCGCTGCCAGACAATTGTGGCGCTCTCCTTCAGCGTAGGGGCAACGAAATCCTCGTCAGTGGAGATGGGTTGCATGTTAGATCTGATACTGAAGTTTGACAGCTTCTTGACATGGCCAGGACGCTTTGGAACTTCCAGAGACTCGGATGAAGTGTTCAATGGAGTAAGATTCGCAGTAGGCTGACTCCTCGACTTTCTATGACCCTTAGAGCCAGATGCAGTGCGGTGAAGCAAGATCTGGAGGAAGGAAGACTTGCGGCTATGGGGTTGAGGGCCGTTGGGTTTCTCAGCAGGACCTTCGTTCTGTTTCGCAAGCTTGGCATCTTCATCGGCGTGGGCAACCTCCTTGAGTGGGAGAGCGACTGAAGGGAGAGCTGGGTCCGAAGTTGAGTGCTTGCTGACGGCCGTTCGGTAGCTGTCGTCGGAGTGCTCAGGTCGGAGATTGTCAGGAACTGCTTTGAGGTTAGCAATATACAAAGCAGAAACCACGTTAAATAGCGTACCACTGAACGGAGACAACTCGAGACCTTTGAAGCTTTCGAGGATGTAACGGCCGTTCTCGTCGCTGCTTGCGTCCTTCGAGGTCGAGGGCGAAGATGTGTTCCGAGTCGAGGAGTAGACCGAAGACGAAGGATGCTGAGACGTCTGCAAGATTACATTGAAGCTAGACTTCTCCCTTTCATCTTTGGTAGTGGTAGCGGAACAAAGGTCTTGACCTGTGATATGACCTTCGCGGGACTCCTGCGAGGTGCCAAGCTGTTGCTGGCCTCTCTCGATGGTGTTCTGAGAAAAGTTGTTTGCAGCGCGCTCCTGGCACCGGGCACTCTCCTCTTCCGCCTCGCGAATCATGCGATCCATCTCGTCTTCCATTTCCAAATTCATTGCCAAAGCATTCTCAAGTTCAGTAGGGGGATCCTGAGAGCTACAGGCAGCCTTGATAGTCAGTTGGCCAGAGGTTCCTGAACTGGCTAGGGTAGCAGAAGTCAAGGCTTTGGAGTCCATCTCGTCGTCATGACCAGGGTGGTTTTGCGCAATATCTGGTCTAATCTCACCAGGCGCAAGCTCGCTTTGGGCTGGCACTTCGCTTGCGGTAACTGAGTTCTCTGGAGAGCTGGGCTTCTGAGAAAGCAACCAAACTCCCAAAGCACTTCCATCCTGAGACTGCGAGGACTCTGAAGCGTGTGATCGATCAGAGGCAATGGCAACGTCAGATACTTTCTCAGGCAGCACATTGTCTTGGGCGACGTTCTTGTTTCCCGACTCGTCAGATTGGCGCTGACTCTCGGAGACGTTCCCGTGATGAGTCTCGCAAATGTCCTGGGCAGATCCTGTGGCGTCATCTTCGGCGTGGATAGTGAAAATGCTCTGACTGTCGCGTTGAGTATTGCCCTGAGAAAGTTCCCAAGTTCTGAGAGAGGCATCATCCTGATCGTCGGGAGCGTGCTTGGCAACGATGACGGGGGGAGGGGGGATGATGGGCAACGATGGTCGCTCTTGGAGGACAGCCGACACTTTGGAGCTGGTCTCTGGCTTAGGGCAGCTCTTGCGTCGACGACCGTCGGTGTCATGATCAGTGGGGTCAGTCTTGAGCGTCGCGACAGGCAGCTTTGCGTTCTTGGGGCGAGCGGGGGGGTGAGGATAGTCCACATTCTTGAGAGAACTGGCAGACGCGACGGAAAATTCGACTTTAGCTCGGGGACCGCTGTAGGAGCAGTCTTTGTGATCCTCTGGGTCCTCGATAACCGTTTCCAACTCATAGACTATGTTACTTCCACGAGTGGATGCGCAAGAACTCGGAGGCCGAGGACTGATACTCTCGCTCTTACTGATATCCACCTCAGCCTGAAGCCTTGCTATCGAGTTGCGTCTCACTTCAGCACGATAGGCCGCTGCATGGGCATTCCGTTCGGCCTCTTTTCTGCGCTGTCTGATTTCATCGGGATGCAGCTTAACCTGATTGGCAGACGCGCGCTTTTTGCTGTCGAGCTTCTTGTCGTCCTGGGATAGTCTTCGAGCCAGGGTGCGAACTGCTCCAGCAGCGCCACTGCTCGACTTGGGCGCGCGCAAGTCATCGTCGGAGTCAGAATCGTAATCCACGCCGATCGGGTCAACGAGAAACGACTCAGGGGTACGTGCCTGTGAACGAGACGAGGCAAGGGAGCCGGTGGTGTTGTTCCTAGTAATCCAGTGGTCGAAGTCGTAATTACCGCCAGCTAACTTCGCGGGCTGCGGTATCTGGATAGTCATTGGGACTGCGGCGGGCTTCGGCTTCGGCAACTCGCTGACTGCCACATCTTCGAGGTTCTCGTCGGCCGACTTGTGGAAAACGGGGAAACAGCAAAACTTGCCCATCTCTGCTGATTTCTGACCGTCCTTGCGCTGATGTTTATCTCCAAACGAGGGTGAGGTGGTGATAATCGGAGGGGTAGCAAAATACCGAATTCCAATCCAAGAAGCTGCTCAGGGACCCAAGAGGGAGGAGATATGATGCAAAAGATAGGGTTGATGAGCGAGCGAAAAGAGCATCTATGCTGGCCAAGGTGCCAAAATAGTGTTGTCGAAAGCTTGGCGAGATTTTGCCTGGGGGATGGATGAGGCAGAAGGGGTGACAGAGGGAAAACTCTTCAGCCAAGGTAGTGAGGTGCTAAGGCAGCTTGACGATGTCATACCTTGGCCCTGGTGGGTGAAAAGAGCGAGAGCCCCTGAGAGTTCCTTCTCGATGGCTTCACTTTCCACAGCTGGCAGTCACCAGGGGCGACAGCAACCCAGCGAGTCAGCACCAATGGCAGTTGCCAGCCCTTAAAGGCGCTCATCCTCCTCCAGCCCTAATGCTTTGCGGCTGGTGAAAGTGCGTGTCAAAGACATTGCAGCACCCGTGAGCCATCCTTCCCTTTCATCAGCACTTGCTCTGACATCCCATGACCTGCTGCCTTCTCCGACACTATTTCAACTGGCGCGCTGGTGTTGGGACAACTCCTTGTGTGTTTGAACATCAGTACTCGCATTTGCAACATGAAGTAGGTAGTTGAAACAGATGTTGTAAATTTGGAACAGTCTTGAGGAGCGGTTGAGAAAGAGACAGGGCTTGACAATGACCGTCAAAAGCCTCTAGTTAATGTTGGTCTCTTGAATGTGTAATGCAGATGTGAACATTCGATTCGAGTCAATCCCGGCACATGAAGCCAAGTTATTCGAGCATATCCATTGGAGCGTTGTTGCGAACAAAACTTAGGAAGCGCGGGCTGTGCTGACGAACATCTGGGTTGTTTACCTCGAGCCTGTGAAACTGCAAATTGGAGCCCGATAACTGGTATTTGTAGCATTGCTGTTGGAACCGACGTGGTTAAGATTCAGATCCAACAAGGACCATTCAAGAACGCTGTTGATGAGCATATCCAAAGCCTTTGAGCTGGAAGAGTAGAACAAGAGGCTGGAACGGGAAATTGAAGCTCGTTGACGTGAAGACTTCTCGCAGTTGAGTTGAGTTGACGTTAAAACATAGGCCTTGCCAAAAGAGTTGTTTGGAGGCATGAAACGTTGTTGGAACAAGGCTTTCGGGAAAGAGCTAAGAGCTGAGCGGGAAGGCGGCTAACTGTGTACCACCTTGCTGCTCTATATTGAAGAAAAGCGAGTTTTGTTATTAAACGTGAACCGAAGTATGAAAGTACTTTGGCATTCATTGAGACTTCTCAACAATGTAATCAAGTGGAAGCGGCAAGATGAGATGGTCCGCACATATAATACCGAAGGCCTGAGAAGAACTTTCTCGTCCTAGTTAGTACGCGAATCCAGAGTAATTTGAACACGACTTTTGATTTCCATTCTGCCTGGAAAGTGACCCAGAGACATGGGTGTCCACAGTCAACGTCGTCCGTCGATGAGGTCAGCAACAGAGCCTCTCGTGTGGACCACACAGAGAAGAAAGCCCGAGGCTGACTTCAGCCCATGGAGACGCAGCCACCCGTCTGCCCTACAGGGACGCATTGCGAACCTGGTGGCGCAGTACCACTTGGCTTTTGGGCGCTTGTTAGTCTTCACGGCATCGCGGACTCGATGCGCGACCAAAAAGAAAACCAGTTCCCAAAATAAAGTACCGTGGTCTAGACTCCTTTCATCCTTCAGTTCAGACTCCTGATTGTGTGTTCGTTCAGTCGATCTCGAGGCTGCAGCGAACTTGGGATGCAGCGGTCGGGGGTCTATGGGGAAAACGGAGCATCCGCATAAAATTTGGCGACAGGGTTCGTTCGGGTAAGCGACCGATTGTGTGCAAACAAGACGAGGGTGCCAGATAGGAGTCTCCCCTCTAGGACAATCCAAGCCTCCCCCGAGAAGGAGGAGGCGGCGGCGACAGGGAGCTGCGGTGTTTTGCAACGGCTGCGACGGCCTGGATCGCCTGGTCGGGCGACCTTTTCGATTAATGCGTGAGATGCTATCGAGACATCAGATTGGGGAGAAGGCATGTACGATCGAATACGACAGCTGTGAGATGCGGTGTGGAGGCAGGCAACCAGCAGTGTCGAGAAGAAGCAAAAATGAGGCGGGGTTGTGAAGTCGATGGCGGCGACGACAACGGCGGGGCAGGTTCGACTATCGCCCGGACGCAATACGATATCTGAGGGGAACGAGCAGATAGACAATCGCGTATATCTCGGGCAATTGCGCCTTGTAAGCGGACTTCATTTCAAGTCCCCTTCCCCTCCCCAGATGAAGTCACGATAGCGGCGCATCTAGGCCAGCGAAAGGAGACAAGCACCAAGAGTAGTAGCTGGGCCGTGTTCCGATATCAGACGGGGTGAAGGACTCAGACGTGACGACTCATCTGTCAATCAAATTGATCAATCGACATGAGGCATTGGCTGCCGATACGCCCGACACGAAAGGGAAGTGTAATATGAATCCTTTTATCAAGGCGGCCCGGGGTGTTCAGGTGTTAGTATCCAGGAGGGCAATTTCCAGCGCGAATTATCTGCGAGATTAATCACAACCCCTTCAACCGTCCAACGTGAGCAGACGGCAGTAAGAAGAAATCTGCAGATCTTAGGTGAGGTCGGGTCAGGACTAGAGAGGGATTGGAATTGCCGGGAATTCGGGAGAGGTTCTTTATCGTTCATTTAACCAAGTGGGTGAGGTACGGGAGGTTAGCTGAAAGACGGCGGGCGAAAATAGGTGGTGAGCTGGACGTCTGGAGACGACCCCATCGTGGACATAATCTCAACACAATCAGTCTGCGACAGCACTTCTGGGGCAAACCCTGAGGAGAAGAGGGGGGGATTTGTTGATTCAACGACCCCTGCACACGTCGCCGACGGGTCATGGCAACCTCTTTGACGGATCAAGTGATTGCTCCGGCGGAGAGGGATTTTATGGCAGTTCTGCGAGGATGTTGACTTGGAAGAGGTCCTGTCCATTGTTCCATTGTTGAGGAAAAAAAAGGAAAGAAAGGCCCCCATATCGATGGAGTCGGGAGATGAGGACCGAGAGGACGAGAGACAGAGACAGAAAAAAAGGGGATCTCCTCGAAGGGTCTGAAACGGCCACTTTCGGGGGTTCAATGCTCGGCCATGAGCCAAAGGTGTGAGTGTGGCTTGCTGGGCAACGATGACCTGGATGAGCCGGTGCTGTCAGCGACTCTGTCCCGTCTGATGATGTCCAATTTCCATCAGATCATCCCGCCGTTTCCATCTCACGTTTCCCTTGGTTGGCTGTCACTAGCCAGGGCCATCCCAGGTTTCAGCCAGTGCCAGTCAGTTAGTCGCACGAAGAGGCTGGTAAGAGGTACAATTATTCAGCAATCATTTTCTTATGTTCCCTAAGTATCATCAGACTAGGCCAGCTGAAGACGTGAGCTTTGAAAGTCGGGGAAAATCGAAAGTCAATTAGATTCCCTCTCAAGGGCATCATGAGACGAAAACCAACAACTCAGCCCTGGAAATCGGGGGGAAACAAAAGAAAAAGTCAAAACAACTCACGTCAGAAAGCCTGGACCGCCCTCCATCTCGATCAGCACTGACGATCATGGAGAACGGAGATTTCTCGACTCCACGGCTTATGTCTTGGCTCTTTCTGCGTCTCTTTCGTGGGCAGGCGGGAAGCATAGAGGTTGTATCCAGCCAGAACGACTCGCAGCCGAGGGGAATAAACGAGAAGTGCACGCGGCGCGCAGCGTCACACCGATGAACGATTCCAGGGCCACCCCCGAGAGCGGCGCCATCGTCAAAGGGGGCCGAGGGGCTGAGCGCAGGCTCCATGCTGGTCGGTGCCAGCGCCACTGCGACGCAGTTCCTGGCTAGAGCAAGGTACCCGACCTGCTCTCCCGTGCTTAGCAGCGCCTGATGACGCAGCCGAACTAACTGTAATTCCCGGTCCCCTAGCCAAGGTACCAGACCCGGGGGGGACAGACGAACACAACATCAACGTGAACATGCTGATTAATAGCATAGACAGGCTTCCTCGGACTATTGCCGACAGATAGATGAATAAGACGCGATGTATAACTTCCATAATGACTCGATACCGGCTTCCGCACTTATGCCGGACTGTATCAACATGGCCGAGGCGCGAGGCACGGGGTGTTGACTCTTGAGGGGCACTAATACGATATGAAATACTGCAGTCTGTAAAGACGATGAGAGGCATATCGAGCGATGCCGCAAATGGAGATAGGGGCATCAACGGCGTCATAGGATCGACTGGCTACCGCCGCGTCGCAGATGTTTCTGGTGGGCGTTAAGCAAGCCACCGGCATGCGCTGGCTGTGAACCCCCCTCCTCCTTGAGACTTTCCTGCACCCGTCACTCTATCATCTCACACACGTCTTGATGCGCAGGGTCAAAACGGTCAGACTAAGGTAAAGTAAGTTAAGTTCGTGCCTAAATAACGCTTTTTTGAGGGGGGGAGGGGGGCAGGGCGCGCTACGATGCGACGAGAGACAGACGTCAAGCAGGCGGTCGTCCGGCTAAGCGGCAGCTTTCATTCTATGTAGGTGTTGTTGGCTCTTTTTAATTTTGGTTGGCGCCGGGATGAGACGTTGCCGCCAGCCGTTATTGTTGGCGCTGGTGGGGGGGTACTAGGGAGTAAAGAGTGAATAATGAGGGTGGCTGGTCTGGTAGCCATGGAAGCGATTGCACATCACGGGACGGCGAAAAGTGAGGTCTTGATGATGAAGCTGTGTTCGTACTTTCAAGACATGTACCATCGCGTTGCACGCAGGTTCTGTCGGTGAGGCAATACGGGCTCAGCTCTCAGGCCGGGACGATGCTCACTCACCTATCCTTTGCAGATGCGCGCACAGATTCGGCTGCAGCCTGCATACGAGCGAGCGCACATGTTTGTGCCACTGTTGCCATCCGAATCATCGGACCTTGAGAAAAAATAGGGCTCGAGGGGCCCGGCTCGGACATGGCAACGGACCATCTCCACAACAAACCTGCTGAGGTGTTTGTTTTCGCGATGTGATAACGAAAATGAGAGCGAGTCAGACGTACGAATGAGTGGTGAGCTGACAGTGAGACGTGAGTTGAGACTCGAACGAAAGAGGCGTGGTGTCCATCTTTCACCCGCGCGCGCGCGGTGATCATCAGAGGATCCACCGGCAAGCTGCAGAGAAGGTCGATGGATCAATGAAAGGATGCGTGTTGCTGGCGTTCCCGGCTGCCAAAATGTCATGCAACATCGCTGATTTTTTACTTCCTTTTTTTTTCTACCGCGGAGGCTCAGGGGTGCTGAGATCTGGAGCTGGGGTTCGGCTCCTGGGTGGGTGGGTAGGATGGATCAGATGATTGGTCACGCTTGTGTTTCACCTACTGGCGGTACCTGCATGAGGAGCGAATGGGGGCTAGTCCCGACAGGGGCTGGCAGTCCTGGCAACTGGCGACGCCGGTCATTCAGCTGGCGCGAGCTGCGGTGACAGATGCAAACACATGTCCGACCCAGGTACCTCCCAGCTGGCCCCGGGCCGGGATCGCCTTACTGATTTGTGAGGAAACGACTGCTGTGGTAAAGGGGGTTCAACTCAAATCAACTCACTCAGTCTTAATCTCATTTCATCTCATCTCTTCTCTTCTCACCCGCAAAGTCCCCTCCAGTTTTGCAACCTTATTCACCATGCGTGTGCTCCCGCCCAACACCACTTTTGTCGAAGGCGTGCCGTCGTCACCGGCGCAGGTGGGGCCCGGTCACTCCTGGATTTAATGAGGAGGGCTCCGTCTGTGGGTTGAGAAGGCGGCTTCATCTCTCGTCCCATGCGAGGGCTGTGCGTTGCGTTGCGGCCATCGTCTCTTGGGACTGGGTTAGCTTCCATTGTTGGATTGGTTTCCTTCCTAAAAGTGCAAGCACCACACCAGTGGCACCCACGCAGGCGCTTCCCGACTTCCTTTTACTCGCCTGCCATTCATGTTCCTGTTCCTGTTCCTGTTCCTGTTCCTGCTCCTGAATATTGATCCTTGCATATTGTAAGCTGCGATGCTGCCACGCCCCCTGCCCCATGGCTGGTGTGTTCCTTTCCCACCGCATCCACGGTCGTCCTCGTCTTGCGTTTCTTGGTGCCATCTCGCCCTCCTTCCTCTCTTGCTCGGTGCGGACTAGGCCCATTGCCTCTACAGAGTACCCTGTTGGCGTCTTCGTCTCTTCTACCTGCCTGCCTTCTCGATCCATGTCATTCCATGCGTGCCAAGCAAGCGTTTGGCCCTGTTCGGTCCACCCCTAATGCACTCGCGTGAGGTGTGCCTGGCTCCCGCTCACAACCATCACATCCAACGATCCATCCAACGGTGCGAGTGGCCTCGGCCGGACCCTGGACCTGCAATTCCAAAAGTCCATCGACTCTTGTCAGGGTTGAGATCCCAATCCACAAGTACAGTTCCACCGTCCACGTCCGCGCCCCCTTCCCCCTTCTCAAGTTCTCATCCCCCTCCCCCATGTCCAAATCCACCAGATGCTCCACAGGCTAAAAGGTCTCTGACCTCTTCCTCTCCTTTCTACATATCTACCTTTCTTTCTCCCCTTTACCGCGCTTTTTGCTCTTTTCTCTACTCTCCACAGTCTTTCGTTGTTAGTCTTCGGACACATTCCATTCCTTGACTACCAACTGACGCTCACTATCGAGTATCCCATTCGTTCTTTTTGCGCAACTGAGTCTTGCAGCCACTACCTTTGAACCATCGCGAAATTGATCTTTCGCCCCTTTCACGAACCCTCGAAACCGAACAATCCCGTCTACCTTCTGTGTGTGGAGATATCAAAACACCTGAGAATCCAAACTATCAAAATGAGGTCTACCATTGCCGCCGTCGGCCTCATGGCCTCCCTCGCCAGCGCCAGCGCTCACCAGCCCCGCCACTTCCACTGGCGCCGCGACAACTCCACCGCTTCCGCCGCCCCCGGCTTCACCACCCTCACCGTCGAGATCACCGAGCTTGCTACCGTTACATCTTGCGCTCCTACCATCACCAACTGCCCTGCCCGCAACGCTACCGTCACCAACATCGTCCGCCTGACCGAGATCGTCTGCCCCATTACCGAGGCCGCGAGCATCTCGAAGTCCATCATCAATCAGCACTCCACCGGCAGCCTGCCAGGCACTACCCGCACTGCTCCCGTCGTCTCTGCCACCCCTACCGCCCCTGCCGTTTCTCTGACCACCGGCGGCGGTGTCCCCGGTGCTGGAGTCCCCTCGCAGACCAACTCTGCTCAGGACCCCACCGTCACCAGCCCCCCTGGCTCCGGCGACGACGACGACGATGACTGCCCTGCCGACGGCGAGGTCGATACCACCGTCACCGATATCGTCAGCACCAGGGTCGTCACCATGACCATCGGCAAGGGCTCCACCGCCTCCGTCATCACCACTACCGTCCCTACCACCACTCAGTCCACAGTCCTCATCACCAAGCCCGTCCCCTCCGCCTCCGTACCCGCTGGCGGCTCTGTCACTGGTGCCATTGCTTCTGAGGAGCCTACCACCACCGTCACTGCCACCTCTACTGGCACCCGCACTGTTACCATCAAGCGCCCCGGTCCCTCTGGTACCTCCGGCTCTGGTTCTGGCGGCGAGTGCTCATGCCCCGCTGTCACCGTCGTCACCGCGCCTGCCTCTACCGTTTACGTTACCATTGGCGGTGCTTCATCTACCCCTACCGCTGCCGCCAGCTCTGGCAACGGATCCGGCTCTGGCTCTGGCAATGGTGCTTCTTCTACCCCCACCGCTGCCGCCAGCTCTGGCAACGGTGTTTCTGAGCCCAGCAAGACCGCCTCTGCCCAGAACCCTGCTACGACCGAGGACGCTGGAGATGACGACGATGATTGCCCCGCCGATGAGGATGTCGTCACCCTCTCTACCACCGTCACTGTTGCTCCCTTCCCTACCAATGGCACCGCCCCCAGCTCCGGCAGCGCTAAGCCCACAGGCGCTCCGGCCTACCGCCGCTCCGACAAGCTATTCTAAAGTGTTTGATGTAGATTCCCCCCCAAAGCATGTCAAGTTTTATCATATTTATGAGAAGAATCTATGATTCATGAGCAAACACATTATTATCCTTCTCATCAATTTGTCTTATACACAAATTCTTCTGGTGCGGTCGTTGAAAAACAAAGCCGAGGTTTTCTTCTGTGTACAAACATGTCTTCCCACAAGAATCAGGGGGATACACAGGATTAAAATCTCGCTTTTGATTTTTTTCGGTCCGCTTGCAAGGCATTTAGAGGCTGTATCAGAAACGCGGACAACACAAGGCGAGTCCGGGTGTTTTCTTGGTTATCAAGCATTTGTTTTTTTCTTGAATTCCACAAGTGGGTGGGATGGGCTAGCATGTTTTGCATTTGGCGCGTCGTTCAATGCAGCGAGGGTCGTTCTCCGGGTGCGATATTTGTTATCGATTTCTGCGACGACACAAAGTTCGTGTTGCAGATGAGAAGAAAATCCAGAACAATTTCAGTTCAATGTGTACATATCCTTTCTTACATCAATGGGGATGAGGTTTGGTGAAATTTGCGCTTCCCGCTGGATGAATGAGAACATCTGTTGAAAGTTGACTTGAGGTACCAGGTGATGTGGTTGGATGTGTGTAGTCGTCTTAAGGTGAACATGAGACGAACCTTGTCTTGTTTTGAGGAATGTTATTCGTCTCATGTTTTTGAGGATCATTGTCTGTGCTGCAGCGTCGTCTGTCTGCCTTTGGATCAAACACACTCCACCCATTTTAGTAGGGCAGCATGGTTGACGGACCTTATCTCGACAACTGTGGTAGGTTTATGAGAGTCTTTTTTTTCTTCTTTTTTTCCATTGTCGTGATGCTTTCATGGAACCATCACATATTCGGCCCCCTCGTCGTCGTTTCATTCTTCCCTGCCAGCGACGACTGTCTCGGTCCCGGAATTGCTCTTATTCGTTCCTTCGTGTCCCTGCGTTTTGGAGTATCCTCACACAGTCGATGAGCTGCCGCTCGTGTCCGTTCCCGAGAAGTACGCTTCATGCCCCCCTTTACATAATCGGTGCGAATCTCGCATGTCCAAAGTTCTGAAACAACCCCCTCCTTCTCTCCTAAACCTCCTCCTCCTTCCTCGGAGAACCCCTCCTCGCCTCCTCTCTCCGCCTCTGCTCCTCGATCTTCCTCTCCATATCCTCCTTCCTCTCCCTCAACGCGATGCAAAACCTCGACCCGGCCCGGATCCGTTCGCCCTTCCAGATGAACACGAACGGGATGACGCACATGACGGCGCTGAGCCCGCCGAGGAGACTACACGCGCCCGCGATCCCCAGCCTCTCGAACATGGGCGTCGTCGCCAGGGGCAGCACGACGGCGACGAGGGAGCGGCTGGTCGAGGCGGCCGCGTTGGCGGAGGCCGCAAAGACCTCGTACGCGTCGGTGAGGTAGTTGAGCAGCGCGATGAAGATGAGCATGAAGCCCGCGCCGAAGGGCAGGCCGGCGAGCATGGGAACCGCAAAGGTCACGTCCTCCCGCGACGACCAGCCCAGCCAGAAGAGGGAAGCGAAAAAGAGCGGGCCGCCGACGCAGGCGAGCGGGAGACGGCGGTATTCTTCCTGCTTGGCCCACGTGCGTCCGTCCTGCTGCGCGCGCAGGTGGAACCGTTCCCAGCCGAAGAACACCGGCACGGCGAGGAGGGCGCCGCCGCCTATGGGCAGATACGCGAGCCCGGAGACCCCAGGAGACAGGCCGTAGAGGTTCTGGAAGATGATGGGGAAGGCTTGGAAGGACATGTAGAAGATTGTGTAGACGAGGGCGAGGTAGGCGCAGGTGCAGCTCACGATGGGCTCGAAGATGAGCATGCGCACGGGGCGGGTGAGGACTATGGTTGCGATGTGTTTCAGGTCTTTGGATTCGAGTTCGGAGGGCGCGACGACGGTGGAGGCGAGGGAGGGGCTTGAGGCACGCATCTTTCGGGCACGGCGGGCGAGGAGGACGGGCGTGTAGGTTTCTGGGAGAAGAAGGATGGGGATCAGGGTTGCGCCGGCGTAGATGAGGGCGATCCAGAAGCTCCAGCGCCAGCCTATGGTTGGGGAGCAGAAGCCCGAGACTATGGGGGCGAAGAGGGGGCCGAACGTTGTTGTCTGAGCTTCGTTAGCGGGGGTTGAAGGGCAGAGAAGATTGCGAGCGAGACTTACGACCATGAAGGCTGTCATTGCGCGGCCGCGGGTCTCGTGGTTGCCGTAGATGTCGGCGAGGATTCCTGTTACGATTGCGATTGGAGAGCTGGCGAAGACGCCGGTGAAGAGTCTAAATACCAGCAGAGACGGCCAGTTGGGTGCCAAAGCGCAGGCCATGGTCCATATCGTGAACAGGATGAAGGTGACGACGGTTAGGATGCGTCTGCCAATGTGTTCTGATAAAGGTCCCCATAGGACTGGCCCCAAACACTTGGATATTGTTAGTTTGCGAACATGTTCCTGATGATAGAGGGTGATAGAGGTGATGGTTTCCATACATAGCCGATGAGGTAGACGGAGATAGGTAGAACTTGTTGTGGCTGGCTTGTGACTCCCCATTCAGACGTGATGAAGGGGATGGCATTCGAAGGAAGTGCTGAGCCCAAGGTGCTGTTGATGACTTGCAACATGGTCAAGCAGAGAATAAGGAACTTCTTGGTCTGGGATATGTCAGTTATCGATCTGCCTGTGTCGAGTTGCCGGCTCCTGACCTGTGACCAGTTGTATGGATTTTCTGGGTCGCCATCTTCCCATGAGACAATGGTTCTCTCGTTCTCCTCACTCGACGAACTCGAGTTGGTGCCCTTCTCATCGAGCCCTTGCTCCCCACAGCGGGAGTCGTATCTAATGCGGGCGTCATCTTCGTCTATCTTTTTCACAGTTTCTGTCAAGGATGAACGGTTGCCTGGCGGAGTTAGAATGAAAAGCAGATTCAGATTCATGAAATTTTCTCACGTTGAAGAGGCGACAGCTGCCTTTCTACGTCTTCTTCCAGATCGCTGATTGTCATCACGAACCGGTGGCATATGCCCAATCTCTTGGCAGGCACCTTGGCTATGGGTTGGGGTTTTCACATTGGAGGCACTGAGGGGAAGGGCAAATGGGAATTATAAGTTGCATACTGATGAATAATGGCTGCAAAGACATAGGCAGGGCCGAAGATCGGGTGTTGCGCATGCTGCATGGGGCCGAGGAGCTGATCACCCTGAGACCGTCTAGGCTTTGTTCCCACCACCTTTTGAGATTTTACAGCAGCCGAGGGTTGGTGCATCGCGACTGGGCCGGACGTAGCAGAGGGCACGCCTGAATTATCCCCGTCATCGCTGACGGAATTGGGGTGGACTAGCTGGGCGTCAAGAGGGCGGGCGCTCATTGGATCATCGATGGCATCGGAGCCGAATCGCAGCCCAATCGCAGCCCCACTTGGTCGGCGACGTGTTAACCGGCCGCGTGGGTGGAGGTTCTTTTCCGGCGTATGTCCGGCCTGCAACCCCTCTATCTGGCGGTCATTCGGCATTTTCTGTGAGTAGCGCAATCGAGTTGCGTTGGTTTGAAATGGCCTAGCTCGGTCCATGCCGTCACACTCGAGACCCGGGCTAGAACATGCAGCTGTCCTAGGTTTGCCTTTCGTAGAAGCGGTTGAGCTTCTGGCCAGGTTTTCAAGCTTGGTCTTGGCGGCGTGTCTGTCCATCGACTGCATGTTCTTCCTAGAGCGGTGTGGTCGAGTAGCTCCCTCTGGTGCTTCATTTCAGGTGTTTCTGGATCGGTTGATTCATGATGCGTCGAGGCAGGTGGTCGTCCACATTATGATTGATTCATGTCTCGAGGTTGATGCTCTTCCCGAATCTGGCGTACAGCTCGACCTTGAGTTGGGTCATTTCCTCCTTGATAGTCTCCAATTTGGATTCCAACTGCTCAACCTCCTCCTCGATCTTGGACGAATCCTTCTCGAGCATCTCTAGCGCCTGGGGTTGCGGGACGTGGAAGTAGGCGTCGCCAATCTTGTATCTGTTCGCCGCGGGTCAGCTCGGTTTGGTCGTCGGGTATTGGGAGGGCCGGGTGCATACGGTATGGCCTCGTCCTCGTCGGCGAGCTCCAGTTCTGTGCTGAGGTCGTCGAGCTCTTCCTTCTCCTTCTGCGCGCACCAGTCATGTTAGCGGAGGTCGCTGGCACAGCGAAACGGCGGTACTTGCGTTCTTCTTCTTCAACTCCTCCTCGATGCCGAGCTCGCGCGAGTGCAGACGGCTGAACTTGTTGATCTTGTCTTGGTCCTCTCTCCTGACCTCGACTTCGTCTCCCATGGCCTCCTCATCGGCTTTGCTGAGCTGTAGAGAATATCGTTAGCCAGAACTCAAGCTGTTTCATGTGCGACTGAGATTACCATGCGTCTTGACAGCATTTTGGCGGTTGTGATGTGACTTTTCGGGATCGAAAGGCGTCGTCGACACAGCTGGCGATTGACGACTGGCGCCAGAGCTCAAAAAGCTCAGAAGGAGGGTCACAGTAATTGTGCACAGTGCGGAGGGGTCCCGGGCCTCAGGTATCTTCACCTCGGGAACTGCCGCCTCCAAACGAAACAAAGCCAGCTCCGCCCCCCACCTCGGACCGTCACACCGAACCCGCGACAGGAGTTTTACTGAGCTATCTCGAACGTCGCCTACACCATACTTGTTATCAACACTTGCGCAACGCCTTTGGCTGCAAGTTTTCGCCATGGCGCCTGGACAGAAGGCGTACCCGCGCGGTACGGTCAAAAAGATTGTCAAAGCCCATTCGAATTGCAATCTTAGCAAGAACGTGGATGTTATGGTCTGTCCATTCTTCGGACGCGTCTTGACGCGTCGCTGACTGTCTTCTAGGTCTATCTCGACTATGTTCTCTTCATGCAGACGTCAGTTTATGGTTGTTGATCTGATCTCGTCCACAAGACTCACGAATTCGGATAGGCTTATCAAGGAGGCGGCGATCGAGTCCAAGAAGTCCGGGGAAAGAGGAATCACAGCTAGAAGTGTGAAGAAAGTGACCGCCGTAAGCCATACACGCAATCATCCATGACCTAACGGTGGCCAAAAGCTGATGATATTCTTGATAGGACACTTTGGTCAAGTTCAAGGGCTGAACTGCCAACCTACCGATCGCGAACCGCTGCCCGACTCATTCCATGGAAACGTGCTCTTTCGACCGACCTAGCCCCAATACCAATTAGCATAATTCAGTCTACACCTGCCAGCATTCAGGTGGCGGCACTGGATTGTCTTGCGAAGTTTCGCAATTTGTTGGTGGGTGATTTGACATAAGATGTGGGAAGCGACAATCATTGTCCTGCTGGAGAAAACGGAGGCACGTAGCTCCGTTTGGCTACATGGAATAAGCTGCTTGTCCTGAATACGCGGCGTATCCGGGTGGCCGTTTGCCTCATTCTCCGGGGGATTGCATCGATTAACCATTACGCATTCCGAGGACAGAACGTCTGAGGGTCGGTTCGTCTGAACAGTGACCGAGTTTGGATGGTTACAATGTATGGACTTTCGGAATCAGGCCGTTGTTGATGCACTCAGTGATTGGAAGACTCGCGCGTTCGTAGCCAGCAAACGCTGCAGCAAGCATTCCTAGCCACTGAATGAGCGGCAGGCGCAAATTAATGCGGGGGATTAGCGCTCAAGTATTTGAACGGATACCTTAGTTGGTTATGTTAGCTCAGCACTTACGAGGCGTAAATGCCCTGTCTCGTACGTCATTCAATTGAGCTCGCAAGGGTGCGCAATACTGTACCTACCTAGATTCATCTGTCCCAGTATTTTCATTCGGCACCTAAGACTGCATCTCCCTAAACAAATACCACCAAAAAAACCTCATCCGATACCTAGTCTGATATTTGCTGCTGAAACCAGACGTCCGTGTGCGGTCTTGGTACTTAGTTGTTGTATCTTTTCTTCCCTTTAGTTCTAGAACCCAAGCTGGGAACAGTGGATGCAGGGCGTACCTTAGGTAGTTAGGGAAGGAGTCAGCAGCCGGCGGGCGGGCAGGGGTTCTGTCGGCTCCTGGATCCACTTGACCTCACCGGGAAGGTACGGCCTTCGGCAGAGACCTACCTACATACCTGTACTGAGTCCTGACTGGCCTCAATGCTGAGTTACCTTAGCTTTTCCGCATCATCTTTCGCGAACATATTGTCCCGAACACAAATCCTGCACCCTCTCCAGCTTCACCTCTGACCTGCCTCTCTTATCTCCCATCAAAAACCCTCCACCCTAAGCATCTCTTCCGATCCTAGGGCCTTCTTCGTACCATCACGCATCACCCACTTCGTTTATCTGTGTCACCTGCACACCTACTGCCGTACCTGGCTAAGGTACCACGTCACCCGGAAAAAACTCCTACCAAAACTCACGCGACCCCAACTGTGTTGTTGACTGCGCTCCTCCCACAGCTTCAACATGGCCGCCTCTATCGTTCAGAACCCCGTGGTGCAAACCGAATCCAAGTCGGCCAAGAAAAAGAAGGCCAAGGCTGCTGCTGAGCGCACTGAGTCTCCTGCTCCCACTGCTTCTCCCGCCCCCGAGAGGGCTGACGGCTCCGATGAGTCCGGCGAGAGCCCCTACGTTCGCGAGCTTCAGAAGTACGACCCTAGCCATCAATTGATGCTTCCCTGTGCCCTGGAAGCTTTTCCCGCTAACCCAGGCTCGATAGGAACATCCGCAACACCAACAAGAAGCTTGTTCGTTACCTTTTACCCCTCTCCCCGCCAAGCACCAGCGCTAACAAGCTGTGATCTCACAGACCAACGCTTCCAAGATCGACAACCTGATCGCCGAGAACACTGGCAAGACCCTGGATGAGCTCGTGGCGTCGCGCATTATCAATGCCGACCAGAAGGCTCAGTACCTGAAGAAGCCAGCCCTGCAGGCTCAGATTCAACAATACGAGGAGCAGCTTGCTCAGTACAAGAAGATCGATCAGGAGTACCGCACCCGCGCAGCATCCCAGAAAGCAGAGCTTGAAAAGGCGTTCGCCGATAAACTGGAGAAGGAGAAGGCCGAGGCCGTCGCTGAGGTCAAGGCTAAGCTGGAGGGTGACTCTTCCCAGTCCCTTACTAGCAAGCTCTTGATCCTGTCGCAGTTCCTCCGCCTTGCCGCTGCTCGCCGGTCTGAGGAGGCCGACCAGTCTATCGACGAGAACCTTGCCCTGGAGGGAACCCTTCTTGCCATCTATGCGGGTGATGACAGCGCTGTTGCTGCCATGCTGAAGCTCATTGACGGCGCCGATGAGAAGACCCACGGCGTCGCTGGGGAGGAGCTCAACACCACCTGTAAGACTCGTTCTGGTTTCTAATGTCGCCTGCAGTGCTGATTTTCTCCCAGTTGCCCAGGTTAAGCAAGCTGCCCAGGCCTATAAGATTGCCCTGGACGACAATGCCACCGCCGAGACCGAGGGAGCTGCCGTGGAGCCCGCTACCGACCCCACCGTCGCTAACGCCACCGTGAACGAGATCGAGGCCGGCGAGGATATCGCCCTGACCAATGGCCACCCCGAGCAGAACACCGAGAGCCACGTGAACGCCAATATCACCAGCGGTTCTGGCAACGCTGCGGGTGAGAAGTGGGACCAGAACGATAACAGCTTATCTGAGTCCCAGGAATGGGTTTCCGTCCCTCGCGATCCCGCCGAGACGGAGACTGGAGTCGAGGCTACTCCTGCTGCCGCCCCCAACACTCAGTCTTGGGCTGATGATCAGCCCGAGCACCACGAGATTCAGCAAGAGGTTCGTCTTCTCCCTGCCTTTCCACATCGATGTGACTGACTTTGTGTGTTCAGGCTCCTGCTCCCGCTGCTGACCTCAGCGACGGCTTCCATCAGGTCCAGGGACGCAACCGCGGCCGTGGTGATCGTGAGGGTGGCTCTGGTCACCGTGGTCGTGGCCGTGGCGAGTGGCGTGGTCGGGGTGGTTTCCGCGGTGAGGGCCGTGGACGCGGCCGCGGCCAGCGTGGCGGCTCCGTCTCGATGCGCGGACCTCGCCGGACTGAAGAGTCGTAGAGGCGCTCTGCTCGACGGCGTCTTCGGGCATCCCGACGACGATCATTGGGTACTCGTTACTACACGTTGCAGCATGTCTACAGACGAGATCTGATGAATGAGTTATGGCGACGCCCTGCATAAAGGCGATCAGGCCGTCTAAAGTATGGGTGGGGAATGTTGTTAATGGACGATAACAGGCATTCGGTTCCCTTTTCTGGGTGTTTATGGGCGGTTGGCATGGTTGGCGGTGTCGGGTGGCGTGGTTTACGCCTGTACAATACATAGCATGACTTTGGGCCGGCATACAAAAAAACAAACTGGAATGCGACGACAATACCCAATATGTATTACGCTTTCCCTGTCCTCAGTTGTCTTTCTGTCGTCGATGTCCTGAGCTTCTTTTTCGTCGTCTAGCGTTGTCGCTCCGGCCACGAGAGGCTGAGACAAAAATTGCCGATTCGCACGTAAAATGGGCTTTCATATTGGAATAATACAACCAAAATTGCCGTCATCGGAAAATTAATCAAAAATAACGGACAGTCAAACTAGATTATCGATTCTTGTCTGGATGTTCCGTAAAGACCCAGATTGATTACACAAGCGATCGAATCAGCCAACCATCGCCACTTCAAAGACTAAGAGCTGCGTGAGCAGTTAGCTTGTGAGGGCTGATATTTCGAAAACGGGAACCGACGAAAACTCGATATTGCCATAATTTGAGCTCGTCGGTAAAGCCGATTTGTAGGTTTGTCGAAGGTGTATTCGAGATCAACAATTCGAAGTGGTCTACAGGTTAAGAGGGTGTCAGTTCTGGAGTTGGCTTTGGATGTCGAAGACCTTTTGAGCACATAAAAGATGGCACCATCAAGCTAACTTACACAACCTTCTAAGATAGATGACGAGTTGACTTATTCTTACTCATGAGGCTCTGGGCTTGGAAGCAGACATGTTGAGTTGTGAATGGCTCCATGCACCGCGTACAGAGACGCCTTGTGAATGGCCCGAAGAAGCTCTGGGTCGAGGTGCAACTGCTCATTGTGATGTATTCGACGCGGTTGTATGATGACTATGCAGGCTGGTTGTTCCCATGAAATGCATCTGGTCATTTATAGGTAGACCTTTCTGTTCTCTTTGACTATCAACGATGAAACCGGTTTCCGCCGCCGCCGCGTCGATCGGCCTGTAATCTGACCTCCTCCGCCCTACCAGGCTGTAGGAGTCATTTTTGGGGTTTTGTTAAGCATACCGACATTCTCACCCAGGCTACAGGCGTTAAAGAGTCTCGTTCAAGGGTCCGTTGACTGGTTTTCTTACGGCCTTGGCGGGCGGCTTACGGGAGCCTGGGCACAACGACAATCCTGTATTGGTTGGTTTTTTGGCGGTAGCGGTGTCCGTCTGACATGCGGGGAAGATAGACGCTTTCGTTGGAAATCGATGACCTCGGCGTAAGCACGGTGAGGCTTGAAGTGGCATGATTACGGTAGAGATGGAAGTCGTTTTGGATATGAGGGTTCATGTTAGTCACGGGCGTGGGTGATCATGCGGCTCTATTATGAGAACGCGAATGGAGAAGCCTTGATTTGATAGAGCAGACAGGTCCATCGGAGCTCAAACAAGGATCCTCGATCATACCCTTCGCGTAGAAACGAGAGTTCCACGTGGAGAGAGATGTAATCAGGCGGCTGACTTGCTCATGTTTGGTCTAATTGAGAATTTTGCGATTAGCTATCCACGGATCAAAGAAAGTATGATCCGATCTGTAGTAGGAGAGGTCTGCTGCGAGACATAAATTGTAAAAAAATGCCGAAAGCTGAGCTACAGCCCAAGCAAATCTGGCGACCTCTCAACCCGAGATAGTAACCGAAATGAAATTGGAATTGAAAAACTCAAGTTGCAGTAGTCTATTACCGAGACGTTGCAGAGTTGGACCTGCAACAAATCACATCACAGACTGAGCCTCCAATCCTCCCGGCATTAAAAGCGCATCCAAAAGACTGGCCTTTTCGCCGCTGGCTGACAATCCCATTTTGCCAACTCCCAACCGATCGCCAGCGGTGTTTGTGCGTGATGAGCACAAGCAAGCTTAGGCGCCTCCATAGCGGCAGCGCCTCTTAGACGCGAGCATGTTGCAGGTCACTTGCCGGGCGCCTGTGGCTGCGAAGCCGGTCCCTCAAGGTCCGATCACCGGACCTTCTTATGTGATGGCTAGACACCGGGGTCTTGTTTGAGGTGTTGATCCTGTCTGCGATATGCCGTAGCGGCGGACAACGGCCGCTATCACGGCTGTTGGCCGAAAAGCTTGGAGCCGCGAGATTGATGCCGTGCCTTCGGGAAACTACACAACTCGAAGCCAGTAAGCATGAAGTTAGTGACCAAATAAAGGGTCTGAGGTTTGAGTTAACGCGATAATGGCACAAGTTGTGATCATGACGTCTAAGTAAGGATGCAAGGGCAAGTATTTGAGATAGAAGCGTCGTGTTCTACTTTACGATTTTCGAGGAAAGTACAACATCAACCTACTATTGAGCTCACGCATTCCAAACCGGCCAGAAGCGATTTGATTGTTGCGACTATTTCTTCATTCTAAGAACTGACAATGTCTCTTACATACTCACATACTGTCCTGGCTGACGCATGTCTTGCGCTAGCTAGCTCATACTTCATAATTAGCACCATATACAACATCTTCTTTCGCCCTCTGGCCAAGATCCCTGGCCTCATACTGCCTGCCGCAACTTCTCTATGGCTTTTCTACTCCGATTTAAGAGGTGACGCCTGCGACGACATCCGAGATCTTCACAGAAAATATGGCAAGTTTGCCCTTCCTCACCCTAGCTTATGGTAGTCAACGCTGAACACCAAACTAACAACCCATCTCAGGCGCCGTGGTAAAAATATTGCCAGATGAAGTCCCCATCAACGAGACCGACGTCTTCCACAAGGAAATCTACTCCCAAATTCCCAAATGTCAAAATACTGCTTAACACGCCTTCCACAGCCCAGACTCGAGCGTCTTCTCTCAGACCAGCAAGGAATTCCACGCAAAGGAGAAGCGCTTCATGTCCCAAGCCTTCTCCCGCGCCAACCTCGTCGGCTATCAGCAGAGAATGTACAAAAACACGGCAAAGTGGGTGAAGCGGTTGCGAAGCTACGCCGAAACCGGTTGCGTGATTCCCCTGTGGCACGCGACGCAGTGTCTCACGCTCGACACTGTCTCTGGCTTCGGTTTAAACTGGGAACAATTGGATATCAGCTGGTGGTTATAAAAGGCATTCATATGAACTCATTACAGGCATTGATCAGCAGACGGAAGAGCAGGAATGACTCATTGCATTATTATCCGTAGACTTACTCATCATAGGCTATGGCTTTATTCCTACTCCTAAGCAATCGCCTAGGCCATGTTCTGCGAGATTCACCCCAAATGGATAGGAACACTCGTTTGCAAACGAGAGAAAGAGGGCGATTTGCGCCCCTGCATTATATTATGTACTACTACCGAACGCCTGCCAAAACCTCATCATGATCATGCACGGCACATCCTGCCATCATCGGCGACGTTCCACGCGTCACTGCCGACGGTCTTGAGCGCATAGAACACGCCCGTGGGATCCCACTTCTGCTTGATCTCCAACAGCTTATCGTAGTTGCCGCCGAAGAACTTCTCCTTCCAGCCGTCGATTCTGAAGTCGACCTCGTTGATGTAGTTACCGGAACCGGGTGTGGCGGCCTCGATGGGAGGCATGATGTCGTCCGTCATACGCTTCTGGTCGGAGATCATCCGGTCCCAGTCGGCGGGGTCGTTGCTCCAGGCCGTCGAGTACTGCACGTGGATTGCGGCGTTGCGCCAGTGAGGGTTGACGGCGTTGTCTATGCCGGCGGGAGCGGAGGCGTTGAGGGCTACGCCGGCGGAGAGGACGCCGTAGGTATCGGCACCGTAGCGGATGGCGTCGACGTAGGCGGCGCGGGAAGTGGCGTCGGAGAGGACGGAGCGGGGGACGAGGCGAGAGCCGAAGTTATAGGACTCGACCTCGACGTGGCCGTAGGGGAGGGGGCCCATCCACTTGTTGTAGTGGTCGCGGTAGCTGGAGTAGGTGGCGGCGGAGGAGGAGTAGGGAATGGCGAGGTCAGCGAGGACGTCGAGGAAGGGCTGGAGGATGGCCTTGGCTTCCTCGGCGGTCTTGTTGTAAGCGGTGAGGGGGTTGATGGCGAACACAGCGCTGCTGTAGAGGAAGACAACCATGGCGCCCTGGTCGGTCATGTTGGGGAGGAGGGAGTGGAAGGAGTCGATCATCTGCCACCACTTCTCCTGGGTCGTGTAGGAGGCAGCGGTTTGCAGACCGACGCCGCCGATGGCAGCATCGGGGTACGCGCGGACAGTGACGGAGGTGACGACACCGAAAGTGCCAGGACCACCACCGCTGAGGGCCCAGAAGAGATCGGAGTTCTCCGTGCGGGAGGCAGTGACGATGCTGCCGTCGGCAGTGACAACCTCGAACTCAAGCGTCTGGTCGGCAGCCATACCGAAGTTTGTGGTGAGAGGGGAGTGGCCGCCGCCCTGGATGTAGCCACCGGCGGGGCCAACGGTAGGGCACTCGCCGCCGACAACGACGAGACCGTCGGACTTGCCGGCCTCGGTGAGCTCGTAGCCGAGGACGCCGGCTCCCATCTTGATGGCGGGGCCGGACCAGAGATCGTCGGACCAGGTGGTCACCTCGATATCCTTGAGCTTGTGAGTCCAGGCGGCGAGGGCTCCGGCGCCGGTTGATCGGCCAAGGTGACTTTGGGGGAAGTGGGTTAGCGGAAGTACGGCTAAGTCTGAGACGGGCATAAATGAGCTTACTCATGGCCCGTGTTTCGGACGAGGAACCGGATGTTGTTCTCGCGGGCAAAGTTGACGGTCTCGACGACGTCCTGGGCCGAGGTCACCTCAACGGCGTACTGGACGTAGTTGCCGATGAGGCAGGGGGTTGTGCGGTCCGTGAAGGGGTCGCAGGACTGGTTGGCGAAGTAGCTCTGCATCACGGAAGATGAGGAGGGGAAGCTGGGGGATAAGTTAGTCGACACTGCTACTAGACATGTTGAACCCTGGGACATACTGAGTCTCGGGGAGGACCCAAGCATCTTGCAAAGCCGTGCACGCGGCCTCATCGTAGTTCGGGTCGTGGCAGACGGAACCGATGGGCACGGTCTCAATGAGCTTGCCACCGACAGTGGTGTTGAAGGTGCTCCATGACTCCGTGGAGGGCCAGCAAGCGTCGCCGGGGAGGCAACGGCACGAGCTGTCAGTGGCGTTACCGGCGCGCTTGGGAAGGACGCCCGCGGCGGCAAAGGGCGCGGCAACGAGTGCTGCCGTCGCGATGACGGCTGAGGACTTCATCTTGACAGGGCTGGAGGAGCAGAGAGCCT
Source organism: Colletotrichum agaves (assembly GCA_036785465.1). Taxonomy (NCBI): domain Eukaryota; kingdom Fungi; phylum Ascomycota; class Sordariomycetes; order Glomerellales; family Glomerellaceae; genus Colletotrichum; species Colletotrichum agaves. Next base: position 380,104 of record JAXISO010000006.1, read on the forward strand.
TGAGGGAGGGGAAGTTAAAGGAATGACTAGGCTGCTGCAGGGAAGACTCCTGACGACGGAATGAAGCGAGAAGGCCACGACGGGATGGTCTTTATATCGAAAACCGTCCGTCGTGAAAAGCTCACATCAACGACTTGCTTGGCTGCACCAACGGGGACGCAAACATCTCGACTGTGTTGACAAGGGTCCAAGAGGGGAGAGAAGGTTGTCAATCTCCCTCCCGGCCGCAGCGTCTCGTCCGCGACAAACAGGGTCGTGAGTGGACTTAGCCCCTTTTCGGTAGGTTATCCGGCGTTGTAGGTTTACCACGAGGTAGGTAGATTGCGGAGCTGGAGTACCCATTGTTTTCTCCTTGAAGCAGGGTCTGGGGCTCCTATGATTCACCCACACGTCGCTTTCGCTCGAGCTTCTTCAGGCCTTCCCTCTTCGTCATCCTGGAGATCGACACGAGGTTCTTGGGGGTTTGTGCGTTCCAACAGACTGAAGTCGGACGAAGCTGGCACAGAGGAGTTGAGGCTTAGAGCTGTGCGCGAAATAAGATGTGCGTATGAGTCGTTCGATGCGGCAGGTTTCTGGAAGACTTGCGGAAGAGTTGACTGGGGGCATCGCATAAGGTCGAATCTCGCCAATTGCCGGGATGCTGGACCGGGGGATATGCATCGGACGAACAGCTAAACAAGACAGGTCGCAATCGCAGTTGTTACTTCAGTAGTTGGTGTTGGATTTGTTGTCTTCCGTAATTCGTACGGCTGCGCTGCAAGTTTCCCATGTAGGATTATTCGATAACAACTGATCCCTGACTCGTGGAGTCTGCCTCAATGCGCCCCCAACTAACCCTGCTCAATCGTTGGCACACAACTGTACCCCTGCCCCTGTTTCTTCCCCTGATCTCGTCCCATCGCCATCTGGTCTATGTTTCTTGTTCCTGCAGCACAGGCCCAATGCTGATATCGGACAAACTTCAATAGGACCCTGGCGCTGGTATCTGGGAACATCTTCATTGCACCGGGCTGGCTTTTTGCCGGTGTTTGTGAGCTCAGGCCTACGGTCGTGGGTGCCATTGACAAGCCCGTTGCACGTCAGCGGCTGAGAATTCTTCATCGCAGTTGTCTATTTTGAGTTGACGCAGTGAGACAAGCCGATGTTGGCTAAGACATGTGGGTGACCGTTCGTAAGTATGTGGGGTGCATTTTGCTCGCCAAAGGATTCGATATTTTCTTTTTCTATCTTTTCTAATCACTCCTATCACTCGGGCAATAGAGCGACCAGTAGCGTCGCCGTTGCAGAGCCTAAAAAGGTTACAACGTCCAGAACTTACTCCGAAGCCTAGCAGGACCACGATGTTACCGGCACGGGGCGGAAAGGGAGGTCCGAAAGTTGCGTGTGGCGACATCGAACGTTATCACTTCGGCGATATGACAACTTTTGGTTTAACCCCTTCCGCAGAGTCCTCAAGATTGCAAGGCGGCGTATGATATGCTGTATCGCTTTCGTCGTTAGCCCCGGATGAGTCCCGAAGTCGAATATGCCCCGCCAGTACCATGTCTTAAGGCCCCTCCCCTTTCACGCTGCTCCGCGCCACCACGTGTTGGTGCTCGGGATGAGGGGCCGGTGGCTTGGTTGGTGGGCCTGGAGGGGGCAATTGCGCCGGGATCAATCTCGGTCGCGAGGTCTTCTTTGAGCTTATGCGCAGCGCAGATGGCCCCCTTGGGCTGACGCAATATCTGACTGATTCCGATGGTGGCACTGACTTCCATCCATCTTCCAATATCTTCGGGCCTGCAAGATTGGGGACGCAAACGCTTGAGGCTCTGCTTTCACATCCTTTTACGGATTGGATTGCCTTGTATCCAGCTGACCGGAAGATTCGGTGTTGCGCCAAGACAATGTCAGGTTCTATTGCATTGAACAAAGCCCACTTCTCCGGTTGACCCTGTCTGCTGTGCTCTGGGTCCAAGAATACGCAGCGCGCTGGCCTGTTTACCGAAGAAGTTTGTCGCGATGTCGTTGCTACCTGTCAAGAGTGTCACCACATCAGTTGCCTCGGCCACGGTGATGATGAGCTCTTCGGGCCAGACGAACCGATAGAACGCTGAAAACGTATCAGTTAAGTCAAAGGCATCGGTACAAGTGCCATTCTCATTGATGAACGATATACCGAATAACATAGCGTCGTCCTCTCTTGTGGCCTCAGTGCTGCCGGGTTGAGAATGCGACGGAACCGCGCAGGCTGCGTTGAGCTCCATATTAACCTTCGAACTGGGCTCTTAACCTCATGGTTCTAGATGTTCAAGCTCTTCGAAATCGTGATTTCACAGGCGTCAAATACCAAGCACGCATGGTAGTATGCTGACTGGGAATCATCTGGACACAAGCTCAAAATGCCGTTTCCAAACACCTTTACTTATCCCAAGCCATGGAAGTCCATCGCTTCCGCTTTTCTTGGGGTTATCTGACTGCAGTCGAAGTATGATGAGCCCAGGGGATCATATTTGCGCTGGCTTAGGGGCAAATGGACGACAAATTCAGCCATATGCCGATTACAGTGGATTTTCCAAGCTCAGTTCAGTTACGCAAATCCAACTCTCATCTGAAATCCAGAACTCTCAACCCACAGCCATCACTTTCGTCGTCGCCAGCAATCACTCGCAGACGACTTGGCACAGCCATGCTCGGTACACCCGGTGTAACCTAAGCACGGGTTCGTGATGTTTTTTGGGGGCGGTATTTCGTACGACGCTGGCGGGGCGATTCGCGAGTATGCGGGGGGTGACATTGACGATATATTACCCTCAGACTCGAAAGCAATTTTTAGAAATACGAACCAAGAGCATCCAAGCCAAGCCGACTTGCGCGTCACGTAAATGCCAAACCACCAATATGGATAGATGTGAGAATCCTCGTTCAAAAGTGTTGAACTAACCAATCTGGATGCCACTGACCGCCATCCGCATCTAGGCACACCGTATTCCCGACCACGGAGACCCTTCCACCCTGGGCCTTCCACCCTGGCTGAATCTTCCATCTCGACTCAAGTCTCTGAAGTCTGTGTTGCCAATGTAACCTGCTGTCGCAGGGCGAGGTGCGACCGGAGAGACCGCAGGTGTTGACGCTTATCAAGCGCGACTGCGAGACACCATTGGCATCGAGATCGGCGGCAGCAAGTCGGAAGTAGCCCTTGGTATTCTCAAGATATGTCTGTAGAAAGGTACAGTTGTCCATGAGAGGGGAGCTGGAGGACCATGCGCTTGTGAAAGTGCTGCCACCGCAGGCATCCTAGTCTTGGGTATCAGATACCCAGCCGCGTCTTGCCAATGCCGGGGTAAAGGCCTCTTGAACTGGAGTGAAGTCGAAAAAGAGGTGCTGTTTTGGATGCGACCGTCAGGGAAGGTGACTTCCTTGGTAACGGCTGTTCGCTTGGGAATCTCGAAGGCCGTATCTCGGTTGGGCAGGGCAACTGCTACAGTGGCAAGTGCCACGAATGACGTAGAGAGAAAATGACCGACACGTATTGTTGCAGAATCGTAGGATTTCTTGATACCGGTGTCTTGGGGATGACCAGTTGCGAAACGCACTCTCCTTTATAGTCCCCAGGCTGAACAGAGACGAAGTGTAAGGGTTGTGACTGAAGGTGAGCTTGCTCGAAGAACTTCCGCATTGGGATGTCAGATGTAACTCCTCCGAGTAGCGTCAGATCCTTCCCAAGCAAATCCTATGATACCATGGTCCAGGTCTTCTGCAAGAGAAGTCTTCGTCTCGATGGGGTCTTGGTAGCTCATCTGTCATTCGAATGAGTTGAGGAGATGCTGCAGACAGCCGCACAGAAGATACATCAATGGCAGCTTGTCCTGCAAACGGCTTGAAGAATTCTTAATTGAAGTGAATCAAACGAAAGCCACGAATGGTGATCCCAATACTCTGCCACTTGAACCAATCTTGATCCCTTCTTTCCGCAGAAGCGACCTCTTCTCGTCTAGAGTTATGCCTTCTCCGTCCCTCGGCCATTTGCCCTTGAAGCCTCCGAGAGCGCCTCCGGTGGCGACAACTCTGTGGCACGGAACTTGTGGTGCAAAAGGGTTCCGACGCAACGCGTTGCCAACGGCTCTTGGCGATGACTTGAGATGGGCTGCGAGTATGGCGTATGTAGTGACATGACCCTTGGGTACTTGGCACAGGGCAGTCCAGACCCGCTTCTCAAACTGGGTTCGATTGGAGGATGCGATGCGCTCGAGTTGTGTGCTCATGTCTTCACCTTGGGGAGATTTCACGGATATAATATTACGCGCCGTGGGTGACGCCTTCGCGACGGATGTTCTGGCCATGGTGATAATGGTGGATGTTCAGGTTTATGGCCGCTTAGAATGTCGCGATGATCTTGTAATCGACGGGGTAATCAGCGCAAGCTGGTGAATTCTCAGAGACGTCGGAGCCCTTCGGTACTGTTTTGCCAGAGAAAAGAAAGATGATCAATACGCGGAGCGTTACTCTCTGAGTCAACGGCGAAGGTGTGTCGATTGTCAAGCGAAGGGCGCGTTGCAATCGCGGGGTAGACGTGACGGCCCAAGCGGTGCACGACGCGAATCTTGCGCGTGTCACGTGCTGAATCCGGCACGTGACAAGGACGACGGTTCCAGAGTGCTGCGCAGCAGCAGGCAGTCTGTCGAGGCGCGAAATTGGCAGCGTTAAAGGTAATAGGCTTGGTATGGGGGAACGTCAGCAATCATCTGCACACTGAGTTGGAGACTTTCATTGTGCGTGAGCCTCGGTGTCATTTGAAGTCCAATTTTGCATGCGCTTTGATGTATACAAACTCGGTGATGCGCAAGTCCTTGCATGCTGTGTAGAAACGGGTATCCTCGAACCCAAACCTGCAACCGTGATGTCGTAGTCTTCCGATAACGCCAAACAGACCGAGTCTTACAGAAAGTGTCGTGTGGTGAGCTCTCAAGCGGCGCAGGTAGCCAGCCGTGGCCTCGATATCCAGCCCCTCCATCCAGACCGCGCTTGATCCATGCTTCCGGCTCCTTAATCACCAGTGTCAACCTCCAAGTCTAACTGCACACCGTTGCTGACTCCATAGTCCTCCAGCGTGAGATGATCCTTGAACGGCCGTTCGCCCTGGCGCTTCAGCAAGATCTCATGGGGTTCCCGACCAACTCTCGCAGCAACCAGAATCTTGAACATCTTGACGGGATCCGAGGCGAGGCACGGAATCGCAGCCTTCGTGCCCAGACGATCGTTGACGTGGACGATGATCATCTCCTCGCCGCCAGCAGCGGGTGCAGACGCGGGCTTGTCCCTCTTGGGAGGCTTCGACGTATCCTTCGAGCTTGAAGAGCCGGCCTTGCTGTCCCTCGGGGCCGGGTCGCGGTCGCGGTTGCGGTCGCCGGGCCGGTAACTGTCGTTCTTGCGATCACGGTCGCGGTCGTTGAATCTTTCGCGATCTCTGTCTCGGTCGCGGCGAGGAGAGCGAGAACGGTTGCGATAGCCGCGCTCGAGGCCTCTTCTGTCGTTGCGATCATCGCCGTCGTCTCTGCGGCTCTTATCCTTCCATCTGAAGCCACCTTGCTTTCTTGGTCTATCGCGGTCGCGGTCGCGATCCCGTCTGGGAGAGCGGGATCTCGAGCGCTCTCTGTCTGCCATGGCGGGTTGGCTTGGTTGTTGATGGCAGACGGAGAGATCCTGGCAGGTCCGGTGCGCGGCGTTCAGTGACCAACTATCTACCTTAGGTACAGTTGCCCCGCTACGCACGAGCCACCATGAACCAACTAACAGATTTACCTACCAACACGAATACCACGATGGTCTGTTCCAGGAGCAATGGCAAGAGATACATACATTCTTCTACGGGCAGTCATTCAATTTTCATTGATACAATGAGGAAACAGCACGGGCGCGCACGAAAGCAAAAATCACGTAGATACTCCGCAGAACTACTATCTGCAGCTTATTTCAACGTTTCACTCAGCAACGAATGAACAGGTCTAGGCCACCTCATACATACACCGGGCTCGTATTTCCGTTCACAGTTCAGGTATCACACGTCTCTGCCATCGGACCCTGATGATCATAACCACTGTACATCATCATGCGCGGATCTGGTGTCAAATACACACGAGGCAGACGCATGTATTTCGACATGATCACGTCTAATGTAGGCCAAAACACATCAATGCACGAATCGAAGTGTGCCCCTGCGATATTTGATCTCCCCTTCACAACTTGAACTCAAGCTCATCCCTACGTGTATTGAAGGCTTCGAATGCGTCTAGTGAGGCGGTTGAGTTAGAAGAATGCCTTTGAGGCATTTGGACACAGCTTTCAGAGGCCTCTTGATAATTACCCATGCGTCTTCATAGAAGCGTCATGCAAGACTGCTATTAATGAGACGTAGACAAGAGAACGGGTCTAGACTTTGCTGTCAGACTTTGATTGAATGAAGTAGCAGGAGTGATCCGAACGCCCTCTGTAACGGTCGGATGAGTGCTGTCATGAGTCGTGATCTCCAACCTGACTAGCCTGTTCATGCGCCGACGGGCATACATCAGCACGTTTCTCCCCGACCACCAGAACAGGGGTCCTGACGAAACAGCAGTCGGAGGGTTGAACCTCACTAAATATTCTCTTTCCCTTGAGCTTACCAAACTGCTGGGCCATTCTATCATGGAAATACCTACCTAGCACGACTCACGGTCACTGGGACCGCCCAGACCACTTTGTCTGCCGCCGCGAAGCCGCACCATCGACACAGCCTCCGTGAGCAGACGACACAATTCTCGCAAGCAGGACAGAAAAAGTTGTGTCCCGTTAGATGAGCTTGCCGAGAATTGCGTCGCGATTCTTTCAGCAAAAAAGGCCGAAAGTTTTGACAGGACTTGATACGAGCTGATTCATGGAGCCACATGGGTACACTTGTTGAAACTTTTCAAGACTCTTGTGAGGTCCTGTAATCATCGACAGAGAGCTAAAAAGAGTCTGTAAGTGATACGAGCAACTGACACTCCTACTTTTGGCCATCAATTTCGCTTCAACCTCATCAATTACTTTCTTTAGCAAAGATACTCTCATTCTCATATCAACCCGCCAAGATGAAGTTCCAACCCCTCCCTCTCGTCTTTCTCTTCGCATCCCAAGCATCAGCGGCTACGGCAGCAGCGAAGTTGAGTTTTAGGATCCCCAAGGCATCGATAGTACCTTAAAGTGTTCCAGATTCAGTTACTACAAGGCCTATACCTTGCCTGGCACTAGGGATCGTGCAACGGCTGCACTCAGCAAGTTTCTACGACACGATCTGTCCGCTAAGCGGCGGCTACTACTATGAATGGCCTTCTAAAGGCCGAACCAACACTTACGTCACTGATTGTCCCGCAGGTAGATAACCTCTAACACAATTGTTGAAGAAACATATTAGTTCACAGGCTAACGTGATGTTTGCTATTCAGGAAGCTACAATAAGTAGATTGACATCTTGGCTTGGAATCTACCTTGCCGGCGTATGTTTTTGAAGATTCCGGGTGGGGAGGCCTCGTGGTCTTGACACCACTGGTTTTCCAATGACTGTTTATTCTCTGAACCATATTGATTCATGAAAGAAACTTGTACGATAACCTGAAGCGTCTGCAAGGAGAGGCACACCAGTTGCAAGGCTCAGTTTCGTGGATAAAATTGGTTGCAAACGCATTGTAAGCCCTGGGTGGAAGGCTAACTATTTCAGCGTCAAGTATTTCAAAGATTCAATAGCCATTGTGATTGTTACTTCGAAGCATCTATAGTCCATAAAAAAGGCACCAACCCTCCGGAGTGCCAGTTTAACCTTCATTTCCTGATCCGACAGGCAACCTAAAATTGATGTTATGTGACTAAAGTGTCTCTTCCACCACCAACACTTCGAGTGCTCTGCATCAGTCCATCGACCGTCATTGGTTGGAGGAGACAGAACATGTGTCGCATTTGATTCGAAACATCGAGCTGGAAGCCCACAAGCGTCCAAGTTCGGCAGGTATAGTAAGGAGCGTGTTGTATGAAGCTTTCTTCACGAGGCAGACTGTCGAATGCCATTGGTGTGTGATTTGAGGAATGGCCAGCGCCTAAAGCCAGGCAGTCAGTATTGCGCTTGATGAGGGATTCGAATCTCTTCTGACATACCCCGTCTTTTGTGGCTGTAGCACTTCCAGAGAATGAAAAGCGTCGGTGGAAGTCCCACAACGAGGGAGACGATAGCAATGATGGCTTCGAGAGTCATTTCCATTTTCGATATGAGCCAAAGTGAAGATGTTGTGGACGAAGAGTACCGAGAGTGGCCTTTCTGCCGAGCCTGAACCTGTGAGATGGGGATCGTATAAATATAAGATGGAATATGTGAGTCTACTTTGAAGACAACGAAGATTCGGCCATGAGGGTGTACATAATGGCGAGGGAAAACGCCTACAACGGTGTTTGGAGGCTCGCTATGATATGCTTGAACTCATCTCGTTCTGCCACGTGCAATAGAAACATGAGCACTTCCGAAAGTTGCGTGTTTCCGACTTTGGAATGAACCAACCAGAAGATACTTCGGATCGAAGCTGCATGCCTGTTCTCAAGATCCCCCTTTTACGCAGGCGTACTGGCTCCAATTTCCCTCGCCGTCAATGAAGTCATTTCAGATAATGGAACGGGCCAACAGCACTGGGTGGCTTGGGGCAGCGCGGCTACCTTAAGCTGCGCCGCGGGCCGCAGTGGAGGCCGTCAGCAAGGAGCTACGTACCGAGTCCACCTTTTGAGATACTGGATTCAACCAATGAGGGTCGATATTCGAGGTGCGTCAAGGCGTTGTCATTGATTATGTTGTCGGTGAGACAGATGGGCGTGGTCACACAATACCTGGCAAAGAGGGGCTTTTCAGACATTGGTCTCGACCAATGACTTCCGTAGACCAGCTCAGCCTCATCCAAGCTTCAGATAATGGAATAGAACAATCAAATCAGCTAGTCACGGACGATCCCATTGCCATCTGGCGGTATATAGCTCTGGCTTTTCCCTCTTTCATCGTCTAACATTCATGTCCCGAAGCAAGGAATCCTCTCCTCCTTTCATTTGCATTTCATAAGGCAATACTTTTCCGGTGTTATCTTTGCGTTCTGGCAAGCTGCCGCTATAGTATTCCGACCATACCAAGCTCATGGCATCCTCCTCGGGGCCGGGGAAGCGGCATTCTGACACAGAATGGCGGCAGCACAAACCAACCATCGAGCGCATGTTCATCCAGGACGGCAAGTCCATTCTCGAGACGAGACAGTGTCTAGAGGATACCGGTTTTTTGGTTACGTAAGTCTTTCAAGTCATGCATTTTGTCATACCAGCTCACCAGATGACAGCAAGGCACAGCTCGAATACAAGTTGAAAATATGGGGTCTTCGAAAAAGAGTGCCTAAAAGGCGAGCCGATCAGGTTTGGTCATATGTTGGCCATCGCTTGGAGCAGAGGAAGCGGCAAGGGAAACACAGCGAAGTTGTGCTTAACAAGCGAATCGTCGACGATGCTACGGTTCGCAAGCGAACAAATATGCACCAGCCAACTGCTCTTGTCAGATTCTCTGGATGTGAGTTGAATGCAAATCCTATTGTACTGCCCAGCATGCTCAATCTAAGTAAACAGCCGCTGCAAGCCCGAGAACTCCCGATGGTGTGGATATTTCCATTTGCACTCCGGCTCCATCGCCTATGCGATTCTTGTGGTCATCTGAATTACCTTGGTGTCAATTCCAAGCCAAACTTGCACCTGGTAAGTCATGCCATCCAAGCAGTATGACCAAGCTTCGGCATTGACATTTTGAAGTCTCGTCAGCGCCCGGTTTGTTCAGTAATATGCAAGAAATTCCCGAACAGTTGGTTAGCCGAACGAAGACTCCGGCCTCGACCAGTTTGTTGCAACTTCTTCTCCCTGATTATGATATGACAAGCGGTGTTACTCGACTGGCTGCTAGAATCGGTTCTATAATGCCAGAGACCTTCGAGAACGAGAACGTTGAGCGGGCTTGTCAACTCCTTGAGGGCACGAGCACTGAACAATAAATCGAATGCGTCAAGTTGACGTTGTACAAGATTTCGAACAATTACAATTCCTCCCCGGGCTACAATTACTTGATCGACAAGAACAAGTACTTTTACGCCACCATCGAGCTGCTGAAAATCTCGGGCATTATGGAAAAGCCTCTACAAATTGACCGACGCAAGGACATCACGCTAAGCGCAATCATGGAAAAGATCTTCCAGCAGTGTTTGCTTTTCACCAAAACCGAAAAGACATTAGTCGAAGTCATCGATTGGCTGTTGAAATCTGGCCAGGATCCGAATGTGCCGATCCTATATCGTTACGAGGAACCAGTAACACCATTACAAGTTGCAGCTAAATATTCATCTTCGAAGCTCATGTCGATGCTGTTGGATCACGGCGCCTGCCCTAATCTGCGCTTTACACCACAGTTTGAGCCCTATGAGGCCTATCATGAGTATGAGCTGTTCTCACATCCTCTTCTGGCGATAGTCTTACGATACCACTTATTCCACGACGAAGGACGTTTGCATGTGGTTGAGCGCTTGCTCAAGATTGGTTCGGACGTCTCCACGGGGTCAATTTTTGAAGCGATGATGGAAAGCGAATATTACCACCCTGAGTTGATGGAAACAGTCATTCGTTATCGAGGTGGACTTTTTGACGAGACAAAGCCTACCACTTACACAGCCTGGTTCCTCGACAGTTTCAGTATCCTTGGTTGTACTGTGAATTCCCGGTGTCAGCCACAAGAAAAGCATCCTTTTTTCCACCTACTGGAGAAATTTGGGATCCAGAATTATCGCCAATTTCCAAAAGACGCCAACATGACGAGCGTTGTCTTGCTAGCTGCCAGGCAAGGAGATACCATGTTTCTGGAAGATTTACGCGACTACGGTATCGATACAGTCGCAGCGGGGGCTCGTGGATTCACAGCATTGCATATCGCAGCATACCACGGACATTTGGAAACTTGCGAAGAGCTGGTCTTGGAGCATCAGGCACCTGTCGACGGGTCTGATACCGGCTACACTATGCCTTCACCCCTTCACCTTGCGATAGTTCAGGGGCATCTGCATATCGTCGAGCTTTTACATCGAAATAAAGCCGACGTGAATCTACATTTTCAATTTCCATTACCAGAGGATCTATCATCAATATTCTCCTCGCACGACCTCGATCCTCATGAAGAGTGGATCGACAAGCTCAGCTTCAGCGATATAAGGGCATTGGAATGCCACGACTTCTGGAGATCGACTAATCCGGTCGGTGTAGCGTTGGTCACGGGAAACAGGAGCATAGCTCAGTATTTGTTGAGCATTGGAGCACACCCGCCAGCGTGGTTTGATACCCATGTTCTCTGGAAGGGTGGCTCTGATTTTCTCTGGCGATGGGATCTTGGAAAAGAAGCTGTGGCCCAGTTCATAAAAGCAATGAACGATGGAAACATAGAACTGGCAGGACAACTGGTGTCCAATGCACAAGATCAGGACCTATGGTGTCACGAACAAGTGTCAATCTTGGAAGCGGCCATGATCGCCGACAGTGGATGCACCATCGATAAGATCTTTGCGCAAAACCCTAGGATCTACGATTCTCTTGCCCTCTGTGCCAAGATTCTATTCACGACAATTCCAAAGGATGACATATACATACATCGACTCCTCTCCAATCGCCCTCAGTCTGGAGAAACATCTCCTTTGGAGGCACTAGCTGTTGGGCTGGCTGCTTTGACCGGTCAAAGGGAGATACTCGAGTTGCTCCTGAGTCAGTTCCATAAGCCGGCGCTGGCTATGAGACCTCGAGCAATATACAAGTCTATCCACGAGCGAAAATGGCCTTTGGACTACGCCATTCGAGAGCTCAAAAAAGACATGTATACTCTGGATCCGAGGCATTGGTCTTCAGCTGACAATGGCACAATCTCGCCAACGGTTTTCGCGCTCCATTCGAGAGAAATGCTTTCTTTCCTGTTGAGTAAGGGGTATTACCCTGATGGTTACACATTGACTGTGGCAATCATGAGATCTGATCCGGGCATCCTCAGCACGTTGTTGAAATACCCCAGGTTTCCGGACAGTGAACCTGCGTGTGGAATTGTGTTATCAGCTGTGTCTACGGGAAACTACGACGCTGTGCAATATCTCTTGGAACACGGAGAAGACGTGGATGAGGGGAGCACGAAGTGGCTAACTCCTCTTGCCTTAGCCGTCAGTAATGGTGATGTATATGTTGTTGATTTGCTCCTCAAGGCTGGCGCAAATGTCAACATTTTGGCTGATTCTGGTCGTTGCACCGCTCTTCAGGTAGCCGTTAAGACTGGGAAGCTAGACCTGATTGATATCCTGCTCAAGGCTGGCGCCGATGTCAACGCTCCAGCCGGCTTACGGGGGGCAACCGCTGCCCAATTCGCAGCCATCACAGGACAACTGGGTGTACTAAGGATGCTAGTCGATCTTGGAGCTGAAGTCGATGCACCAGGAGCTGAAGAAAATGGTCGAACAACGTTGGAGGGTGCAGCAGAGCATGGAAGAATCGATGTGATTCAATATCTTCTGAGCCTGGGAGTGCGGACAACTGACGGAGAACGCTTGCAGTATCTGCGTGGAATCAGATATGCCCAGTTAGAAGGGCACATGGTTGCAGCTAATCTTCTTCAAGGCCATCGAGAATGGACAACGACCGACCACATTTTATGGGCAATATTGGAGGATTTGGAAAAGTGGGAATGCGAAGAGTTCTTCGAGGAAAAGCCGCAGATCCAGTCGCCATCAACCACGGCGAGTGAGGATGTCGCGTCTGACTACAACGAAGATGACAACATGCAACTGCAACAGGGCCACCCGCATGAAGGTTCCTTTGAACCTCCTGAGGAATTTGAGCCGGCCACAGACCTGGAATATCTGGAAACGATGACGAACGATCCACTGGCGTTTGGGTGGCTAGGATGATGTGGCTTATTCAAGGGCATTTTATCGCACGACTACGCTGGGAAAGAAACAAGGAAAGGAAGGCTGAGAAATTTGGTCGTCGTCATGTACTTTCTCCTTGTTGCATGCAGTAAATGTTTTCGTTTCGTGCCACTTGGCCTGACTTTCCCTGACTTCAATCTCGTCACGATTTGTGAACAGCATACGATGCGGCAGTGGCTCACTAGGAGGCAAAAGACAAAAGAACCAAAAAAACATGAATCTCTAGCACGACCTGGTTTCGATCCAGGGACCTCTGGGTTATGAGCCCAGCGCTCTACCCCTGAGCTACCGTGCTTGTACTGCTTGTTGAGGGTTACCTTCGTGTCTTTGCCTGAGTAGGATGGAGTAGAGGGTGAGTCATCTCCGAGTCACCCTTTTTTTTATACTTTGGCATCAGTATGGCTCCGCTGTGAAAATCGCTTCGAGGTCGGCGACGAAGAGAAGATGGGGCGAATGGAGGGTCTCATGAGATTGCAACCGTCCTGCGTCAAGATCTGGGGTATCTCCACATCTTCCTGCTCATCCCAAGGAAAAATCTCCGAGAGACCAAACTTCCAACAATATCTCACAGTGCTTAATCATCAAACCCTTCAAACTCATCGTCGTCCTTCTCCTTCCCAGCCGCCTTCGCCTGATTCCTCCGCCTCACCTCGGCGATAAGCTCTTGCAGCTCCATGGCCTTGATCTTCTCCTCCTCCGTCATAATTGACATTCTCTCAGCCTCCCTCTTTCGTCTTCTCTTCTCCCTACGCTCTGTCCGCAAATCGTCCCGTTCGGTCTGCTTGCTCCACGCCTCGTTCGTCTTGCGCTTCCTTTTGACCTCGTTCGCAGCAGCTTCCTTCTCGCCGTTCCTCTCTGCTTCCATCGCAGCCAGTCGAGCGTCTTCCCGTGTCTTGTCCTTGTATGCGTAGTTGTCCCAGTCGAAGCCCTCGTTACCAAGCCACTTGTCGCCCTCCCACGACTTGGTCTCAGGCATACGAGGCAGGCGAATTAGGCCCCAGGCTTTGCCCAGGTCTGCCCAGTCGAGGTCCTTGACGCGGAAGATGGAGGTCGTCTGGTGTGCGCCGTAGCTGCGAACCCAGCTGACGAAGGCCTTTTGGGCCTTGTCGTTGTAGGCGCGGTCGCTGCGGAGAACGTCGCGGAACCTTTCGGAGGCTTCGTTAGCTTCTGCTTCCGAAACAACGATTTCCGGTTTTGTGAGCGGCTGGATCGGCGTCTTGCGGACTTCCAAGAAGGGAATATAGTCCTCCTCATGACCTGGTTGCAGGAACACAACAGCAAGACCCTTCCTCCCTGCTCTTCCGGCGCGTCCACTTCTGTGGATAAACACCTTGGGATCTGACGGAGGGTCGACCTGGCAGACAAAATCGACCCGCGGGATATCGAGACCTCTGGCGGCGACGTCTGTGCAGAGAAGAATGGAGGGGGATACTGAATTGACGAACTTGGCGAAACTCTTTTCTCTCGCCTTGGGAGGAAGCTTTCCGTGTAATGGCACGAGTGTAAAGCCGCTGGGAAGAATGGTAGGTAGGACGTGTTGGAAGTAATCGACCGCGGCGCATGATGACAGGAAGACGATGCTCCGTTGCGGGCGCGGGCTGAGGTTCTCGAGGAGCTTGCACAGCGCCGGGAGCTTCTGGCTGGCTGGTGTGAGGAGATAAGACATCTGCAAGCTTATGGGCGTTTTCCTGTCTTCAATGATTCCTCCGTCTTTCAGGCTCTTCACCCTGACCGCAATCTTGACGGGGTTTCTCAGACCGACTGTGATGATCTGCGATACGGCTTCCGATACCGATGCGCTGAACAGGCCTGTTCTCCTCTGCTTCGGTAGGTAAGAGAGAATTCTCTGGATGTCCTGCTTGAAACCCATGTCTAACAAACGGTCCGCCTCGTCCATAATCATCAGCTCGAAAGTTGCTTGTGTGCAGTGCACGTGCTGGGAAGCCAGTAGCTCGACGAGTCGGCCTGGTGTCGAGACTAGGACATTGGGGGAATGTCTGACGAAGAAGCTGAGGTCTTGCTGCGTCGTTGTGTTTCCACCGACGAGAAGCTGGGGAACGATGACAGGGACGGAGGTGTCGGGGCGCTTGTCGTCCTCCTTGAGGTACGGCAGGATTTCTGCCGACGGCGGGTGAAAGCCGACGAGGGATTGAAGGACGGTGTGGATCTGGATCGCGAGCTCGCGGGTCGGGGAGACGATGATGGCGAAAACATGGCCGCGCTTCGTCGGTTCAGACAGGCGCATGAGCTTTTGGACTAGTGGAAGGAGGAATGCGAGGGTTTTGCCGGAGCCGGTGACGGCCTGCGGAAATTAGCACGCGCCCATCTCGTCTTGTTCCTGGACCTTGCGGTACCTCAACGACAACGTCCTTGTTTCCGAGGAATTGTGGAAGACATGCTGCCTGAACAGGCGTCATGCGCTGGAAGCCTTGACTGGAGACAAAATCGAGGATCCATCTGCGCATAAGTTAGCGGCGCGTCGCGTGAAGTAAAAGCCGGGAGTCATACTCTGCCAGGGGAGGTGTGAGACCGCGCCAAGACCTGGGGTCTTTTTTCTTCTCTTCGGGCGGCATCGTGACAGTCGGTCAATTGAGTCGATGCCGTTCACATAAACTTCGCGCCCCAAGTTCGGCTCTGCGAAAGATTTCAAGGCTGTCCGAGCTGGAGGGGCTGGTCCGAGAACTTTTTTTGTGTTATCGATAAGAGGCGGATCTTATCTGCCATCCTGCCCCTTATCTTATCATCGAGGAGCAAGTCCTCACGTGGCCTTTGCCCAATAACAGACGTCCATAGCGCAAGGCCTGGTCCGACCGCCCACGGACAAAGCCTGGTGATATCATCCCATCTTCCATCTTCGACCAACCGTCCTGAGCCACTCGGAGCCACAAAGTGTCATTGAGCATGGCATGCTACCCAAAAACTTTCAGCCATGATGCCAGCCAAAGCCCAGCCGCACCAGGCGGTCAGGAAAAATCAAGGAAAACTCGAATGTCTCAGGCGTACATGATGCTAGCCGGGCTATCGACGGGTTACGAGCGGACTGAGAAAAGCGATATCCGCAGAGATATCCACCCGGACAATAAGAACGGCATGGAAGCGGCGGGATGGCCGGAGATGGCTTCTCACATGCGTACCAGAGGCAGCCCGTAAAAGCCAAATTGGATTGCACCAAAAGATCCCTGCAAACTGACTTGACACCACCCGACAGGCCGTCCCTTCTTCGCGTCCACCGGGCGGGGAGGCGGTGGTCATTCGGGCTTCGGCACACTGTGTTGGGACATGTTGCGACTGTAGTTCTGACGGGTAATGCTTGGGAGACATAGCATGATTTTTGCAGAACACACGACTGGAACCAGGAAACCAATATGAATCTCAGATTCGGGGGAAAAAAATTCATGAAATGTTGAGACAACAAAAAAAGATACTGAAAGACCTTGTCTAACGACATAGAAAGAGGCTGGATATTACTCGAATCCACGTGAGCTTACTGAGAACAGTGTCACCGTTCTATCACACACAGTACACCCCCAAGTACTCGGTACCTTAACCTCATAGCGAAAAATCCTCACCAGACAAGGTATTGGCACTGGACTCGCAGCACAACAAGACACCGACGATCCGGTCCAAACCCCTCGTTTTAAACACATGTCACGCCGTCTGCTGACCGACCGCATGTTTGCGTGGTCCTCTTCTTCCCCTTCCCAGCCTTCCTCAACATGCGGCGGAGTCGTTCTCTGCTGCATCCCCAAACATCACCCTGGATCCAATAACCACAGCCGCCTCCCTTCTCGAATTCCAGGCCCAGCATAGCTATAAACGTGAAGAACGTTTCGACATCTGGAACACCCACGCCCGCGCCTCCCACGCCTCTCACGCCGCCGACGCACGCCTATCGAGACGAGACATACATCTTCACTCTTCGCCGTGGCCCCTCCAGAGACTCTTCCTTCCCTTCCAACGCATCTTGACGGGAGCAGTCTCTTGCCCTGCTCTCCCGCCATTTCCCTACAACAACATGTCCGTCCGTGCGGTGCCTGCCACCCCGCGCGTCATCTCCCCCAGCCCAACGCCCTCCGAGATCGATGCGTCGTTGCAAGATAACTATTTCGGTCCGACAACGAGATCGGCCACGAGGAAACGGCGTTCCACCCCTCAGCCGGTAGAGGAACGGACAGAGGAGGATGACTACGAGCCGTCGATAAATCGCAGATCGCGCACAAGGAGTCGCTCTCCGATCGAAGCCCGCCGAATCACGCCAATGACGTCCGTCAAGTCGCAAACGAAACCGCCCAAGTCGCCCGTCATCCCGAGCGAACCGATCACAAACGGCGTCGCCGTCAACGGCGAAGCGAACGGCAAAGCCCCGACGACCAACGGCCACCTTGCCCCGCCGTCCGCCGCTCCCACAGGTTGGAGTTGGCGAGACTTCAGCCGAAGCCCTAGTCCGCTCGGCTTGATACCTATTCACAGGAAATGGAGGACATTCGTGCACAAGCATGAGGTGCCGAGAAAGATCCTGCATGTCTCAATCGGTTTCTTCACATTGTGGCTCTACGTGTCGGGTATCCAGACCAGCTCAGTAGCACCGTGGCTCATGGCTGCGCTGATGCCCATCGCGACGGCCGACTACCTGCGTCACAACTACGCCTCCTTCAACCGTTTCTATGTCTCGGTGCTCGGCGCCTTGATGCGCGAGAGCGAATACGCGGGCTGGAACGGCGTCATCTTCTACCTGCTGGGCGCCTGGACCGTCCTCCGCTTCTTCCCCAAGGATGTCGGTGTGATGGGCGTCCTGCTGCTCAGCTGGTGCGATACTGCTGCCAGCACTTTCGGCCGGATGTACGGCGCATACACCCCGCGCATCCGTAAGGGCAAGTCGCTCGCAGGTTCATCCGCCGCATTCGTGGTCGGTATTGCATCTGCATACTTCTTCTGGGGCTGGCTCGCGCCGAGGGTAGGACCTTTCCCCGGCGACGAGGACTACCCTTTCATGTTCACCGGAGCGCTCCGACTACCCCGCGCCATCGCAAGCGCCGTGGGGCTGTCGGATGCTCAGGCCACCATCACCGGACCGCTAGCGCTTGGAGTCATGGGCTTGTGGTCCGGCTTTGTGGCGGCCGCCAGTGAGGTAGTGGACATTTTTGGCTGGGACGACAACTTGACGATCCCGGTGCTTAGCGGAGCTGGTATTTGGGGATTTCTCAAAATCTTTGGCTAGAAGGGACGGGGAAATAGATGGATGGAACCTCCCCACCCAAAGAAAAGAAAAAAGGAAAGAAAAAGGAACTAGTTCACCGATCGCTGGTCTTAACGATGACTAGCACACCGACGGCAACGGGCCATGAGGCGGGGGAGACGGCACCAGCCTCCCACTGGGGAGAGGCTGGACGAGACGCCTTCTGCCTAGCATGGCGTTATATGCATGATTCATCGGCGTTTTTACCGTGCCCATTGGGTTAAGAGATGGGGGTGGAACCGGGAGGAGGGGCATGGGATATTAGGTCGGCTGGGGACGAGGAAACACATACCATAAAACATCAACAACAGGTATTCAGTTTTGATTTGTACTTTTTATCCTTTTCGGAGCGCGATACGGGAACGAAACATCTATTGGGACCAAGGACGGATGGATGATTGAGATGTGCAGAACCCAAGGGTACATAATGCCAGCTACTATTACAAGAAAACGAAACAGAGCTTTCCTTCTTCTCTCTTACTTACACTTCTTGTTTGTTGCCCCCAACTCATCTGACATGCATTTCATGGCGCGCGATGATACCGATGCAAGGACAAGGCTTTGGGGCAAAGTCTTGTAGGATCCGGAAACCGTCGAGGCGGTCAGGGTTTTGTTACTAGTGTGAGCTGAAGAAGGCACGACGACAGAGAGGAGGAGAGAGAGATAGATTGACCACTCACTCCAGTGCGCCAGTGCGACCTTGAGTTCCGACCAGGTGTTGATGATCGAGTCGCATGTGATAGATCATCGTGGAAATGGATCTCTGTCTGAATCGCACCATATCGGATAATAACCAGCCAGCGGGGCGAGAGACATCAACCGCGAGTCGTCGTCGTTCGTCACACTGCATGGCATCGCAGCGGCAGCAAGAACACAGACCTTGGCCTGCGGCTGGAGCAGGCTTGGGCCGCCGGCCAGCTTGCGTGTTGGGCTGAGATGTCGTGCAGCTGTCGGAACCGGGGGGGGATTTTCTACCTTGTTTCCTGCAATCTTTTTACGAAACGCTGTTTCACGACCTCTTGAGGTTCCGAAGGGGATTTCTGGCAGGGGGCCACACAGCATCTGGCAACTTCACACGAAGTTTTCTTTCACGAGGGGAAACACACACACATACACACACATACACACACGAGGAGGTGGACATTCGAGTTTGAGCGTGGGTGACATGTTTGATTGACCTTACACGACGGTCGATCCGTGCAGAAGACGCAGTGCACTGCGCTGCGGTTCAAGAACAAGGAAGGCGGCGTGGCGTGGCGTGGTGTTGAGAGAGGCACGAGAGGCTTTCGTCCGCACTCTTTTTTTTTTTATTCTTCTTTCGTGCATCATGATTTTGAGGGGATGAGGTCGAGTTGCCCTTGGAATGAGAGCGAACGCATGGCTTGCGATTTGCTTGGGTGAGAACCGACGCAGTGAGAAATAGATGATGCGGGGGGGTATGCGAGTGTATCTGCAGGGCTGGATGGAGAGAGGGGGAGAGAGAGAGAGATGGGAGCGGTTGCATGGAACTAGTAAGGTATAATGCCATCGATTTTTTTTTTTTTTTTGGGGGGGGGGATATGTAACGTCGACAGCGAACTTCGCGGGAGGAAGTCAAGGGCGGCGAGTGGGATGCGGTCATGTTGGTTGGGCTCCCTTTTCCTTTCCTTCGCTCATGGGAATCTTTTTCCCTCTTGGTCCAGTGAGGTCGTGCCCCATCATCGCCCCCGCCCTGCCCGTCTTGGTTTGATCGCATCTGCATCTTTTCGCGGTTCATGTCAATGGCACGTTGCAGGTACGTACGTACGTAGTTACGTGTGTACCTTGTGTGTGTTGTCCCACCCCTCCTCGAAAGATTACCACGGTTTGCCATGCGTTCCGAGATTTGGGGAATACAGCAGACGGGGGTTTAAATTGAAGCAGCAGGACCCCGGCTTGTTTTTTGGACTTCCGTCGTCCGGGCTTTTGGTGTTTCTCAGTCAGTCACTCACTCACTCACATGGCTTACTGTAGTCTAGACATATGAACTGCTTGCTAGCAAGCGGAACCTAAGATTAGATGGTGGTTCTTGCCCAATGCCTACGGTTACACTTCAATTCACTCGTGAGTCTGAAGAGACTGAGTGGCGCATCCTAATTCAGACGAGCCTCATCAGGTATTGGCTGTCGACGGGTGAGCCACTCACCTCTCATGCAAACCTCAAGCCCCGAGGTCTATGACCATCTCTCGATGCCTCATCCTGACGCTCCTGTCGACCATTGGCGCCATGACTGTCAAAGGCTGGTTCTACTGCAACATTAGCCAACTAGTCGAGGTCGAGAATGCTCGTCGACGCAAAAGACGCCGAGTCTTTTCCATCTTCCACTGACGAGGTGCCGTTTGGCCAGGCAAGAATGGGTACCTACCTAGCTCAGGTCGGCAGTGGATCCCGGCGTGCGCATTCGCATGAAGGGCAAGTCATGCCCCTCCCCCTCCTTTTTTCTTTTTTGTCTTTCTTTTCCTTCCAAATCCAAGGTACGCATGCCCATACCGAAGGACTTCCCTTCCGGCTCCGGATGAAGGACCCGGCGAGCCATGGCATGTCTACTTTGTGGACGACAAGCTCCAGTCTTTCTCATTTCTTAGCACGATTCTTTCGTTTCTAGAGAGTCCGAACGCCAGCCGGCTCCAGGATATCCCCGGCTGAATCCTCACCACGCTCTGTCGTCTATTTCCAGAACGGTGTTCGTCTTCCGGGAAATACCTTGCGTGGGGCATCTCGGGTCCCTGCCGGTAAAGAGACGAGACTCAAAGACACCGGCGAACCGCGGCCGGATTAGGAAGACCAAGACCCATGGAAGGGGGGTTAGCGGGCTCACGGTTCGGTCGGCGGTTCGACCGTTGTCCTGTCACGCCCGCGTCCACCCCTGCGCCAGACGTGCGTACATGGACGGACATACATGTTCTTCAAGTGACGATCGCAGTCACTGGTACGCCGGCATAGTGGCATTGAAGTTGGCTCATGATACCGGGTCTCCGTATGCCTCGTCAGAATGCCTTGCCATGCTTACCATCGTTGCACCTTGGGTTCCACCTTATGTCGGTCGAGAGGGCTTCGCCAGTCCGGCGCATTATGGCGTACGACATGCAGTCGCAGAAAGACCAAGGCCTTCCTTCAGGCGTACGATACGTAGACATTGGATTTCGGGGGTGACGCGAAACGAATGCGCCGCTAGAGCAGATCGGAGGGGCGGAAAAAGGCCCCTTGGTCTCCCTGTGTGCTCGTGACTCTAGGAAGTTGGGCGGGCGCGTTGGGAGGTGAGGAAACCCGATGATGATGCCGTTTTACCCCCCCATTGGGCTTCTCTTCTCGGCTTGGGTACCTTTGCGTTGTAAGGTAGAATTTGGGCTGTCTCTGTGTTGCTGTCTACATAGTACCTATATGTCAACCGTCGACGGCTGACGATGACGGAAGCGTGGGCACTTGGGACTTACACCGCCGCTCTGCAGATGTAAGATTTGCCCGAGTAAGCTGCTTGCTTGCCTGCTTGTTCGTTCGCGTCCTCTTCGGCGGCATTATCCAACCCAGAAACCGTGAGAAAACGGTCCATGTCCTGCGATTGCAATCTCGGTATTCTCGAGTTGCATCTGAGCTCCGTCTCTGCGCATATCCCTTTTTTTCTTTCTTTCTTTGCCCTCCGGAGATGCATGCACACACGCACACCCCCATCAAGGAGACTTTTGATGGGCCTTGAAAATGGGGGACTCGACCACCTCGTACCTACCTCGCACCTCACACCTCGCATCGTTGATGGATACTCAGAGGGGCGAATTTCCAGCAGATCGGAGCCGCTTTTTTGGATTTTTGTCCAATCGAAAATCCGAGAAATATGTCGATGGCCCCCCGGTCAACCTTCCTGCATCGCTCGCTGCACCTCTCACGGAGCTAAGGGCGGTGGGACAGGGGTTCTGGGAGCCTTGCCGACGCCCTGGACGAGTCTGAGGCAGGTAAAATCAGGCTGTCTACCTGTTTTGTGCCAATAGAAAATCCGGGAAATGGACAGATGTCGAGTCAATCAGCAGGGGCAGAGGTGTCAAGTAGAATAAGGTCGCAGAGTAAGGTGTTACTATGGTATCAGTGGGAAAGGGAAGATAGACGACACAAGAGGCCCAATTAGGAACAAGGGAAGCCAACAGCCAATCAGACACGATCCCGCAGGAACAGAGGACATAGAAATAAAAAAGAAAAATAATACAAGTTAAAGCGGGGGAACTAGAATAAAACGAGAACCAATTGATGAATTAGAGAGAGCATTTAATCAAACAAATAAAGAATAAAACAAAAAATCTGGCTGCGATCCTCATCATGACAACGCATCACCACATGAATTGCCCGAATCTGCTGCACTTCTGCCTGACCTGACGCCCAGGATGCCTCCCTCGAGTCTGCACATCATTCGCGCATCCGCAGCAGAAAGCAACATCACGGTTACGGATGCTGTCTTTTTTTCCCATAAAAAAAATACTGGTTGATCAAGGATCGATCAACATGGGGGGGGGGAGGGGCCTTCATTTTCCCGCGCGCACCCGATTCTCCCAAGGTAGTTGTGGTTCCCTTCAGTCCAACGAGACGACGACACGAGCCGGGTGGGAGTGGAAATCCCACGCTGCTTTTATCAACTGCTTTAAGCAGTTAATATGGTAGTTGGGTACCTGCTTGGCTTGGATCGATGTTGGACTTGTACCTGGTTGCTCTTTATTGCCTTTCTCTCTGCGGTACTTTGCCGTACCGTCGAACACGCAGACGAAGGAAGCATACCGGGGAAGTTGCGAAATACAAACAGGAACGCCAGTTTCGTTCGCAATTGCGAACGAACAAAACGGAGAGGAGAAATGCCCCCCCCGGCCTTGCTTGCCCCATTACATCCCCATCCGATCCCATCCCATCCCATCCTTTTTTTGACTTCTGTCCTGTTTCTACCCAAAACGTATCCTGTCCTGTCCTGTCCTGCCCTGCCCTGCCCTACTACTCGGCCTTATCCCATCCTCCTTGTGGCCTTCGCAACCCTCGTTGGACCAGAGTTTCGATCAACGCCGGCCCTCGTCTTCCCCGTAGCCCCGGCTCTATTTGACTCTATCCTGACGTTTACCGCCCTTGTACCTCCCCTAGTCCCGAGTTGCTTGCTCACATCCACATTCCTCGCCCGCGGTTTTCCCAATTCTCTCCATCCGCCGTCACGAATCAGAACACACCCCTCCCCAGACATTCAATGGCCTTTCCGTATTGCGTCTGACTGGGCCGGTGGAAACATACGACCCGCATAGCTTCCGTCATACGTACTCTTCTCCCATCCACGGTCGATGGCGTGGGTCCCCCCTCCGGGACGCCGTCGTCGTTCGATCCCGAGGACCTAACGAGCTTCCGTTTGCTCGCCCTCCGAGGACCCATGTCTTACATCCACGCCTCACCCTTCAACGCCACCTCCCTCGACTCGGGCTAAGGCAACCTCTTCCCATCTTGACACCGCACGGGCGTGGACGGAAAGATGCTCCAGAGAACCCTCCCCGCCGTGGCCGGTCCCTGCCCACAGCCCACAGCCCACAGAGCCCCATGCCCCTGGCTTGCAGGTGCAGCCATCTTCTCTCTCCTTGCCTTACCTTAGTCCAAGGTTGGTTGAAGTAGGTAGTATAGTTCGGCGGGATACCTTTGGACATGTACCTCCTCTGCCTTGCTCGCTAGCTCCATCAAAGTGTGCCTTCCTGCAATGCTCTACGTCGCCGTTTTACACGACATGCCTTACATGGCTTCTCAGCCCGCATTTTTGTCTTGCTGCTCTTCGCCAGTCTGCACCGGCTAGTCCGTGTCGATATGCCCTCTCTGTTTCGTTTCTCTTTTCCCCCCTTTGCCCCCGGCTGTCATTCTTTCTCATAGCCGAATATCCCAGACAGATCCATTGCCCCATCCGGGCCACCCATCCTCCATCGTCGTCCATCTCCACCAATACAACCCATGATAGTCGCCCCTCGGCATATGCAGACACCTTGCTCGGTTCTTCTCTTTGCCTTCAGTACTTGACTATTCCACTGGAGTTTTGACTTTTTTTTTTTGTTCCTTCTCAGTGAGAAATGGAAACTCGGCCTGCAGATGTAGCAATCTGTTTCCCTGCTTTCTCCTTGGCCAATGGGCTCGGTCCATCACCTCCCACGCCGTCCATTACCACCCCTAAGCTCCACACCCTTGAGACCACCACCCGTTGCTCTCGTCGATGGATATCACGTCCACCCCGCAAGAATTGGCTTTCGAAGCAAGCAGAACGCGGGTGAAGACAGGGTTTAGCCTCTTTCACTTCCCTGTCACTAACGCACATGCTAGCCAGGCCCAGATAGGTCGGCCGGCTTCTGCTCATGGCCGTCCATGTCGTTTGCTTGTCTGCGGCCATTCTCAACATCCCATCCCGTCACATCATGCCCTTGGACCATTCCGTCCGTTCCCTCCCTCGGGCGGGGTTCAATGATGAAGCCACGGCTTGCAATCGGACGAATCGAGGCTGGATGTCTTATCCCCCGAGAAAGAAGAGATGGGGTCCGGGAGGGTCTCAGGAAAAGTATAAAAAGGCACAACTTGAGCGGTTTGAACATCTGGTCTCCTTCTTCCTTTCTCATCAACATCTCATCTCATACTATATTGCAAGCTTCTGCCCAAGTTCTCCAAGTCGTTCTTCAGAAACTCCACCAGAGCAAGCACCTTCCTTGCGCTTCGTCTTACCAAGTGACCGGCCATTCCCAGTCCATAACACATCCAACTTTAGTCATCCCTTGTTTGCTTCAAACAAGTTCCCACATCGCACACATACACGTCACAAGACCTTTCCCGTCGTCGTCGACTATCCGCTTTGCCCATCATGTCTGCCCACTACAACTCCTACGCTATCCCCATGCCCGTTCCCAACCACAAGGGCCAGCAGCAGTACCCCACCTACAGCAGTACCTACTCAGTCTCGCCCCCAGAGACGGATGAGTCCGTCAGTTCGGGGACCGGTCCTTCATACAGCAACAGCGGATATTCAGCTGGCTACTCCGTTGCCAACTCCAGCTACGCCGGCAGCAACAGCGGCGACTTTGAGAGCGCCCACTCAGCCAGCGGCGTCGACTTCAACGACTACATGCAAGACCGCTTCGCCCAGACCTTTGATCCCATCCCTCTGGATCGCAACATTGCGGTCCAGGCGCAAACGTAAGTTGACGATCTCCGTCTCCGAGCGGTACTCCGGTGGTTGCGCGGCAGCGAATGTCGCCATGCCATGATGCGCGGAAACGAAACGTGATACGGGTTGGGCTAACCAGAAACTTCACACAAAAACAGATCCGGAAAGCTCAACGCAAAGCACCGTGAGCTGCTGGAGCTGCAGAAGAAGGCGCAAGCCCGTCTCGCAAAGACGCGCGAGCGCTTCAACGAGGGTTACCGCGACGCTCAGGACGTGCGCGCGGACCTCGAGTGGACGCAGAAGAAAGTTTCGTAAGTCTTCATTCCCCATTCTCTCTCAATTTCCGAGGTCCGAGAGGCGCGCAAGCAAGAAACCTCGAAAAGCATGGGAAAGCAAGCATAAGGAAGTTTGGCGATCGGCCGGCAATCTTAGCAATTTCGCCCTCCCGCGAATCAGTGGGGGAAGGAAAAAGCGGGTTTCGGTGGCATCGATCGCAACCCGGGCGCGATAGTTGAAAATGGAGGCTCGCGGCTTGCGGCTGCAACATATGAGACAACAGACGGCTAACATGAGGATTGCGCAGATCGCTCAAGAGCAAGACTTCTCGTAAGCACACCAAGGAGTACAACAAGGCGCGCGCTCGCTACCCCTCGCCCGAGTACTAGATGCTCGCGACCTGAGCCAGCTGGCCATTTCTTCCACTTCACAGCCGCGCGAAATCGCGGACGTTAAGGTTAGGAAATCCGGCGCGCAGCGGTTCTTCAGCCTTACCTCGCGGCGAAAACCTTCTTTCCAGCGTGTCATTTTCAATTAAGGTACCACCAAAAAAGCAACCTCCACACCCAACAAAACGCACGACATACATACATTACCGCCAACATCCCTGCCTGCACAGAACTGCAGGAACGAAGATAGCAGCCTTGCGGATTCGCTTTACATATCTGGTTTTTTTTATCAGCACACGCCTCCTCCACCTCGTTATTAACTGCCTCTTTTTTTTTTTCTTGGGTACATATTGGGCTGGCAAGGTGGTGAGGGGAGAGAAAAAGCAGAGACAGGGGCCCTAGGCGAACCTGACAGTCGGGAACGGGTTGATGCGCAGCGGCACGGCGCGGGGCGAGCATGGGGCCAGTCTGCTAGCCGCCCATCTCACGCTGCTTTTGCGGCATGGCAGCGAAGAGCGAGCTGCGTGAGACGTGGAGACGACGGGATGGAGGATTCCGCCCGCGTGGCAGACCTTCCACCCTCTGTCCTCCAAAGCACGCGAGATCGTTTTCTCCTCTGCCCCTGGCTAGTCGTGTGGGTTCGCCGGGCTGATTTCCTGCTCTTTGAGACCTTGTTTGGGGAGGTTTGTTCCGCGGGACGATTATGAGATATGATTGGACGAATGCTCTGATTTTCGGGCGGCAGCGTAGCTAAAAAGTATACCTCACGCCCCCTCCTTACTGGGGCCAGGGCAAGCGCCTGGGGGGCTGCAGAAGGCCCCTCCATGTAGCCGAGAGACCTATTTGGTGGAGTCGATGCTGGAGAAGAGAGGACTTGGATGGGCAGAGGGTCGGGAGGTAAAATTACGGCACCTCTGAGGGAAGCGCTTGTCCTTTTTGGGGCGGTGGGATATTGCTCTTTCGGGAAGGGTTACGAGGGCAGGACGCGATAGACTTTTGGGACAGGCGTGGACATAGTTTCTTTGACGCCCGGGGCGGTTCTCTAGTGATGACAGGGCTCTTCCGTAGCGAAAATCGTAAGCCTTTTTCTTGTTCTTGTTCGGTTGAGGGGCTACTGGTCCGTATCGTTCGCCCCCATAACATCGTCGCCGTGTCCTAGAGACGTCCAGATCCCACCTTACTTGGTTCCGTGATCATGACCGTGAAGTGACCATTGTCGAGAGTCCAGTGACGTATCACCTTATGAGGCATGAAGTCCATCCACACCCTGTTCCATCCACCCCGGCTCGGTCAGGGATCGCGATATCACGTGATATCGATATGGGTCCAGTGAGGTGAGGTGGCATCGGGATGGCCAAGGACGTAGTGAACAAGGGTGCTATGTGCCAATTGAGGTTTGAATCACAGCTTAAGACCTCGCACATCCATCCCCTTGCCCATACAGAACCCTCGTCCTCTCTGCTCCGGGATCAAAGGCCTCAAGCAGACTGCGCCTGTCCCCTCGAGGCCCAAGTCCCCCTCGACTCCACCCCCGCCGCCTTCTCGAGCTTCTCCCAAGGGTTCTCATTCGACTTTGGGTCGTAGTATCCCTCCCACCAAGGCTTGCCGTCGTTCCGTTGCTGGTGCTGGTGCCGGTGCTGATTCGTCCCGCCCCTCCCTCCGCGCGCATCATCGCCCAGGTTCCACTGCGGCTTGCTCGTCGGCGCGGTCCCCATCTCCGCACCCCACGAGACGTCAGGTCTTCGCGGCAAGCCAGACGACGCGACGACGTGCGACGAGCTCTGCGCGTCGGGACCACCGTTCCCCGACCAGACGCCTCCGCGCGTCGCCAGCTCCTCGATCAGACCCCGCGCGTGCGCCAGCGCGGGCGCGACGGCGGGGTCGGCGTAGAGGCTCGCGCCGCCTTCTTCCTCGTCGTCTTTGTCGGCGGCTTCGCCCGCGGCCGGGCCCGGGCCCTCGGGGTCGGAGTCGAGGGGTGTTTCGTCCGTGTCCGGTGCGGGCTCGGTGGTGATCGTTGTTGTTGCTGTTGGGGTGCGTGTTGCGAGGGTGACTTGGTTCGCGCCGGTGGCCGCGGCGTCGGTGCGGTGGTTGTATTTGCGCTTTTTGGAGGCCGGTTGGGTTCCAAAGGAGGAATAGCCCATGAAGGCTGCCATCTCGGGGTCTATTTCGGAGGCGTCCATTGTGTGCCGGTGTGCGGTGAGCACCTCGTGCAGTTTGTGGGGGTTTATACTGCGGTTCGGGGGCGACTCGGGGAGAGGTGGCTTCGATGAGGTGGAGCTGGATCCTGTCGCCTTGGACAGCAATGATGTGTGTTGGTGTAAGTGAAAAGTCGCGGTCGAGAATGGGAAAGCAGGGAAAGAAAAATGAAGGAGCTTTGGGCGCGGGAAGGTCCGTGGCGGAAGCGTGCGGGTCGGAATAAGACCCTTGCCTCTGAACTGGGGCGCTTAATTTGCAGCCTCGCGGGGAGCTGAGCCGAGCTAAAGAGCTTTTTGGGAGGGGTTCATGTTGATAGCTGCCCTTTGGACAGTCGTTCGTCGCAAGATGATGGGTATTTCCGGCTATTGGGCGGACCTATTAGAAATGATTGGTTTTCTGGCGAATCATTTTTTCGGGAGTTCTGGAGGTGTGGTTTTTGCCGTGTGGCACAAAGAACTAGTAAACTAGGTACCTAGCTAATGATGTCACTTTTTGAAACGCGTAGGGGTACAACGGACCCCTGGCGCGGATCACGGCGAGCTTTGGGCGGCGGTGTCGTTGCTCGCGACTTCTTGTCTCCTTTTCCAATTGACACATCTCAGCCTGGTACTCATAATATAATCAATATACCTGTCAAGTTTCTCCCAAATTTGCCCTGAACCAGCGTCGAATATCCATTTAACACCCAATCGGGCTTCACACCAACTTCGGCGAGCTTCCCGGAGCTCCCTCCACCACCGCCATCCAAAATGGCTTCCCCTCCAACGACCATCGCCCTCATCTCCCCCTCGAAATACACCACCTCCTCCCCTCCTTCTCCTCCCTCGACCTTCTCCCAGCCCCCGATAGACTGGCTCCTGCGCACCTGGTCCGTCACCCACTCCACGCTCTCCATGTGGCGCGACGCCCGCAACGTCCGCATCTCCTACGCCGCGCTGCCCGCCAAGCCCGACGGGACGGCCCGCATCGACGACCTGGTCGAGTACGAGTCCAACAAGAAGAGCACGTCCCCGACGGGCGTCAAGTCCGTCAAGGGCGTCGACACGGCGTCCAAGGCGGGCGACACGCACGCGTGGGATTGGCGGGGCAAGGGGTGGCTTTTCTTCGTCGGGAGCCATTGGGAGGTTCTCGGGTGGGGGGAGAGGACGACGGAGGCGGGGGAGACGGAACGGTGGGCTGTCACGTGGTTTGCGCCGACGCTGTTCACCAAGGAGGGGGTCGACGTTTACTGTGACCGCAGGGAGGGGCTGAGTGAGGGCACGTACAAGGAGATTATGGAGGCGTTGAAGGGGTTGGAGGCGAAGGAGGTCGCGCAGATGGTTGAGAAGGACATGTTGCCTGTTGAGATCTCGTTGCCATGGAAGGAGAGCTGAGGGTTGAATCTTGGGGGCTCGGCTGCATGATGTGGGTAATGAGGTAAACAGGATCTGGCGTTTATTGGCAATTGTCTTGCTTTCGTATTCTTGAAATGTGTTGGATTAAGCACGTCAATCCACGTATATAAAGTGGTAAGTCATTGTCGGATTTGGAGATGAAACAGAGAACCTTGTTGTCACTTCCCGAATCGCGTTGGACAACTTCAAATGTCGTATTTGACCGGCTTTGTTGGGTTGGACGTACGTTGATGCCTGTGTAGACGGTAGTAAAAGCCTCGGGCTGCTTACAGCTCTGATCAGTACGTTGCGATCAACGAGACCGCCTGCAGGAGGGACGACGACACGGGTTGACGACGGACCTATATGTGCATCAGACTTTGATGACTCGAATGACTAGGTATACTCCCCACCCTCAACACTTCCAACTTATGAAAGGCACCTTGCTCACTTTGTCAGCCATAACGAGAACCAAAGCCCGCATCAGCTTTGCCGCATCAGGGACGCCTCACCCGCCAAACGATCGTAAATGAATAATATACAAAAGTCACCGTGATCAAGCGACAATACAGTTTCTCAGCTTGAGAGCAGAATGCCGGGGACGGAACCTCCCGCTCTATGTAGGAAGTCTTGCGGTTTGGGGCGCTCTGGCTCAGGCGCCTGGCCCGGAGCCGGGAAACAATGCTCGGTCTGTTGACAAGGGAACTGCCGCCTCACGGTTTGCTGCTCCTCATCACCCTTGTCCATCACTCGGGATGTATCCCGTCGGTTTGCATAGGCGACTATTGCCGAGTTTTTCGACGTGCTTCAGTTTTCAAGAGTATACGTTGGCGAATACGGTAATGGAGAGGTCAATTTCGGGAGGGATCATTGAGCATTCAGATGTCAGGCGAGGGCGCCTGACTTGCGGGCGGACGTGCCTGATACGGGAAAAAATGGAACGGCCTTTTTGTTCTGGCTCCCACTCCGAGGTACCACAGAGGCCAATCAGGACGTGACTCTATCGTTTATATATCCCATTGAGCCAAAGGCAACCCCCAAAGAGGATGAGAACATGTCCGCTGCTCTAAACTATAGGTGCGCCGCTGCCGTACTTATCATACATTTTCATTGATAGGCTGAGTGTTAGCGAGTGGACTACTAACCTCAACGAAAGAACCAGGTCCGCAATGAGATGAACAGCTTGTACTCAATCACGCCTGAGTATCCCCACATCACGTATAGCGGTTATCAACGCGATGCAAGAACCTTGAAATTTCGCCTCACACCTCACAGGTTATGTGTCTAGATTAAACTCCATTGGTCAACTGCCTAACCATGGTAGATTGGCAACCACTACTCAGTTCTATCATAACATTGAGTACAAGGGCAAAAGATTGAGTGAAGATAGTGTTCAAGTTGATGTATTGAGACAAATTCATTACCATCCCGGCACCATTATCATGACGCCCTATTTCAAATTCAAACGAACGAACTAGGTATAATACAAAGGGTATCGAGTCCAGCCTGGCCATGCCGATCTGGGGGTATCGTTTCCTGAACAGGCTGTGCGCCCTTTCCTTGAATCCATCTCTGTCGTAAAAGTATATCATGTATTTTTGGTGATTTTCTTGTGTTATATGTGTTGCGCAAGCAGGGGTATTAAAAGAGAACAGCAGAGGCATTCGTGTCGGGGATCGTTAGAAATGTGAAATGTTGGAGAAACGAAGCAAGCCATCGCAAACGTTTGAGCCGAAGAAGGGGCCGGCTTAATCAATAAGACCAAGCTATTCCAACACGCGAAGACCTCTAGTCAGCAATAGGTGCAAACTCAAATGTTTTCGATGACACGAGAGTTGATGGCTTGCTGGAAGCCGGAGTCCTGACCTCCAAAGTCATTGTGGGTGGTCTCGTGTGAACCGCCCTGGACGCTCGACTCGCCCTTGCTGAGCGCTTGCTGAATGTCGGGCATAGTCTGGTTTGCCGCGGGCAAGAAGATGACCTTGCTGTTGGCAGACTTGGCCATCGCCTGCATGGCCTCGAGGTAGCGGATCTGCATGGCGGGAGCAGACGACAGAATGTCGGCGGCCTGGCGCATGAGCTTGGCGGATTCGACCTGTTCCTCGTTAGTACGAAGCGCGTTTGAAAAGGAAGTAATTTGGAGACATACCTCAGCCTTGGCGGCGATAATCTTGCTCTCACCAATACGCTTGCTCTGAGCGGCCATGGAGAGCGACTCTTGCAACTCCTGGCTGAAGATGATGTCCTTGATAAGCATGCTCTCGACCTGGACACCCCACCCGGCAGCAACGTCCTCGATGATCTCGCCCACTGACTGAGCCATCTCCTCTCGGCGCTCGATGACGTCCTGCAAGATGCGAGCACCAACGACGTGGCGAAGCGTCGTCTGGGTGCGCTCCATGAGCGCTTGGCGGACGTTGGAGATACCGAAGGCTGCACGATGAGGAGCGACAATGTGATAGTAGATGACGGAGGTGAGGTGGAGGGTGACATTGTCCTTGGTCATACAAGTCTGCTGAGGGACCTCGGCGGTCTGGATCTTGACATCGACCTGGATAAGTTTCTCGCTGAGAGGGTTGACCTTGACCAGACCGGGGTCAACAGCCTTGTAGAACTTGCCGAACTTTGTAACGAGACCAACGTTACCCTGTTGCACGTTCTTGTAGGGGTTCGGGCAGACGATGCAGCAGGGGATGGCGCCCATCGTTCCAATGCAGGAACCAAAGGCGTTGACTAGAACGTGCGTTAGTATCTCGAGACCATTTATACGAGAAGCACGCGACACGTACCCATGGTTCCATACCAGCCCTTGGGATTTGCGTCGTTCTCTACGATAGCAGCATATTTGCGCTGGAGATCGTCCTTGGTAGGCGGCTGAACGGTCATCTGGCCGTGCGACTTGAAGCCGACATTGGCAGTGTTGCCGTTGGTCGTCTCGGAAGCGGCGTTGTCTTGGTACTCAGGAGCGCGGCCCTTGCCGGTGGAAGAGCCCTCGTGCTGCGGAACGGGAGCGCTCATTGTGGCGGGAGATTGGGATCGGGTCGAAGATGTGCGTAGCAGACGGCGGGCCGAGTTGTTGGATGATGTGGAAGCTTGGTGGACGTTATCGGAGCCTTCGTGGATAGACTCGGAGTAGTGGACCATTGAATGTGGACTGACTACCTGAGGAAAAGAGGAGGATGGGGATGGGGTTCTTAAGTAGTCGATTTGTCAAGGCAGACGAACAGATGTCTCGAGAGGGTAGACGGCATGCCCAGATGGCGGAGAAGGACAAAGAAGGATCATAGAGAGAGCGGACGAGCCAGGGTTCGAATGGGAGTGAGTGGGCTGTGTTTGCGCCCAGAAGCTTTGGTCTCTTGGGGCCGCTGGTCTGGTGTGGAGAGCTTGCCTACCTTAGGTGCCTTCCAATTCTGGGGGAAAAAAAGAAGAAGTACCAGCTGCAGATGCGCGCGAGGAGCCAAAGGAGCCGGCAAAGGTGGAGCAGGGGTCTCGTGTGGTGCAGTGCATGCAGTGGCCTGTTTGTCAGGGATTGGAGCTACAGGTGGTCATGGATGGGTCCTCTAGCTTAACCTTCAATTCCTTGCGGGGCAACACAACACATTCCTCCAGCTACACTTCCGTACCTTAGGTACCTGAGGTATCTCGAGGACGCATCTTACTGGCCACGACGGTGCGTCTCTCCTCTCTGCATGGCCAGGACGGGCAGTCCAAGTTCTCACGCGGATGGTGGCAGAGCCCCAAAACGTTACGATACCGCTACCGTGCAATGGCTTCTGTTCCCCTCACATACCGGCTTGTCTCTTCCACAGACCAAGCGTCGCGCCCGATCAACTTTCAACCTTTACACCTGCGCATGCGTTCATCTCCAAATACGGTCGCCTAGCGGCCTTCATTGTGGCCGATCTGCTGTTGGGTAGCACATGCCGCTGCTCAGCCCTGTTCATTCCTCGCTGCCTACTCAACCACGATGCTAAATCCCAACGGCGCGACGAGTGGCAGAGGCGTGGCGGCACCTAATCCGCATTTCGACACTTTTTCAATCCCATCTCAAATCAGCCTTGGGCCTTGGCTAACCAGTACCTCTACAGTAATCCGTGCACCAGTCAGCAGACAGGCAGGGATGAACAGACACACACAACTTTGTTCCTCTCCGCCCAAGGACGCCATCCGATCTCGTCAGTCTTCACGTTGGCCAGGGGTCGTCGCTGCTCATCGTCGCGATGACCGAGAGGCATACTTTCGCGAACGGGAAACGTTTCACAAAATATTCATCTCTGTGTCATGACTATTCGGGCCCGGTCATCTCCAAGATGCGCCCGCCCAATCAGATACTCTGTCGGTGCCGAGTTCCGCCCAGGGAGGGTACTTCTACGCAGAATCGGATGATATCATGGAGCAACACGCCGAGAATGCCACCCTACGGCTTTAGATTTGCGCCGACCTAGCTGGACATGTCGCAACGACGTCCCCGCCCCGTTTTCAAATGCTCAGGCCGACGAACTACCTTCGTCTGCCCTTAGAGGAGTCGACGACCTGCGAGCCCGGCGACGATAATGTGCCCCGGGCATATATCATGATGGCCACAAATTCCAGCAGAGCCTCCCAGCAATGCGGGGAGGAAGTGGCAGAGGACTGACTTCATCGTCAAATCGCCCAAAGCCACAGTATTGCAATGCGCCTCCATCCCGACCGGTTCCGTATGGCTCCCGAAATTATGAATGGCCACAAATTTGCTGACATCTATGGAGCCCGCTTGGCTTGCCGAACGCGCCCAGCTTCTAAGCAACCTCCGGATCGGCCAATGTACGCCGGTATTCGGTATCCACATTGCCGAATGTGGTCGTAGCGTCCCGTCGGCACGCATGACCGGGCACTGCCCGCCACTATTTCGCCCGACGAGCTTGGGGAGCTAGGTCTCGGTGTCTGTCAATCACCATCTCCAATCTCACAACCCCTGACATCATCTGAAGGGCCTCAATCTCATCGTATTGGTACCGATGATCTCAAGCTGTTGCAGTTAGTTATGCAATTTCTGCCCAAGCCTCACCGCATTCACCACTCGCGGAACCCCGTCTCCACGTTGTACCAGGGTTCTAATCACATCATGTCGCGAGTTTCAGAAGCCTTGGTTACTTTGGTGATATCCTCACAATGTGACCAAAGTTCGAGTAGAAGAAGTATTGGAGGTGTAAAAGATGCGCGCACCTGCACGGTATGTAGCAATTCGGCCTCAAGAACTTTTGGGGCCTCTGAAAACAAGAAGCAACCGCTGCCTGGAACTAACACCTCCGCCTGCGACGACGACATTTCTTTACTGAGTTGATCTCAATAAAATTTCCCCGTTGAAGACTTGAACTTTATACCTCAAATTCATTCATCACGAGCCTCAGTAAATTCGAACCATCAAATGTTGAGGCAACATTTTCCTTTAAATGCCAAGATCACAATCCCACTTTCGAATCCTTCGAGAAGGTTTCCTATTTCGCCACCCCTGCGCCGCCCTGCAACCAACCACAACATCGTCAGCCTAGTATACCAATTGCTGAAGCCTAGCGCAGCTTATTCGACAATGTCTTATCTGGCACCGATCATCACTCATTCATCTTCGCACGGCCACAATTAGTGTCTGCGAATATCCTCATCAAATCAAACACCGCTCTTTGGTCCCCGACCACCATTTCTCGGTAGAGCCGCCCTTACATATCCAGGTGATCAGTTAGCTAAGCCACGGCAAAGCAAGAAGTCACCGGGGTTTTGAGGATTCTTTCTAGAAACCTGCAAGTGTGGATCTAAGCTCAAGCTCGGGAGAAAATGACGTTATCGGAGAATATCGCGACTTCACCCCAGGCCCAAACTGGGGCCGCGCTCGGCAATGCCCCTGAAGCCTATCAACGCCGATGCTACTAACGAAAAACTAGAATGAAGAACAGGATCTCCAAAAGAACAAGGCACAATCAACCTCCTTTCGCCCCGCGCAGCCCATTAAAATCCTCCACGATAGCCGCATGATCCATCCTTAACGTCGGACTCATAGCACCATCCAGTCACCCTCAAGCAGATTCTCTCGTCCTCGATGCTCCTCTCCGTATCGTCGCTCGTAGTACTCCAAATACTCCTGTAGATTCCCTGCGCGGGATACGTCACGAGACCGAACGTCGCCGCGGTGCTTTTGGTGACGAGGCTCACCACCCCCTTCAGCAGCCCCTTGGCAGCCCCCAGAGCCCCTTCTTCCTTCTTCCCAGTGTGGGCGTGCACAAAGATGTCGGTGAGCCCGCCCTTCAAGTCATGGCAGAACGTCTTGCCGGCAACATAGACGCCGCTACGAAACATCCCTCCACTGAATCGTGATTCTTGACGGTGTCGCCGTACATATTCGGCACGGCTCGCAAGCCTTCCGTTACCACGAGGGGAATAGCCACGAGCAGACCTTTGGTCGCGTTGCCGGCGAGCTTTCCCACGCCGTTCGCGGCCGCTACGGCAATGGCCCCAGGCTTGTCCGACGGATCGTCTCCTTGGGAAGATACCGGGCGGCTTGTTGGCTTTTCTTCCCCGCCTTCGGGGACCCCCACGCCCGGAAGCGGGAGCATCGCGAAAGCCGGAGCTTGACTGTGTCTGCGGAGATTGTCGGCTTGGATCTCCGGCTTGTCGCCGGACTCGCTGCCTCGCGTGTACTCCTCGAATGGTTTGACGATGATATCAGCCGTGGCATCGGCCATCTTAACTATTATGGACATGGATGCGGCTGACAACGCGGTCAGTGGGTTCCATATCTGGTTTTCGGTATTCGTAGGCCTCGGGCGGTATCTGAGCGCCGGTTTTCAGTGTTCTGTACTCGATGTCATGGTTAGGTTGACTGGTGTGTACGATCTGAGCTGCTTCCTTTCCACTTTGCCATTTTTTTCAGTATCGACGGGTCGGCACATCTTGACTTGGGTAGATTCGCATGGAAGTAGTCAACCGCTGCTTGGACTCCGCCCTCCTTCTGCATAGACTCGGCAAGTTCTTTTGCTGCCGTGACTGCTTCTGGCGAGAGGCAGTATTGAATGGCGTGTATTAGCTTCTGCGAGGTAAGTGAACAAGACGGGATCGGAGCTGGACCGGCCCCTACTTCTGCCACAATGGCGCCCCAGAACGGCTGACTGTAGCATACCCGTCAGTTCGGTCATCACAAAACGCGACTTGGACCAACTTACTCTCCAAAGAAGGGGACGATGGTCGTAGGTGTCACCGTAACGCAAACCACACACCGTCGTACGCGCTCCGCCGTGGTGAATCCCAGCGGCAACCTACTGAAATAGTCACCCGTGCCGATAGTCGCCCACGTAGAGCACATCTAGAGACTATTCTCCCGTCAGATTACTCCACCCCCGCGAGATAACGGCCCTGAAGCTGGCTGCTTTGATGGAGCTGAGGACCATCGTAATCAGGTCCTCGATATCACCGAAAACAACACTGCCGAAGCCGACGTAAATGTGTAGAGGACCGTCAGCGAGGAACTGTTCGAGATCGCCGATGGCTTATACGGTGCTGGATCTCGGAAGAAGAAGCCGCTTATGTCTGAGGGTCGTCAGGGGAGAGTCACGGTGGCAGGGAGGCTGCTACGGACCTATATGTGAGTCCCAATCGCTGGGCTTAGGCAAGAGGCATGGCGACCAGTAGTGTATGAACGGAACCCGTAAGACTTCGAGAATCCGATGACCCTCTGTGGAAGGGGCTGGCTCAATTCCCAGCGAAGTAACAGTCCACGCGTTGACTAGGTCTACAAGGATACGACCGGTTAGCAACGGCACATACATCGCAACAAGGAGCATCTTACCCTTGCCACGTAAGGACTTACGGCTTCGTGCTACTCCACGGCATCGTGAACACCAAATGCACCGGGATCCCAGCGCCTGGGCGCAGTGGACATGCGCGAAACTAGGCGGATTCGCAATGATCGCGTCCGCGACGAACGGTACTTTCGTCAACGGATCAGGGTGCACGCATGAGCGCCAGCAACTCGTCGAGCATCTTGACATACATGTCTCGTTTGCGCTGGATGATAACGGCGCGGATCTGGGCCGTTTTGGGGATCAGGGAGGGTGATTCGACCATATAGGTGGTGGTTGACAGACTTACCCTCAAGATACAAATCCGCCAGACCCAAGGTTGACTGACGCCTTTGATGTTCTGGAGGAGTCGAAGATTTCTCTGTCTTGGTTGCCCATTGTGACAATCACGTTTGAAAGGGTTGGCAAAGGGTATACGAGGCGGAGGAGGAGGGACGGACAGCTCGAAGAAGGGTGGGCATGGTCTCTACTTAAGCTACGGTGACATACCGCAGCAAACCCACGTAGGGGGCCGCGTCAGTTGCCGCCCTGTCCTAGCAAAGATTTGGACCTGTTTTAAAAGGTGAACGATATCATAGATACGAAATCTGCTTGACTAGCTGTGAGGCGTTCGGTGTGCCCGGGGAGTCAAATTGCCTAGACCCTGCCTCCCGACTCTCTTCAGTCCGTCTTGCCAAGAGCGGATTGCCTTTTCGGAGTCATCCGCCGTTTTGTAGGGAAAAGTCGGTTTAGCTGAACCGTATGGTTTTAATCTCTGTTTTTCAGATTAGCGTAAGTCTGCCTGTATTGGATTTTTTGACGTATCTAAGTTTACATTTTGCCGAGTCATAGAGTATTACTGAAAACGTCCCTGTTCGTAGTATCCCGATAGTTCACTGCCCAACCTACGCCTGTCAAGCGCCCGCTATTCCAATGCCATTTCTATACCATACTAACGGGGGAAAAAATAGAATATCCGCGCAGTTTGAGAATCTCCATCCGGAAGCTCTTCCAGGTACACCTTGTCCCCCCTGCGGCGAAGGCGCCGTCCTCGTGGACGTCCTCGAGGCGCAACAGTACGCACACCCGTGGAAAGCGTTGAGCAGATACAAAATCATCAAAACACCTGCAATCCACTCCCCGGCCGCAGTCCTCGACTTCAGCAACCCAGTCATGACTTTGCCATCCTCGCCATCAACGACGCTCGAAGACGACGCGCCGCACAGCGCGGCCCAAAGGACCGCCAGGATGAAGTTCCACACGCACCACACCGCGTGCGTGACCGTCTCGAAGACAAGGTATGCGCAAGTCAGGACGGTCAAGACGGCTAGGGCGAGGGCGAAGGTCCAGTTCGTTCGGGAAAGGGGCTTCGAGTCGTCCCAGGAGGCGAGGGAGGCGGCGTAGAGGCCGATTGTGAATATCGCGAGGATGAACTGGATGGTTCGGAGGGTCGCGCGGACTGGCAGACAGAACGGTCCCGAGAGGTTCCACTAGTCTCTGGTTATTGTTGAAGAGTCTGGCGGGGGGGGGAGGTGGGTGTTGATAGTCTGTGGTGGAGTGCGATGTTCGACGCAGGGGAGAAAGATTGGAACTTGAAGATGGGTATGGAGGAAGAGGACAGGAACTCGACATCGCTTCTGGAAGTTACGAAGCTTGATTTTGAAGGATTGAAAGGGTCGGAGAGGAAAAGAATGAAAAGTGTATGGTTTGGAGCGTTTGATTCCGTCCAAGGGCGTGTAAGTCGTCAACCGGGGGTCCCGACTTGCTCACTCCGACCAACCGCAAGAATTTGTACATCAGATTCGTTCACCGCTTTGTAACGAGATTGAGTTGATAGGCTACTTGATCGTTCCGGGATCGTTCGGCCTCTTCAGTAAACAAAAGAAGGTGCATCGTAATGAAAACTCCGTACACGAAGAGAACAACTTCTTGCATATAAGATAATCCTGAAAACCATGAGAGTCACTTTCGCCGGCACAGTCCACACTCTTTACCTCTCAGAGACATAGAAATAATGGCGCGCACTGCCGCAATTTCGTTCTTAAATCTCCTGTTCGCCCTAGGCGGTGCTTCAGCACAGTGGTCTTGCAAAGTCACTCCTCTCGACGCCGCCTGGCCGTCCGATGCGACTGGTCTTCACTGAATACCACCATAAACGGCGATCTCATCAAAACCCGGCCCGTCGCCTCATCAGGCTACTCTGGCAAACCATTTGGCAATTCGGAGTCGTGCGACCACGTGAATAAGGGATGGGCTACTTCTGATTTTCTCGCATCTCTTGTGGGCCAACAACTCGTGTCTGCCCCCCGATGCGACTGGTTATTCTGCCTCGAAGGGTTGCGATGTTGGCGCCTTGCCACGACATATAGTTAATGCCACGACTAAGGAGCAAGTCGCTGCTGCCATGAGCTGGGCCAGCAAGCGCAACGCCGGCATAGTCGTCAAGGGAACGGGACATGATCTCAACGGCAGGTAAGTGCTGGCCGCCATTTTCTAATGGAACCCTGCTGACGAGATATACAGATCTTCCGGAGCTTACTCCCTCTTCATCTGGACCCCGAACTTCAACAAGCTCGAGTTCCAGCCCGAACGGAAGAACCCAGCCGATAACACCACCGAAGTTGCCATGGTCGTCGGCAGCGAAAACAACTGGGGCTCCGCATCTCGTAGAGCGGCCAAGTACGGAAAGGTCCTGGTCGGCGGCACTGTCGAGTCCGTCGGCATCGGAGGCCAGATCCAATGAGGTGGCCATGGGCCATTGTCGAGCACATTCGGAATGGCGACAGACTAGATTATTCAAGCTGCAGTAGTCACGACCGAGAGTCAGACTCTCGTGGCAGACGGAGCGCAAAACCATGACCTCCTGTTCGCTGTGCGCGGAGGGGGCGGCGGCCAGTACGGTGTCGTCACTGAATACGTCCTTGAGGCGCACCCAAACCCCGGCAACGTCGTCTCCCTCAGCATCCAACTGTCCACCAACCGGAATGACACTGCGGCCAAAGACGCGGCCTGGATCAGCTTTCAGACTTTGCTCGCCAGCGTCCCCGATCTGATGGACGCTGGCCTGACGGGCTCGGCCATGTTCACCGCTAAGAGCTTGTCGAATGCCTCTCTGGCTGCCAATGTCGTGCGCAAGGTGTGCTCTCAACTTCTTTGCGTACAATACCACCGTCGAGAAGGTAACTGCCCTTCTGGAGCCTGTCAAAGCTCTCATGATCGCTGCCGGCAGAGGCAACGGAACCGTCTCTATCACTTTTGGCGAGCCTGAGGAGCAGCCTGATTTCGCCAGCTTCTTCGAATCCGTCAACTCCGCGCCGAGCGCTGCAGGCCAGCACAGCCTGACGAGCAGCCGTCACTTGGGTTGTAAGCATTTGCCCGAAAAATCCCTGTGTCGACACTTGCGTCGTACCTAAAGAGATAGCGGCCCAGGACCCAACTAGTGGTGGCATGATGGTTATCGGTCTTCAAGGCGGGCCTGGCCCCCAAAGTATCCCAGAGAAGATGCGCGGCGCT
Source organism: Colletotrichum agaves (assembly GCA_036785465.1). Taxonomy (NCBI): domain Eukaryota; kingdom Fungi; phylum Ascomycota; class Sordariomycetes; order Glomerellales; family Glomerellaceae; genus Colletotrichum; species Colletotrichum agaves. The sequence continues at coordinate 421,062 of JAXISO010000006.1, forward strand.
GTGTACCCGGTGTGGCGATCCGTGTACATTCACATGATGAGCTACGGCGCATCGCTCGATACCACTGTTGCGCCGAAAGACACTCTTGTCAGGGCTGCTCAGTGGTTGGAGGAGAACAAGGAGCCGGTCTGGCGCGAGTGGGCGCCCGGCTCTGGTGCATATATGAAGGAGGCCAACGCATTCAACAGCCGGTTCAAGGAAGACTTTTACGGCGAAAGCTACGACAAACTCCTTGAGGTCAAGCGCAAGTATGATCCCGCGGAGAGTGATGCCTGGAACTGTGATCTGAACAGCGGCAAGCTCTGCAAGGCAGTCTAGAGTGTGGTGAAGGGGGCAGCTGATTAAGTTGCCTTCGTGTTGTGCGTATAGACTCGCTATAATGTAACAATAGTCAGCATATCCTCTGCCCTTATCGTCATGCTTCATGCCTTCGTTTATTATTGTTCCTGGGTGTGCCGTCGTCTTTTCGCTTGGAATCATCCCGCTGTCGTGAACTTGGTTCTCCGTAGTGTCGCTCTCGATCTCGTCGCTGATCCCTGTCGTCTTCGCGGCTCCTGTCTCGACGGCGACTCCTATCCTCCCTCCTATCTTTGCGGTGACTCTTCCTACTTTCTCCTTGTCGACGTTCGTCACCCCGACGGCTATCATCGCGATGTCTGTCGCTGTGACGTCTGCGGTGGCGGTCTGCTTCATCTCCCCTATGTCTGCGATCCCTTTCATCCCGATCTCTGCCTCCACTTTCTCTTCTCCTCTCGTGCCTCTCCTTGCGCTTTTCTTCTTGGCGAAGTTGTTCCAGGTCTTTCTGTCTCTCTGCTTCAAACTTTTGCCTCTCTTTCTTGACCTCCCGAACTTTGGCAGCGCCCCTTTTCATCATTGCCAGCGGGTCACTCGCAACGGTCCTCTCAGCGTCTCTCTTCTTCCTTCCGGGGTCCTCGTTTCCCCATACGTCTTTGCTCGGCGGTTCCAGTTCGGCAAGCTCACTTCTTGACCCTGAATTCGCATACCACGGGCCGACCACCCCATCCTTGCCGGCGGCATTTGAAAAACGCATCATATACTGATCTTCGTACTCTTTCTTCTTCTTCGCGCTTTCCTTCTCAGCCTCCTCGTTCTTGAGATGACGGCCCTGCTTCCTCTCCTCACCAAACAAGTCTATGTGGCCGGCGCTGTCGACGATTGGCGCAGAACTGGTAGACTTGCGCAGTCCGTCTTTGGCGGCCAGTCCTACCTCAGAGCGCTCTTTTGCTACGCGAAGCTCGAACTCAGTGTCGTCTTCGCCTGTGCGCTTGCGTTTCTTCCGTTCTCTGCCGTGACCAGCACCGCGATCTCGCGTCCCAGGCTCCGCGTCTTCAGTCTCAGCTGGAGGCAGAGGCGGAGGTTCCTCGCCGCGGAGGATGGCTAGTCGGCGCTCTGCGTCCGCCTCCTGCATGCGCTGCTCCTCGGCCTCCTCCTTGGCCTTTGCAGCCGCCTCATCGCGGCGAACGCGGGCGATGTTGTCTGCGTTGTAGACATTCCACGACTTCTTGCCCAGTAGATGGCTAGAGACATCAGATACGTTCTGAAGAGGGGATGTTTTTGACTTACAGAGGCATTTCCGGGAACGTTGGTCTGGTTTGGGAGAAACCCGCCTGTTGCGACTGACGATGAAGTCGCAAAGTCCTGCGCCATCTGGTGACGTAGCTCCGGTACGTACAGGTACTGTGCACGTCGACTTAGCGTGCTCGGCACATTACCTTAGTCAGGCAGTCCCTGAAGGCTGTGATGGGGGGCAGCTGCGTCAGCCCCACTCCAGCTTCGTCTGGGCTGAAGAAGAGCGCTGCGACATGCGAGTTCCATCTGTCTGTTCCAGCGTGCTGAGGACACGTTCCACTACCGCACAAAATCAAAAGACACGCGACAAAGCCTTTGTGTCTCGGGATACTCCCAGGCAGCACTGTAGATGGGAATTTCTGGTGGCAATTATGATCTCTATTGAACACGGTTGCAGCTCGAAAACAGTCAGCTACACGTAACTTGCAAGGCTTAGGTAGACAGGTACAAACTAAGGTACCTAACCCAACCAAGCACGAGGAAAGACCCCTCCAAACGTGCCCCATAACTTCTCCAACAAGGCCTTTGATCCGGTCTTCTCATAGGCTAATAGTGTCGTTGAGCCCACCTTCATTGGCTCTTCTGGGAACGGAGGCTGTCTGACGTCTGTTCGAACTGATCGGATATAAACCACTCCGCCTCTCTCAATCCTCATACCTACAAACCGCAACCTCAGACGACCAACTAACGACGACGACGACGACGACGACGACGACGGTACTAGCATCGAAGACACGAATACTTCACCAACCCCAAAGCCGACACCGACAGAGGGAAAGGACCGCTAAGATGGCCTTCGTTCCGAAGAAGGCCGACACCGAGATCATCTACGCCAACGTGTGAGTCTTCCCGGTCCTCGGCCATTTCCGTTGACGCGCTGCTAACACCCGCCCTCAGAGTTGGAGTAAGCTATAGAGACTTTGCCCCCCGAAAGGAGGTGGCCGAATGCGATGTCGTCCTCCGCGTAAAAGATCCCATAAAAAGACAAGTCTCCGAATACGTTGTTCGAGCCTGGCCCAGGCCCGATATCGAATCAGGTGCCATCTGCCTGTCCGGCCACCAGAGATCATGGCTTAAGATCGCCCTGACCGACCGTTTCGATGCCGAACCGTTCAACGCCGCCCAACGGGGCATACCACCACTGTTGGCTATGGACCTTGAGTTGTCCTGGGCCTCGGCCAAGGTCGACCCCAATTACTCCTTCCACTACCAACGAATTCAAAACCTAGTTTACCAGAGCTTCTCGAGCTTCATCGTTGCTCCCGGCCAGCCCTTCCTCGCAGACATCGAATCTCGCAAGATCTACTTGACGGTCAAGTCCGTGACTTTGCCTCCTCAGAGGAAAGGAGAGTCGCCTGTTACCACCAGCGACCCTCGAGCTCGCGGTATCATCACCCAGGAGACCATGTTGAGTCTTTTCAAGGACTCAAACTCCCCTATGAAGCTCGAAGTCGCCGATCACCAGCAACACTCCGAACCGATTATCTCCCCGGACTTCAAGTTTGAGGATATGGGTATTGGTGGTCTGCATGATGAATTCTCTACCATTTTCCGCAGAGCCTTTGCCTCGCGCGTGTTTCCTCCAGCTTTAGTACAGAAGCTCGGAATTCAGCACGTCAAGGGTATCCTGCTATATGGTCCTCCGGGAACCGGCAAGACGCTCATCGCGAGACAAATCGGCAAGATGCTAAATGCTCGTGAGCCCAAGATCATTAATGGCCCTGAGGTTCTCAACAAATTCGGTACGTTTCAGTTCTGCCAGAAAGTTTTCACACAACGCTAACACTGCTCAGTCGGTCAATCTGAAGAGAACATTCGAAAGATGTTCGCAGACGCCGAGAAGGAGTACAAGGAGAAGGGCGACCAGAGTGGCTTGCACATCATCATTTTCGACGAGTTGGACGCTGTCTGCAAGCAGAGAGGGTCCGGTGCTGGGGGCGGCACGGGCGTTGGTGACAGTGTTGTTAACCAACTTCTCACCAAGCTTGATGGTGTCGATCAGCTCAATAACATCCTGCTCATCGGTATGACTAACCGCAAGGACATGATCGATGAGGCTCTTCTGCGTCCGGGTCGTCTGGAGGTTCAGCTGGAGATCAGCTTGCCGAACGAGGAGGGACGCAAGGAAATTTTCATGATTCACACTGCCAAGATGCGGGACAATAACATCATGGATAAGAACGTCAACCTGGATTCTCTGGCAGCCCAGACCAAGAACTACTCTGGTGCTGAGATTTCCGGTGTTGTCAAGGCTGCTACGTCTTTCGCATTCAATCGTCACACGGAAGTTGGCAATAGTGCCAAGATGAAGTCCGATGTCTCGGCAATGAAGATCACAATGGGGGATTTCGAGAATGCGCTCATTGAGGTGAAACCTGCCTACGGTGTTTCCGAGGATGAACTGTCCCAAGCCCTGGGGATGGGCATGCTTCAATTCAACGAGAACATCCCCGCAATCATCCGCACGATTAAGGGTTACATCGACACTGTCAAGGAGTCCGGTGTTCTCACTAGGATACCTATTCTTCTCCACGGACCCCCTGAATCAGGCAAGACTGCCTTGGCTGCGCACACCGCTTCACTGTCCGACTTCCCCTTCGTCAAGTTGGTTTCCCCCCAGCATCTGACCGCTTTCCGCGATGAGTTTGGCAAGAAGGACTACCTCACCAAGGTCTTCACCGATGCATACAAGTCAGAGAAGAGTATCGTCATCCTGGATAACTTTGAGCAGCTGATCGAGTGGAACCCCATTGGACCTCGCTTCTCCAATTCTCTCCTCGACAGAATCATTTCTTTGATTCAGACCCAGCCACCAAAGGGCCGCCGTATCCTTGTCATGGTGACCACTTCAGAGCGCTTCGTTCTCGGTAACCTTGGCGTTCTCAAACACTTCCGTCGCCAAGTACCGGTGCCTGCCATTTCCGACGTCGGCGAGCTTGCACAAGTCATGGGTCAAACGGGTGCTTTCAACCAAGGCGATATTCAACAAGTCATTGGATCCCTTCGCAACGACACTCGCTCAGACAAGGTGGGCTTGGGTATCAAGACGATTCTGGAGTCAATTGAGGAGTCAAAGATTGAGGCTGCATCAGAAGGCGGCAATATGTTGGACAGCCTAGCCACGAAATTAGCCACGGCAATCTCTTCCAATGCGCTAGACCCGCAATGAAAGGGTCCTTCTTGACGACATAAAATAGAAACATATGAATAGAAAGGGTGGCAAAGGCCCAAGTGTCTCAATCTTTACCAAACGCTAGTGATCGTAGCAATTGCTTAGTAGGAGCATTTCTCGCCATGTGGACAAATGGCCCAATTGCATTATATAACGAAGATTACGCGAGGGCTAGGTACTCAAGTTTAGGTTCACTCTTAATAAGCGTACATGTTCGCAGCATCACACCCATTGCTTCGTCAGAATCGTACTAACACACTATCAACGCAAAATTAGATGCAAGTTCGATCACATCTTGAAACGCTATTTCTCCGAGACGTCTCCTTATGAAGAGCAGCAGCAAAAGTGTTTCTCGAAGACTAAGCTTCGTTTTCGCCCACTTTCCTCAATCTCCTCGTCCAAACCAACACCTCGCGACTTTCGGTGCCGCGCACTTCTCCGCCAGCTAGACTTAGGATGACTGGTTTTGCCTTTGCCGAAGCTGGCAAGACGTGGCGTAGATGATATGCTCTCTCGGGAGGTATGTCAAGGCTCTGAAGTGAGCACTTAGACACCTAGCAACACTGAAGTGCAGGTCTCTTTGCTTGCGAATGGGACGCCGTGGTTCGTTTCCTCTTCTTCATCAGGGGGTTTGACTAGATTGCAAGGCAATGCTCCCAGCGGGCTTTCCTCAAAGTCATCCATCTCGCGTGCGCATTCACGAAACAATCCTGTGGTTTCAGTTACGAACAAGGACGGTGCTCATTTTTGCGTAGAGTTCCAACAATGCCGATACTGGAATTGGAAAGGGGCGCTTCGAGAGCAAGAAGATACCCGGGCGCAAAATAGAACCGAAGGCCTTCACCCCCAAGGTGGGAAGCAGAGCTAGAACATCGAATTCGGCTAGCTTATGTACCAGTTTCAAGAAGAATAAGACGGTGATGTCTCTCTCCACTAATAATAAGGAATGTTGGTGTTGTTTATCGGTGGATTTCCCTTACTATTTAAGTTTATCGGTGTCGCACCTCTCATCGAGATTCTCGCCAGATAAATGATCCAAAACTCGTCCTCGCTGCCGTCTCCTCGCCAATGTCTGCTTCCACGATTTCGGTCGCAGAGCCTTCATGCTTGAACAAAGTCTCGTGTACCTAGGCCCCGCTCCACGGTTCCTGGACTGTGTCTGTACCAGCCGTATCGTATAAGCTTACAATACAGCACCGATGACAGAGGCGAAGAATAGAGCTCCTCGTATACTTCTGTTGGCGGGCTCCGAAGAGTTGATAGCGCCCTGGGACATCTTCCCGAAGCCAAGCCACGCAGATATTCCAGCTCCCCCTCATTCATTGCACCCACCCGTCCAAGGGTCTAGAACGCTCAAATCGTTTACTCTTCGAAGTGAAGTGCTGGATACGCGCTGTTGCCAGAAACACGATGTGAATTTCGACAGTCCATTTGGGTTCCCGTCTCTCTCGTGAATGCTCGAGTTGATTAATGACTTCCCTGATAGACAACCAACCGCGTGTCATTCCAACGTGGGCAGGTAAGATCCGAGGTACAAAAAGGGACAACTCACTTGAGACCACACACGAATGAAGCACAGTGAGAGTTTCTCAGACACGCCGATGCTTATTAAGCCTTTTTTTCCCCCATTTCCTCGATGAATTTCGACCAAAACCCATCCCGCCCAGGCGTAATCGCGGCGCTGAGTGGCTGGTACCAACTTGGCTTATTGAGAAAAGATCCACGCAGTCATACACGACTGCATAGGAAGTCAGGAACAAGGGACGCGGGGCAACGTCAAATGTGTGTAGATGAAACGAATCACTTATGCCATGGTTTTCCGGCTACAAGTGCAGTAATACCAATTCTTCGTGTTCTCAGCGCTCTGTAGGACCTCGACTCGGTTACCTCCAGAGACCGAGAAACAGCAATACAAGGCGGAACGCGGAGAAGTTATGTATGGAAACTTCAAGTGGACAAGAATGCGCCTTTTTATACAAAAATCCATCTTAAATCTCAAGCGGATTATTTCACTTTTAAATGCGCAAGGTGCAATGATAATGACCGCGAGCGCAGCCCTTGGAAAGAGATATCATAGCTGCGACAACTGGAGATCTTTATGCGAGGTATGAATCCTGGTGATCTGCCATCGATGTCTGATGCAGAAGATCGCAAGTGTCGTTCAGATCTGCGTTATCTGATCGTCAATAAAGCAATCAGTGGGACACCACCATATCACGCCTAGAGGTATCCAGTGAGCGCATCGCTCGTCTGAAAACCGAGTTTCCTCCTGATGTGCTCGTTTGTCTAGGTCGTCTTGCGTGTATTGGCGCGAGGATAATACGCATGACATGGGAGGGCATGACCAGTTCGGTATCATGGATCCGGGATTTCAGAGGCCTTAATTTTCACAATCGCAGTCACGCCAGCTAAAAAGCGGCCCAAGGTGTCCTTCATTCTCATCGAACCTAACCACTGGGATATGGCCTCTTGTGGAGGGAAAATGCAATAAACCTCAGATTCTACGTATTTGTAGAGCCTAATTCGTGGCAAGCTTGTGACAAGCACCGAAAGCAATGAAGTCTCCAACAGGTAGTACTTTGTCTCAACTGAAATCCGGGGGAGACCCACGGCATATGTGACAACAATAAGGGAAAAGTGGTATCCTTTTATATCCTGGCTTCATAATCGCTAGCTACAACTTGTGCAAGATAGCATTTTCTATCCTCTCAACATCCACATCCCTTCCTTCGATTCACGCATACTTGTTGGCAACAAGCCACTCCTTGAGAGTAGCGGCGTCACGCTCGCGGTAAGCGGCGCGACCACGGACCTTGTCCTTGACGGTCTCGAGGGTACGGCTGAAGGCACTGGTGTCCTTGTCGGCGAAGAAAGATTCGATGTCCTTGACGGACTCGAAGTCGGTGAACTTGCAGAGCGAGACCTGAATGAAGCGGTCGACAACGATGGGGTTGCCGAGCTTGGAAATGCAGGCTTCCCAGTTGTTCTTCAGGTACTCCCACTGCAGCTGACGGGCAACAGAATTGCCGGCAAATGCAGAGCCGAGCATGTGCATGTCAGCAGGAGGGATGGAGTCGGAGGCGGGTGCGGGAGGAGACTTGTTCCACAGGAAGGGAATGAGGGTCTTCTGGATGATCTCGGTATCACGGACGAAGCCGAGGTTCGAAAGGCAAACATCCTTGCCGTCAATCGCGGTGGTGGTGAACCACTCCTTCTTCAGGGCCTCAACGGCACGAGCGGTGTCGTTTTTGATGGCAACGCGGAAGACGGGGGTACGAAGAGCGGGGTGCAAGGGGTTAGCCTTGGGGTCTTCAATCCAAGCGTTGAAGCGCTTAGTAGCGTCCTCGGTAACGGCGGCGTGGCCATTGACACCGGCGGTGAGCAAAAGTCTCTTGCGCAAGAGGCCATCGAGGTAGCTCTCACCCTCGGGGAAGTCCCAGCCAAACTTGGCAACCGCATCGTTAATGAGCTTCAGGGTGAAGGTCTCCAGACCCTTCTTGATGGTCTCGTCATCAGCAAAGATAGACTTGACAAGAGCAATAGAGTCGAGGACCTGGCTCCAGACGAGGTAGTTGTCCTCCTTCGCGAAGCCCTGGACGAAGGACAGAAGAGCGGCCGTGGTACCGTAGCCAGAGAAGGCAAGATCAGCGGCGGAACCGATGATGGAGATCTTGTCCTCGGTGCTCAGGCGGTCAAGCTGCTGGCCGAGCTTCAGAAGGCGCTCAGGGGGGTAGTTGACGCGATAGAAGCCAGAAGCGCCAGAGTTGAGCTTGTAGAATTCGGTGTCGACATCACGGATAGTGTCCTCCTTAGTCTCCAGGGAGAGGGAAGTAACACCCTTGGCTCCGATCTTGCCCTCGAGTTCAAGAGGAATCCACCACGTGGTCTCATCATCCTCGGGCTTAACGTCGCCGGTAGACAGGAAGCGAGACTGCTTAACGGAGATCTGACCGGGCTCCTCAGCAACGGTCAACACGGGGTGGCCAATCTTGGAGATCCAGGGACCCATGAGCTTGTTGACGTCCTTGCCGGAGGCCTCGCTGAGAGCATCCCAAAGGGCCTTGGTCTTGGCGTTGCCGTACTGGTTGGCAATCAGGTAGTTAGAGACACCCTTCAGGAAGGTGTCAACGCCCAAGTGGTTGGCAAGCATGCGGATAGCAGAGCATCCCTTGAGGTAGCTGATGTGGTCGAAGATCTGGTTTACATCGAGGGCATCCTTGACAGGGACGTGAATGGCGTGAGAAGCGCGGATACCATCCAGCTTGAAAGCCATCTCCATTCCCTCGTTAACGAACTGAGACCAAACCTGCCACTCGGGGTGCAGGTAGTCGGTTGCGTGCCAACCAACCCAGGTAGCGAAACCCTCGTTGAGCCAAAGTTCATCCCACCAATCCATGGTGACCAGGTTGCCGAACCACTGGTGAGCCAGCTCGTGGGCGACGACGTAGGCGACACGGTTGCGGTAGCGGGCCTCGGAGGTCTTCTCGTCGAAAAGGACGGCAGTCGTGCGGTAGGTGACAAGACCCCAGTTCTCCATTGCTCCGTGAGTGAACTCATGCACGGCCAAGAGATCGGCCTTGGGCAGGGGGTACTCGATGCCGAAGATGTCGGAGAAGAAGTCGATGATGCGAGGGGTGTGCCACAGGGCCCAGCGACCCTGCTCCTTCAAGCCGCGCGTGGTGTAGACGCGAACGGGCAGCTGCTTGCCGTTGTACCGGCGCTCGGTGAAATCCTCGACGTACTCGAAGTCACCAACAGCCCAGGCGAGCAAGTAGGTGCTCATTTTGGGGCTGGTCTCGAAAGAAACCATCTGCCAGCCGTCACGGGTCTTCTTGGTCTCCTTGACAGGCATGTTGCTGAGCGCAACCTGGTCCTCGGGAACCTCAATCTCGAAATCGAAGGTGGCCTTGAGGTTGGGCTCGTTAAAGCACGGGAATGCACGGCGGGCATCGCAGGACTCGAACTGGGTGCTGAACATGTAATGCCACTCATCATCGCGGGGAACGGACTTGGCGGGCTCGACAGTAGGCTTGTACTTGCTGCGGTAGAAGCCGGCCATCTCGTTGTTGATGATGCCCTCAAACTCGATGGTCAGGACGGCCTTTGGAGCTTGGGGGATCTCCTCGTCGAAGGTGATGGTGGCGCGCTGCTGCTTCTCGCCGTAGCTGAAGTTCTTGGACTGCCATGATTGCGTCGACTTGGTATGGCCAACGGCGATCTTTGCGTCGAGGAGCTTGATTTCGAGAGCGTTGAGGACGACTTCCTTGATTGGCTTGACAATTTCGGCGTCGATGCTGCTCGGAGCAGAGTATTAGCACGTGCTTGGCATCATGGGGAGCTGAAGCTGAAGCTTGAGCCGGAGCGGGGTGAGGGGCAGGGGCGATCCTTACGTCACGGTTCCCTTGTAAGTCCAGTCCTTGAAGTTGAGGTCGCGGAGCGACAAGACATAGTGAGAGGGTTTGATGGAGTCGGGGAGAACTTCGCGATCCGCCATGTTGCCGACTCTGCTGGCGTAGAGGGCCTTGTCTGAAGTGGTGATTGTCGAGCAGTACGAGCGAGGACGGGAGAAAGGTCGGTGGCTGTCGTTCGCGGGACGAGAGTCAGTCAACTTTTGAACAAGAAATTGGAAGAGGTAACAAATGTATGGGAGTGGGAAGAAGAGAAAAAGAAGCGATCAAGTGTCCTTCCTTTTTGGGAATCGAACCATCGGCAAGCGGCAATGCACGACTGGGTAAGTAAATGGACGATGGGGACGACAGGAAAAGTGATGGATGGCGTGGTGGGTTTCGGGTTGGCGATGCGACTGGCAACAGAGTTCCAGTTCCAAGGTGGACCGCGCCGAGATGAGGGGCAGCGAGGGGCAGACAAAAGGTCCCTGCATGGGTAAGGTTCTGACCTCAGAGCTCGGTTTCAGTGCGTGCCACAGCGGGGAGCACTCAGGTTTGCGCTGCGGTTACCTAAGGCGACCCGAACCTCAGGAACGCTGCAGCGAGTAGGTAGGTAGCTAGCTACCTCATTTATACCTTCAGAAAGACGGAGGGAGGAAGTGGGATTTTCTTTTCAACAACAACAACACATGGTTAGATAACATACCGAGAGTGAGCGAACCCGTCGCGGGCAACTTTCCAAACATTCGGGGATGACCAGAGAGAATTATTCGAGGTGGCTGCAGGTGTAGCCTTGAAGACCGAAGAGTTGGAAAATGGGCGTCTGAAGCCCAAGTTATGCAAAGACAAGACGAAGGACGGAGTAGATGAAGCAAAGGTGGATAAAATTACAGAGTCGCGGACGATACCGAGAGCAACGGGACCGAGAGAGGAGGCCCTCTGCTCGAATCCTCGCGCCCAGGTCCGTCCGACCAGCTGCCCGATTGGGTTCATCCTGTATTGAAGCCCGTGGGGAAGAGGAAGCTCCAGGACGACCTCGACTTCAGAGCTGGGCGATTTGAGGCAGGTCGTGGCCGATTCCTCTGACCATCGACTGTCTGGCCTTCCCTTTGGTGGTGAAAATCTCTGATGAGACCTTCCTAGGTTCCTACGAGTTGGCCCGTTGATTCGGACGGTTCGGCGCGGAGGTAGCCCTTTCGGGAAGAAAACGGGGCTCCCGGTACGAGGCTACGGTGGCTCGTGCTCAGTTCAGTCTCTACGCCGATGGCAAGCGAAGGAACGACCAGGGTTGGGTTCACGGTGCAAGCAGAACCTTGCCGTACTTAGTCAACGTCGTTAATAATGTCACGAAGATATTTAGTTCATGTGAAAGGTAGGTAGCCTGATCTTGATAATGCTTCATTCTGACCTGGTCCATCATAAGACTACGCTCATCCGACAAAATCTAGCAAACGCTGCCAAGCCACATCATCTACCGAGATGTGTCTCTCTCTCTCTCTCTCTGTGTGTGTGTATGTGTGTGTGTGTATCCTTCCCGTTAGACTATTTCCATACCAGGAAAGAGTACGCTGTTCAACCCAATGCTTCATCCTATGCTTGGAAAATGTGTCGAAAGCACCCAGCCATCCTGTAACGCCGGTCCCAGTCGAGCCCAAACAAGTACATCATCATGTCGTCAAGAATCTTCTCGAAGAATGCATCCTCCTCTACTCGTATATCGTACCATACGTCTCCGTCATAACGTTAGGATGCAGAACTCGTAGATGCCACAGCTTCCGCGGCAACCTTGGCCGCCACTTCGTTCCACCATTGTCCGTGAGCTGACCTGTCAACAGCTCCGACCTTAGAAATCTCGTCAAGCATTTCCCGAACTTGCACGGCAAATTCGGCCAAACCCAAACCAGCAAGCTTCTCCTGCGCAGTCGTAGCCGCGTTGACCTTCTCCTTAGCTGATCCCGCTGCCAGTCTGGTGTTGAGGTGGCCGCGGAGACGGGCGAGTAGAAGACGCAGTACGGGCTCCGTGGGCTCGATACCTTTCCTGATCGAGTCCTGGCTGGCGTTGAGCACCTTCGCAACTAGAGCCTTGAGATGCGTCTTGGTTGCTGCTGGCATTGACCGTCCACCTTCAAGAGCTGCCATAACGCCCTGTACTGTGGAATCGATGTTGTCATGGTCCGTCTCGAGCACTGTCATGATGCGCGTTGCCTCCGTCTTCCACGGAGTGCGGACATCACGCTTGAGAAGATTCTTGCATTGCAGCAATATTGCACCTGTAGTGACGATCCGTTGCGAGGCGAGTGACAGCCGCGACATCCGCTTGTAGTCGAGAAGCAGCATTTCGGGCACCTTGTCCTTCGAAATTGGCGCCGGCTGGGTGAAGCAGTCAACCAGCATCTGCGCGTAGAATTTGTCGTCCGTAGTTCGAGACTTTGGGTGATTGATACCTTCGGGGTCGCGCTTACGCACCTCAGCCACCACTTTGGAGCGAGCTGAGCGCCACACGGCCTCCGCGACCTCCAGGCCGTGTTCGCCGTTTTGTAGCGCCGTAATAAATCTCTTCTTTTCGTACTCGGGAGCAGACTCGATCAACTGCGGGGCTGCCGTGGAGAAGATGTAATTGACGTAGTCACAAAGCATCAAGTCAACAAACTCCGTCAGTGCCTCGACGCGATCGACCAAATCGCCCTGGTGAAGCTTGTTGGTAACCAGGTCCTTCACCTCCTCGTCACGGCACGGGGCGCAAAGTTTCGGCAGAAGAGATGCCATAGATGCAAAGAATTTCTCGTACGAGAAACTTCCCATCTGGAACTGGCGCTGGGCTACTTCCACATCAAGTATCTCTCCGATCGTGTTGTGCATGTATGCGCCGGCCTTCACGAGCCTTTGGAGGTTGTCTTTGAAGTATCTCATCATGATGACAAAGATCTCGAAGCTGGCGTCCGCATTGTCTTGTTCCAAGCTGAAGCGCATTGTAGCAAAGAGCGGGATTTGTTGCGACATACGGTGTTCCCGAAACTCGCTCGCAGGAATTCGATATTCTCGGTTGATGGCAAGCTCATGAACCACGATGCGGTTGTCTGGTAATAAACCGCTAAGCCCAGGTTTGATCTCGATGGGTTGCGGCTTGACTTGACCCTTAGCTGGAGTCGGCGGCGGCGTTAGAGTCTGCGACTCTGGGGACACCAAACTGGCAGCGGTGACCGAAGCTTCTCCGGGAGCATTTTCGGCGACACGAGGCTTCATGTCGCCTGTTGGTTTCTTCGCCGCACGCGCTTTGCGCGCCTTGCGAACCGCATCCGCAATCATCTTCTTACCCCTATCCTGGCCAGCCAGCTTCTTGATCCGAACAATTAGCTGTATCTGATTGCTCTTGATACTTTCTCGATATTGATCCGCAGCTGCGGCATCTGTGTTTTCCTGGACATTTTGCAAGATCGAATCCAGCTCCACAAACTGCATGAGCATCATCTGTACGAGCGACTCCGAATCTCGCGATTTCCAAGCGAGGAACGCGTTGTGGAATGTGGCGTAGGTCTCGGGCAATACACTGCGGAGACTTGGAGGAGGCGTGTAGTTATTGGCGAAAGTCAATCGCGACATGATGTTCTCAAAGGAAATTAGAAGATCTCGAGCCTTGGTCACGAGGTCCTGCAACTGCGGATTAGCAAGGTCATTACGGGGTAGCGGTTGAGGCTGCTGCAATCCAACCTGTTCCGTGTCCCCCGTGCCGTCCTTGTTGCTAAGAACCTGCGTGGGATGACCTAGAATGAGAAAGGCGCTGAGGAAGGTTCGCACGGCGGCCATTTCGTCGACAGATCTGGGAGCGCCCTCCTGGAGCCCGCAGATCCGGAGGATGCGTGCGGTTGCGAGAACCACCTTGTCCTGCGCCAAAAGCTCCAGGACTTTGTCAAAGGACGTATCCCGCACGCCGTCAATAGTCAGGCCCAAGTCGGAAAATTCGACGACGGCGCTCCTCCTCAAAATGTGCCTCCACCAGCGCTGCACCTTTGCAGCGGCAGCGTCGTGAGTCAACGCCGGCGTATCCTTCTCCGTCACCTTGGGGAGGTTCTCGGCGGGTTTCCGCGCTACCAAACTCTGACCACGCACTCTCTTGGTGGCGTTTCGATTCTTCAGCTCTTCCCTCCTCTTCTCTGCCTCGGCTAGGCGCTCCTCCATCTGCACGCGCAGTTTGACTAGCTCCTGCTCTCTTTTCTCCTTCATGGTCTCGGCCACGGCCTTGGCCCTCTTGACCTCCTCGGCACAAGATGCCACGATCTCGGCGAGATTCCGCTCGCGTGCTTGCTGTGCAGCGATGGCGCGTTCCTCGGACAAGGAGGTATCTCGGTGGCTGGCCTTAGCCGTGGCAGCTCTCAGACGGACCTTTTCTGCATGTGCAGCTCGGTCCGCGAGGCGTGCTTTTCGGTCTTCGAGGAAGGACGTGCGCCGGAGGTGCTGGGCGACATGCTTGCTCTGGGGAGCGCCGTGGTGGCGGGTGAAGGTCTGGGTGGAAGAGCAGCGGGAATGTGCAGACGAGATGGAGTTACGGCGGGAGGAGGCAGCTGAGTCCTTGCGACGAGCCTGAGACGGTCGGTAAAACCGCGCGGCAATGTGTGGCGGCGGGGTGAAGATGCGGCCATCACCGTCGTCGTCAATCTCCTCGTCGGAGTTTGGTGGCATAGAGAGGTCGACATCGCCGGCGTCGAAGTCTGATGATGGGGAGCCGATTGATTCCACTAGGTTGCGCGACGCATCGGTGAGGTCTGCCGAAGGGCGACGCATGCTGGCGGCGTGCCTGGCTTCGATGTTATGGGATTCGAGCGGTTTGTTTCGCTGTCGCAGGGGTGAAGACGAAAACAGTAATCGGACAGTAGAGTTCCGAGGTTGAAATCGCGCGGAAGCTAAAGCTTGGTCTTCGGGGTCAAGATTCGAGTATAAGAGTATCGATTTTAGGCAGAAGAGGGCATCTGTCTGGTGTGTCTGAGGGAGGTCGTAGTCACGGTGGGAGTCGAAGGGTCGGCCAAACAAAGTGGATCAGTGATTGATTGATTGAAGCCTAGTAGTAAATAAGGCAAGCGAATGTGCGACGGTAAGTCGAGAGGAGTAGTGACGTGTTTGGGTTAAAACACTCGGGAGGCCGAACTCGAAGAACACGAAAGATGTACACGGCAGAACGGGAAGGAAGAAGGTTGGGAGTGGGCGTCTTCCAAGGGCGGGCCGCAGGATTGGAAATCGAGATGGTTTAGTCCAGGAAGGTCAGGTCGGTAAGAGGGGAATCATGGCTGAAGCTGCCTTGGTGCAGGTGCGGGCAGGCGGCGAGGGCAGGACGGCTGGGCTTCGTTTCGTTTGGGGCTGGGGGGCTGGGCCCAAACACCAGGGCACCTCACACCTCGAAATTTTGGCCAGAAGGGACATCCCAAGAAACTGGAAGCTTCCGGTTTCCCATCATTTCTGGCCCTGCTGACCGAGCATGAAGGCTCCCCACTGGCTGGCGATTGCGACAGGCGGCATGGCATTGCACAGGATCTGCAGGTATGACAAACAGTGCTCTATCTACTAAAATGCACTAGCGTCTTTCCATCTTTAGCGAATGCAGGCAGAAACAGGGCCCAAAAGGCCTTCTAGCGTCCCACCATCTCCGTTCATCTCTTGGTGCACGCAGTATTTACCTTGCTTCCTGGGCTGAAGACGGAAGAACCGGGTCTGCGTAATCCTGATTTTCTCATCTCAGAAAGGGGTTGATACTCGCCTGTGAATCATCAAGGGTTTCTTTCTTGATACTCCCGGCGCTATTACGACTTCGGCAGCGCACAGCATCAATCGTCGATTCAACATCCAAGAATCTCACCCATAGCATCGCAAGTTTCCTCGGTTCGTATACGGAGAGGGCAGGGTGTAAGATCGTAGGCCAGTCCGGATTGGGAAAGGCGTTGGCGTCATAAGCCTGCGATAAAACGACTACAGTCACATGGAAGACCCGGCCCCGTGGTCAACTATTGTTAAATCGCCGGCTGCCACGGACATTCCAGTCCGTTCCTCTCTGCCACGAAGCCCCCACGGCCATCCGGTTCGTTGTAGCGATACCGATAGCGACGGCTTCGTGTACAGTAGCTCCAACGGTCTGGCGTTCTTAGCGACACTCGTACAGCAGCACTGCAGGGCACACAGGAACCAGCTTCGCAACTAGCCTCGGCACTATTGCGAGATGGTGGTCATCCTGCATGAGCCCATCGGTCTAAGGGCTAGGTTAAGCCAATGCCATGTGGTCGCTGAGCCGGTGGCTTCGAATGGAAGGCCTCGTTGACTACTGACGCCTTGGCATGGACAATCAGCACCTGTCATTCACGGCCTCCCAAGGCCTGAACTGCTGTGCTACCACAGGTCTGTATCGCCGGAGATTTGACCTGGTCTTGGACAATGTTCGAGGCAAGTCAAGATGGCGTCGAGACAATTGGTAGCCGAGACCCGAAGCCAAACTTCCCATTTCTTAGCCTTCCAGTCACATTGTCGGCACATTGAGTGTTTGACTGTGCCACGTCTTTGACCCAGTGAACCCAGGCAAGTAGATTCTTGTTCTTCGTGAGAGCAGGGTACGTCGCCGCTACCAAATGGAAGGCAACCGGTCATGCAACTCCGCAACTCAAGCGTCGATAAGATGTGAGGCGACGAGCTACCTACGTTATCTAGCTTCTCAGAATCCATCAACTAAGTGCTGATTCAAGTCCGCGTGCTTCATAGGGTGCACCCGAACAGCATTGTGGCAAATATATATGTATATATATATATATATATATATCAACGAAGAGGGAAGAGACTTAAGATCTTCACTTAACATGGTGGCGAGAGAAGTCACGGCTAGCAATAACACCACGAGCGCCATCGAAAGACTCATGGCAATGGCTTACGACGTTGGTGGTTTGCTCTGCAAGGCGCCATCGTCACTCATGTTTTGCTCTGTTTCTCATGGTTTCTGGGGTGAATAACACAACAGTAATGACCAATTCGAGTATCCTTTGAATTCCGGATCTCTTATGTGTCGTCCACGTGATGATTCAGTCTACCGAGTTGAGCGTTCCCAACAAAGCCCTGTTCACGGAAATGATGAGAAGGCGACGTACTCGTTGCCCATTCGAAGCCAGCTAAGCTCCTCCTTTATATGGTGGATGCCAGACCTCTCTCATGAAGTACATCTGATATAGGCTTCGGGAAAGATTGCGATGCGCGGCAAGGGAGTTTGAATGGCCAGTGGAATCTCTCTGCAGATAATTTACTGTTTTCACGTGCCCTGGAGTAATGTGCCTACTCGCTTGGTTATGCAACACTGCGAGGTTTCTTCTTGCAATTACGCATTCAGGTTATCGATTCCGGCCAACGGACCACATCGCATATGGCAACGGACATCTCAGTACGTGTCGCATCCCATTGTTCTTAGATCTACATGAGCCCGGAGACGGATGGGCATGTAAGCTAGTTGTGCCCGATGCAGTGTCTTCAGGCGGTGCACTAAGGAGTTCTTGCAGAAATTAGTTACAAGTGCCCAGTAAACTTGCAACGTTTCCATTCCTTCATCAGATTTGTATCGGCAGCTTCTTACATCTCTCCACTGAAAGACTGGCTTGCCAGTGAAACCATTGAGCTCGCCAGGGACTACATGGACGGCTGCTCGACTACATAAAACCCATCAGTTACTCGCTGTGCACAGTTTAAGAATGATGAGGGAGGACCTCGGGAGAAGCCTTCATGTTATTTGTTTAATAGACCCGAAGGTATTGATGGACTAATCCAAATATCGCTGCTTTATCAAGGTTGATTGAGATCCTAAGAATCTGATTTGAAAACGGACGCAGTGGAAATGTCATGAAGTCTCTAGTATCGAGAACGATAAGATGGCGTTTAATCTCTCCGACCTTTGGGAACTTCGAGTATCGACACGAACGTAGACGTTTCTTGGCCTCCATCCTCAGGTATTCTAGGGGCCCAGAAGGCACGTCAAACACCGTCGCCACATATATATATCGCAAAGAAACAAATATGTCGCTCCAGTTTTCAGTATCAGTTGCAAAGATTGGTGCTTTTTCGACACTCTATAATGAAAAGAGTTCTCAAATACACCCGAGCTGTCTCTGAAAGCTAGAATCTCTCGGGCGCTTCTACTGTGATTCCGTTAGTCAACTGATCGTCGAAGTGCTCCACGTAGCCATCTTCCATCTTTTCGCATCAAAATGTACCAGAGTAGAAAAGCCACAAATGACGAAGCAAGCTGCAACTTAATCACCATATGTAGTTTGGAACCTTCGTGCCTTTGGTACATGGGTCCAACGACGTCCGCAGACCTTCCATACGTCTAGCTGGACTAAAATTGATGTGCAGGTCTTCAAACAGCCAAATGGCATCACTGACAAACTGTGAGATATTCGCCGTTCTTTCTTTATTCAACTGCAAATACAAACAGATCAATAGAAGCACCCAGGGACAGTCCCCGGGAAGAGGATGATGTTTTTGCCGGTACCTTCCTATGGCAAGATACCTAGAGGCCCAGTCAGATGGGGCCTTGAAGAGCAGCTTGACTATAGCGGCGTGGTTCTAGCGAATACCGAAAAGGTGAATCCAATCGATCTTTCTGATATTCCAAACAGCCGACATTTAATTACATTGCTAACATCCAGTGTTGCGGAAACCCTACATGGCTTATTACCACTGAGAACGTCCGCTATGTGTAATTCTTTAGAAGCTTTTAATTTTCTTTAGTTTGTAACTTGCAACAAAATGCAATACTCATAGAACGACGCAGGACAATGCTGATTTGTGAAGGCGATGAACGATGTTTCAAGGAGAGGCATCCCAGAACGTCTTCTCGAGAGAATTTATTGCTAGTAAAAGAATTCGTGTTGAGATAGAGACACTTGGACGTATTGCTGTAATCCCAATCCGGCTCTGGTACAGCTTCCCGTGTCATTTGCTTCTACTATAACCGCAGGGATACTATTTAGATAGACCCAGAAGGAGAACACAAACGGCAGTGACCAGACAAGGCTTGAATCGCGGGTCTACGTCCTTCGTCTTTGGGAGGGACCTGATTGTGATTGACGATATATTGAGAGACCTCGCAATTCCTCGTAGACCCTACCCAACATTATGGAATGTCATGGTTCTACAGGCAAACGGTAGTCTTCATCTTCAAAACAAATATACGGTATATCGTACCATATGTCATTATGTATCTTCTGTGGGATGGCACTCCAGAGCGGCAGTATCATTACGTTTCAAGGCAAAGCATTATAATCCAGAAGGAAGGAATGTCTCCTAATAACCGCCAAGATAGCTAGCTCCATAGACAACCCTTCCAAACACCCGAGGCTTCCACGAGGCATTTACGTTTATATACAAAGCAGAATCTGGCGCAAACAATGCATGAGTTGGAGTGAGAACACTTTCCCAGAAAATCAACTACCAGAAAAATGACCATGGCGTGGTGTCAGTTGGCGAGTAGAGACGTGAAAACGGACGTTCATCGCTAGATGCCACGCATATTACCGACGTAAATAAGATATCGGTAACTTGATATGTTGATTTAGCCTTGATTACTTCATGTGCTTCAACTCAGACCATATGTGCGTAGGTATTTGTCCATAGGGCCAAAGTCAAGCCAAAAAGGGCAAAGATGGCACAGTGTCTTTGAATTGCAATATGGACGCCTCCTAACGACCAGTTTCGCATAGCAACATCGTCTTTGCGCGTCTTAGATGAGCGCAGGTCTTCAAACTCACATCGAACAGAATCTCACTTCTAAAAAGATGCACTTGACGAGAATGGGGCGCAACAAGGCTCCATCCATCTCTCGGAATAAGTAACAAAACACACACTGTAAATTCACATGGCGTCAGATGGAATACTCACCCGAATGGTAACCAAAAGACGGCGATGCCCGGGAGTCATGACCAATGCCAGGCGCTTGTCTGATGTTGAAACCTGATGCCGTCTTCAGCACTTGACACTGAGATCAGAGAGAGACTGCTTGCCGCACCGCGCTCTGGCACATCACAGAAAAAGGCAAGGAGGCCCCCAATGGCTTGGTTGGAAGAGCAATTGGGCTTCGCTGATTAGTTGTGCTTTCTGATTCCTATCGAATAGCACTGACCGTGGTACCTGGGCTGAGGAAAAAGCAGCCGAGATTGAAATCGGTTCCTAATTCTAATGATCTCGAGAGAATGTGTTGTACAGTACTTAGTATTCCTATAAAGGCTACTCCCTTCCTGGAACACCTAATCCTATGAACAACAAGTGAATACTTCGCGTCATCGTCGTGTTGGGTCTGCTACGGTGGCAACATATGTTGTCTTTACAGCATATAATAATAGAGCATTGATTCATGCCAGTGCCACTACGTCAGAAATACGACGCATGAGTGGTACAAGAACGTTCTGGAAAAGGACGCCACGCATTAAGGATGAACAGCTTTAACCTTATTGCGTCGAATTGCGTGCATACCGATCTTTTTACTTGACGAGCCTGAACTAACCCTAGGCTTGGCTTTTGCTTCGAGACTCGAAGAACATAGTAGAAGACTGAAGTTTACATACTATGGAAATGGAACCACAGAGCTAATTCTCATAAGCCATACTAATCTAAATATCTAGGGAGAGGGTGATGTGCTCGAGAGCTTCTTAGATCATTTTGACTAGAGAGTCTTATTGTAGAAGGCATCCTTACTACTGTGCGTCCGTCAGCTCGTTGTAATGATGCGCTGGAGAGTGCACATCTTCTTGACATGCATAATCAGAATCCAAGATAATCATGCCCGCTTTCCCCGACTTGTCTTCTCACTGTTAATACCAACATACATTCCCCAAGAACGACACGCCATATTGAAGACATTTGTATAGTCGTCCAGCTCTCTCCCTCTACGAAAAACGCTCCTCCTGGCGTCAAAACCGTCGTCGCCTGCTGTCCCAGCCTTATTCATGATCGGACGATGATTTCGAAACATCGAAGACTTACTCAGAACACACTCAGTCATACGCCGTGAAGGTAACATTGCTGTGAGTATTAGACCCATCTTTAAGAAACCTATCACCTATATTATTCTTAGAAAAAAGCCCCGTGCAAAACGTCACAGAGTCAGACTTTCTATACGTCAAGAGGGTGGTGTATGGTCGAGATGCCGTTGGAACTCAACCCACGCCTGTCATAGCAATGAAGCATGCGAAGATGGCATGATACATTTTCCTAGCATTCACTAGGAACCAGGTGCTACTTTGTATAAATCAAAGACTGTGACACGGCGGGACCAGAAAACGGATGCGTAGAAATGGATTTGCTGGGGTCAATTCGGAAGCAACTACACCGGAAGGAAAACCTATGCAGGATCTACATCTCCGCCAATTCCTTACTTAGAGCTCCTCGTTGCAGTCCGCATTTCGATGAGGCTGGTATTCTTAATCGGATATACCCGGGAGAGGAGGAGACGACGTAAGTGACAAGAGCTGCTGGATCACCAAGAGGAAGCCTGCCCGTGAAGCCTGCCCGTGATTCTGGTGCCTCATAATGTGGGGTATAACTACACTCCGAGGAACACCCCTGAGCGCTACATCGATGCTCTACTGCGCGTTGGGCACAACAAGTAAGAGGTTGAACATTACTTATAGTCATCAATACCTATCGTGCTGCGACTCAGCGATAACGGCGGATATCATCACTTCATTGATGTTTCCAAGCAACTGAGTGGGTCAGCTCACTACACCGCACACAGTAGCGTCTCAAATGTCCCACCACAGCTCTTCCCGTGTTGGAGAGACTCTCTGCTTATATAAATCAAAAGATCCAGAGAGTCAAGCAGGCTTCTCACGCAAATGCGGCCCCAAAACGGCTCAGGCGATTGCCTTCGTAAATACAATAAGTCAAGGGCGTAAATCCTGAAGCAAGAGGCATGGGAAACAGTCGCTGGCCACTAGATCACAACAGAGATTGGATTTGCCAGTATGAACACGCCCACGGCATGCAGAGCAGTGCTGCAAAGACAATGGCCAGTAAATAAGCGGCACATATGAGCGTTGCTGCCCGCCAGACGATTCACAAAGCAAGCCCTCACCAATTGACTGTCGTTGGTAGCGGGTTGGGAGGCGAGTCAACGCAACGGACAGGAACTTCATCTGTACAGTATCTGCCAGCTATCTGGGTCTACGAGATTGTGGTCAAATACTTTCATGACGTCGTGCCTCAGCCCTGAGGATCAGCGTCGAGAGATTTTACGCGGACACGGCAAGCGTAGTTCACAATAAGTCCCCTCACAGCATACCATGAACAACCCGGACTCTGATGTAAGTACCGGCGTCAGCAAGGCCGGGGCCGAAGGAAGCAATCTCGCGGTGCTGCGATGATCGGATGCCCCACGACATATGCCACCGCGGACCTGACTCCGGCGCACAGCGCGGCTGGATTTACAGCTCGCAGAACGGACCTGATCCAGACCAAACAACATCTCTTGTTTTGATCGGAGCTTTCAGGCACCAGAACGGGAGGGAACATTCTAGCTGGGTGCGTGACATTGCCGATCGGACGAAGGCCATCTCGATCCTCGACGTGCGCGTCGTTGACCCGAGCAGGGGGTTTGACTGCTGTCTCCACGCACCCCTCAAATGCCATTCCCCCAGAACAACACGGAGACGCCTCCGACCCCAAGGCTCACACGACCCCGAGCCCATCAAGAACTAGCCCGCAAGAGGAGTCGGTCACCCCAGGCAAATTGCTCCACGACAGCGTCCCTGACATCATAGGCATCCAAACAAGGACGTCGTACCTGTTCGTACCGATTTCAAGGTCTGAGAATTTGGGGGCGGGCGGGCGATGGCCAACGGTTGAGCGGGGCGACGGCGTTCCCCGAAGAATCAAGGAGTCCCAGGTCGCATCCGCACATTTATCGGGGTGGGTTTTCTGTAGTTGTTCGTGTCGTGACTTGCATAGCCGACTTGATGGGGCCGAGAAATGAAGTAGAAACCACCAGATGGTGATGAGGCTGAAGATGCATTGTCTGAAATCAGGAAACCGAGGAATCCAACGTGGTTCTGCTATTAGAGGGGCAATATGCTTTGAAGAGTGGATGCTGCGCGGCCCTCAGTTGAGCGATTGGTTGCCTCGTACTAGCCTGCAATGGCAGTATTTGATACAGATTGCCTCAACATCGGTTCGATCAGACAGGTGAAGCAGGCTTTTGGCTTATCAGAATCACACAGAAGTCAACCCCAACAGACTGCGGCTGCCTCATAGTCAGGAGTCTCGATAAACTCAGCTAGGTTCACGATCGCTTAACGCAGAGGAAAGCGAACCCAAAGACATAACATGAGCCGAGACATGCGATTGACTCGCCCGTCAATCGAACTGGCCGTTTCCCGGGAGCTACGGCTGATGAATCGTCAGTTTACCGGTGGGCCGGAGAAACTGGCTGCGAGTAAAAGGCGCAAACGACCCGGAGGCAAGGTCCGGCCTGCTGCCTCCGCGGCCGTGCTGCCCGCTGTGTGACTTAAAATTCAGCGAGCAGAATATTTGGAGCCCGGCACCCTGCCCTGGCGTGAAAGGACTGCCTGTGGTTGAAGAGTTAATGGGGCGAGTGGACCGTCGGCCGTGTTCTAGACCGCTTTGGAAGGCGTCCGCCGCGAGTTTGCGGTGTACGATTCGGAACGGTCTTCCCTGAAGCCTTTCCCAGGGGGCCAGGGAAAGTCAAGGAGGATAAGAGTGGTGGGGAATTAGCTCAATTTCAGTCAAGGGGTTGAGATGGGCTTTGTGGTGAGATGACCGGTGCGGGGAAGACGCCGTTAGTGGACAGGGCGATTTGGGCTTGAGTCGGTGTCTTGGTGCATGTGCTTGTAGTTTGACTCGGTATCTTGCAAAATTTTGTATTGCCGATAAACGAGATCGACAATTTTGGAAGAGTGCTGGATGCATGGTTTGCGAAACACAGCGCGCAATCGACAGGCGGCGGCGTGCAGGTCCGTCTCGTTCGAGACAAAGGGACTCTGTCTCTTTCAGTCCACTACTCCGAGTCCCTTCTTCTTGGCGGGAGATGCCAAGACGAGAAAGGATTCCGCCCCAACGAGGGGCTCAGAATGATGACGTTGAGGTCTTTCGCAGGCGCCTGGCGACAAAAACTCTATTGATAGTGCAGAGCAGTCGTGAAGAAATAAGGGGGCCGCACGGCTCAAGGTTTGATAATGCCTGAATGTATGACGAAATAGTAAGACCATTTTATAACGGAGCGCTAATGGCAGTGAGAAGAAAACCCCCCCCCCCCCCCCCCCCCCCCCCCCAAAATAAAAAAAAAAAAAAAAAAAGAGGGCAAAACAGGGGCCTCTAAGTTGAACGGGGACGTGTCAGTTGGAGAGAAATTGACAGCCAAAACGCCCAGGTTTGTAGGGTGTTTCAAGACACCAGCCAAATGGGTGAGAAAAGGGACTTTGGCGATGGTATCAATCACACAACTGGGAGAGGACCAACCGCGTGGATACCGACCTCGAGGCGCGAGCCATTGGAGCGGCATATCAGAGCCACTTGTCCGCCCTTTCAGTTACCTAACAGAGTAAGTTTGCAACCAAGAACCCTGCAGCTCATTGCCTTGGTAGACTTGAACGCTAAACAACCCCGAAAACGGGCGTGATCCTGCATAAAGCGCACATCTTGTGCCTTTCGACGAGTCGACAGAGCCGACATCATCATTCCACCATCTGACGACCATCGTGTTGGGCGCCTGTGAAAGGAGAATTCTGCGCCCGAGTGTCACTGAAGCCGTCTGAAAAGACCCCAGACTTGGTCACAAGCGCCGTCTCCCGTGGCAAGATTCGTTGGTAGACCGACCGGCAATGTTGCCGGTGCTGGTTCCGGTGCTGGCGTGATGGAGCCCTTTCCTGTCGGAGTGATCGGACCCCAGGACCCTGATTTTCTGGCCGATGCAAGAATCGGCACGGGAAGGGTGTTGAACTAGTGGTGAAAAGCCGGAGCGACGTCCGAAGGCGGTATGCTCGAGTGCAAGCTGGCAGCAAGCAGCTTGGTAGCCATTGTTATCGTGCCGTGCCAGGTTGCAGGAATGACACTTGGACGGTCGGCGGGACACTCTGGGCAATAAGGCCCGAACCAAGGTAGATGCTTTCCAGGGAATAATCTGCCCATGTTCGTGTCGGTGAAGGGGGAAAAAACAAGGCGGAAGTCCAATGGCGTAGAATTGTATGCAATGTGTTGGGATGGGATGAGATTGGGATGGGGGTGGGGAGATACCCAAGAACCGCCGGAAGGAATCCACCGGAACAGATGGGCAAGGGAAGGAGCCGAGACGGGAGATGGCAGATGGAATACCCACCCGGGCAGAAGACCGGTAGAATGGGAATGGAAACGGGGAAATGGAGAAGAGATGGAAAACTTCGAGGAATGTGATAAGATGCTGATTACAAAATGGGACATCAGGGAGGGTACTACTGGCCAGTTGCCATATGGATTGAGCGGGCATTCGTGAATCAGGATGGAGATGGGACTTTAATGAGTGTGCCTTATCGGAGGAAGGATGTCAGGGAGAGGAAAGACTTAAAGAAGCCCTTCACTGGCCCTTTCCCTTCACTGGCCCTTTCCCTTCGCGTCTGCCATGGCCGCCCTCATGCTTCCCTTTCTGGTAGCCCAGAGTTGGAGAAGGCGCGGGAATGAGCATGGGAGAGAAGGGAAGTCGCGCGTGAAGCCGCACCTGCCTCGGGAGAGACGAGACGAGACCTGCACATGCACCCAACTTGGAAAAGTGACAACCTCTGCAAGACAGCTCGAATCCCGCCAAATTGGACAGGCACGCCGTCTATTGCCGCCTTACCGGACCCACCTCATTCCTGTACGTTTCGATTCCTGCCCTGCCTCAAACCTTTTAGCAATAAGAAGCAGTGAGTCCAGTAACCATCACTTCCAAGGTAAAATGCATTTGTTACGGCCACTCCGCGTCTCCAACTTCCATTCCAACTTGACGACGCATTGTTCTGGTCTAGCGCCAGAACCAAGACCCAGTGTGCTAGTAACTCGTCATGGCCCTAGACAGAGCAAATCTGGGAACCTCGGGCTCACCTGAAGGGAGACGGGAGCATGTTCATCGCCATTTGATTCTGCGGGGAACATTCAGCGGCCGCGTCTCCCAAGTTTCAAGAATGCCTGATTGTTGTCGTCCGGTGTTGACGGCAGCCGCACTAAATGAGTTGCGGTAACCCTGTTATCACTGGTGGTGAGGGTGCAGCATGATCCCTTGCTGGCGACGTGGATGCGCGTCCCAAGTTGATGGAACTGGGCGAGGTTAAAAGCCAGAATCATGAGTTAGATTCCTTTGATTTCTGGGATTGTGGCCGTCTAGACCACCGCCCAGGTACCTGAGTCGGGTAGAGTTGATGGAATAGTTCTGGGCCCCGACCATGATACTGCGCAACACAAACCCTCTCTGTCAGGGACAAACTTGGGGCACACGCAAGTCGTGGGTTGTAGAGTTTGTGGGTTGCACAATGTTTTTGCCTGCAAGCCCCAGCCCAAGACGTCAGCTGAATTGGTGACGGGTAATTACCTGATCGTTCGTACATAATGCTCGACTACGTCATTCCCGAGAGAAGTCCGGCAACAGGGGCCGAGAGTTTGGGGGCAGAAAAATAAAATGAGAACTCTCTACAGAACTACCGAAGTTACAGGTTGCTGCTGCTCCTGCTGCTGCGGCTGTCTGTTTCGAGATGTCGCAACTCGGAGTCGAAACGAAACGAAACGACGAAACTACAACTGACAATCCCGAAGCAGAAGAATGGGCTGTCTGTCGTGACTGTGATGCGGTTGCCCTTAAGCAGCCTTACCCAAGTGAGTAACGATGTTCAAACGGCCGGTCTGGAAGGAGCTGATCACTCCTCCCCGGCGACATCGCACCTCACAAGCGGCCAGTGCTCCCACACTGAAAGGATGCATGCGCGCGATTGGCTGGGGGCTGGCTTCGAAAAGGGGTCCAGACTGGTCGACATTGAGACGATGATGCCAAATTTCCAACGTACATGGGCCTTATGACGTCGTCCCAATGCGGACCCACCTTCCCAATAAAGCTCACTGAGGTACAGGTAAGGTATTCTTTTGCGTCTTGTTCAGTTGCCTCTGTCTGCAACACTCTGTCTGCAACAGTGGGATTGCTGTCAAACAATTGTGGATTCAACGCGAAACACGCAACTTGTAAACGCGAGAATGTGACATTGGTTATTATGAGAAATTTTCATGCTTTCTCACTGGTGCGTGGTGCGGTGTGTGTGTGTGTGCGCGTGTGCGTGTGGTGTGCCCTTGCCTCTCCTCCCGCTCTGCCTTGCTTGTTCTGGGTCTTGCCCTGTCCAGTGTTCCCTGCCTTTCTCGTTCTGGGCTGGCCTGCCTTGCTTTCAGACTCGCCGATGCTGGTCGAGGAAAGTTCCTGCAAGTCGGTTTGGCAGCTGTCCACCATCAAATGGCGCCTGCGCTTCTCCGAGTGAGTCGGTCAGTCGCTGTGGTGGACATACATTTGCTTTTGGCGCACATCTCACGATTGAAACGGGCCAATCAATTGCGTCGTCTGTCATCGATATGCCCGCCTCTCCCAACTTTCTACACGGCGAAACACATAGTGAACGAAACGCCTATTGCCAAAACGCAATGGCAAAAAAGGTACTATGGCGCAACTTTGTCGCGACATTCGATGGGTCCAAATGCCCAGCTTTGCGCCATGCTTTCCCTCCTGGAGGGCGCACAACCGAGATTCCAGCCACTCATAGCTCACAAAGCTGACCCAGTCAAAGGAGGTGCCCCCGTTCCTATGACGACGTTGATGGGGCCGCGCCCTGTGAAAATCGTGTCGGCTCGGACAGTGTGCGAGCAGCTGACATAATCCGAATCTTACTGGCTTTTTGCAAGGCGCGCATGTACAGCAACTTCAGCAAGCCAGAGGCGCGACATTATATGCACCACTGCGAGATTCTCATTCCCACCACTGCCTGCTCATGTCTGACACAGGTCTGATGTCAGGACCCCCGCCTGCAAACCCCAAGACGCCGATCGTTCCCATCTAGGACGACACACGACCTCATCAGACATCACACCCTTTCCTCTCCACTTGCGCCCGCGGCGTTGTGTTTCTGCTCTGTCCAGTATGCTGCAGATACAATTCAGTTTGAGCATTCGCTTTTTCTGTGACTCGCAGCGCACCATCAGGTACCCTTGTGCCTTCTAGACGTGGTAGCAATTAGGCAGACTGAGGTATCTGGGGTCAGCTACGAGCGTGAATGTGAGCCGTCTGTCTCTCTTGGGTTACGGAGCTTGTTCAACCGCCTTTCTTACCAGCGCGGCTACTCACAACATCGTCTCTCCGAACATGAGGAGAAAGTGATCAAATGCTGCCACCTCACTGGTAATGCTACATATCTGACAAGCCAAACTGTGAACGGCTAGATTTATCAACCTACATACACTTTAGAGAGGCGAGAATATGTGCACACAATATCCGTACTCCAAAACATAAACCACGCCAGCTATCGCGAGAACCACTCTTGCGCCCACGACACCTCCACGCACCTGTCTTTATTTTTATTTTTTCCACCCTCCCCCCCACCCCTAGGATCATTCCCTTTCTGCCGCCGCCAGGGGGACCCCCTTTCCCTTTCCCTTTCCCTTACCCTTTCCTTCCCTACCTCCCTCCTCCCAGCAGAAGCCCGAAAAGGACCCTTCTTTTTGTCTGCTCGACCTGCTCCCTTGTCTCCCACACATACACACCCCCCGGATTCGCCAGGTCCTCCTTTTCTTCCCTCGTGTCTTTCTTGTTCCTCGATTTCCCCACCGTCCATCTGGCCCGGCTTGCTTAACTTGGTGACTTGGAGTTAGTCAATCTCCGCCCGTCAGTTTTTCATTTGAATTGAACGCCTGAACTCGGTGCCAATTGACTTAACTGGTCCTCCCCAAGGCGTTTTTGTTTCCCGCTCAACTGAATCTCGGGACGCCGAACGCAACCACACTGTAGTGTGTCGAAGCCTCTCTCTCCTCTGCTGGGGCTCCTTGTCAGCTCAGCCCAGTCAAGTCAAGTCGCATTCATCCAAGAACCCTGTCCCGTGTCCCCAAGGACGCTCTCGCTCTCTCTCTTAACAGTAGGAGTCAGTCAACGAAAGGCACAAAGACCAGCCAGCCTCTATTTCTGGGTCTGCACTTCTTCTACTTTATTTACCTCGCGCCTACACTCTGCTGCCCTTCCCTACCAGGTTCAGATCGCCACTTGTGCCGTCACGTCAGAAAACCCCCCCGCAACCTTCTTTTCTCTCTAAAAGACCCCCCACTGCCTTCCCTTTTCTTTTCAGAGAGCCTTCTTTGTACACCCTCCCTCCCTTCCACTTCCCTCCGATCTGTCTGAACCCTATCCTACCTTACCTACCTTCCGTCCCGCCAAACGCCATACCGCAATGGCGCTATAATCGATCCAAGGCCTGATCACTTGGCCGCCGGCGGAAACATATCCTTCAGCGCATCCGTGGCTCGCATCAAAGCACCTCCTACTTGCTCTCGACTATTCTGCTTCTTCCAATCTCTCTTCCCACCTACACTAACCATGCTCGACAAGAGGGGAACTGACGGTTCAACATTCGTCCACTACACCATGAAGACTCCCCATTCCGCACCCAGGCCGTCGCCTGGCCCACGCCCGACACACACACACACCCACTCACAGTCCAAGCTGTCCGTCTCAGTTGCCGCAAAAAGCCCAAAGCCCACGACGCCAGCAGCATCTCCCAGGATGCCTTATTCCGTCGGCCAGCCATT
This sequence comes from Colletotrichum agaves, assembly GCA_036785465.1. Taxonomy (NCBI): domain Eukaryota; kingdom Fungi; phylum Ascomycota; class Sordariomycetes; order Glomerellales; family Glomerellaceae; genus Colletotrichum; species Colletotrichum agaves. The sequence continues at coordinate 451,011 of JAXISO010000006.1, forward strand.
GCCACCTCAGAGGTTGTCACCAGCCCGACCAGCTGAGCGAGCAGCGAGCCCCAACTACTTCGGCCTCGTAGTCGAACAATCAGTTGACCCCAGAGATTCCTCGGTGATGCCACGAGACAACTGGAGCTCCCCGACGTCTTCCGTCAAATCTTTCGCTGCCGCCATACCGAAGCAGGTTCCCATAGATGCTAACCCCGACTATGAAGCCTTCAAGCGACAGGCGGACTTGAACCGGGGCAAAGGCTTCAGCCTCTCCTCGTCACATTTTACTCAAGCACCGCCACATCCCACAACGCTTCGCCCTCGCCCCCCGAGATGGAATACCCATGCAGACGGTTCCGCGTCTGACATCTCAATCCCGCAAGTAATCAAGGAGAAGCCCGTTGAGCAGGGAATCAGCCATGATTCGGCGTACGTCTCGGCGGATTCGAAGCGCAGTTCCGAGGCGTCGATCAACCCGCCGCCAATCTTCAACTTGAGCATGCCGAGATTCGAGTCCCCGAAACCAACGGAGTCGCCATTTGACCGCAGAACAACATTATCCAGAGTCGAAGACCGTCACCCGAGAATGTCAATATCCGAGAACAGAATTGACCCGCCATCACCACGTAGTAATGGGTTGAATCAGTCAAGAGCAGAGACGTTACCACCAATCATGGACAGCGGTCCTTCGTTGATTTCACCTGCGCGGCTCAAGGACTTGATCGATGCCGACGGCACGGGGAACGACTTGCTGCTTCTGGATCTGCGAGTGTCGCAGCAGTACGCCCAGGCAAGAATCGAGGGGGCTCTCAACTTGTGCATCCCGACGACCCTTCTGAAGCGCGCCACATTCAACCTGACCAAGCTGCAACAGACTTTTCAAAATGCCAGTAACGAAGAGCGATTCTCGAAATGGAAGTCGACGAAGAACCTGGTTGTCTACGATGCGTATTCGGCGGAGAAGCGTGATGCTGTATCGTGTATGAACATGATTAAGAAGTTTACAAACGAGGGATACAATGGCGGCACTTACATCCTCCGGGGAGGCTTCAATGCGTTCGCCGAGGCATACCCCGACCTTGTGGACGAGGGGTGTGGTGCGAATGGCATGTCTTCATCCTCGGGCAACGAGGGTGGCAACCGGCCCGGCGTAGCACCTGTCATCGGAGGTGTGATGTTGCCAATGGCCAGTAACAACCCAAACCCTTTCTTTTCCAACATTCGGCAGAATATGGATCTTGCAGACGGTGTTGGTCAACTCGACATCGCTCGCCCCAACGGATTGGAATCGCCTACATTACCTCGATGGCTTCGAGACGCATCCAAGCCCAGTGATCACGGCAAACAGGTGTCAGATAAATTCTTGGATATCGAAAGAGAGGAGCAATCTCGGATGAAGGCAGCCTACTCTATGTTTGGAAATCAGAAGGATAAGAACGCACCTCAACTATGCGGAATCGAAAAGGGTGGCAAGAACCGTTACAAGGACATTCTGCCGTTTGAGCACGCTCGCGTCAAACTCCAAAAGCCCGACGGGGCCTGCGACTATGTCAACGCCAGCTACATCAAAGCATCTAGGAGTAACAAGAGATACATTGCGACCCAGGGTCCGCTCCCGGCGACGTTTGACGTAAGCATTGTCCCCCTTGGTGAGCCATACGAAGTAAACTAACAATTTGCAGGACTTCTGGTCTGTCATATGGGAACAAGATGTTCGCGTTATTGTCATGTTGACAGCTGAGTCAGAAGGCGGTCAACTTAAGTGCCACCCATACTGGCAGGGACGGGAGTTTGGCCTAATCAAATTGAAACTGCTCTCTGAGAAGAAGGTGTCGCTCGACATCGATAAGCATCGCAATTACCAGGGATCAGCTGCTTCTTCGGCAGCCGCAGAAGCGGGACGTCGACGTGCTAATACCACGATGACTGGACTTGCTGCCGCCGCGTCGCCGGCCCCGCCTCAGGGCGAGACGCCTCATGTCATCGTCAGGAAGTTTGCCCTATCACACTCGGCGCATCCTTTCGCACCCATGCGCGAGATTACTCATTTGCATTACCCATCCTGGCCTGATTTTGGGGCTCCCGCGCAGCCCTCTCATTTGCTCGGTCTGGTGAGGCTTGCAAATTCAATGCAAAGCTCGGCCAGGCCCGTTGATACCATGGCTGCTGTGCGGGCTTCCCCAGACCCAGAGTCTGCCGATGAGCCGGAGATGAACCCAAGTGCCAGACCAATGCTAGTTCACTGCTCAGCAGGATGTGGACGGACAGGCACTTTCTGCACTGTGGATACCGTCATCGACTTGCTTAAGCGACAGCGACAGGCGAAGACCAACTCAAGACCGGTACGGAAGAGGGATTCCGATGGTGATATCAAGATGAGTGGGTCATCCGAAGAGAACTCTCCGCGGGAGAAGACGTTCGATTTCAAACCCGGCAGCCGTCGGTCCAGTGCCGATGTGCGCCGTGGATCATTGGACAGAACTCCCCTAGACACCAATTGGCTGCATGATGACAGCGACACCCTCGACCTGATCCAAAAGACTGTGGAGGATTTCCGGCAGCAACGACTCAGCATGGTTCAAAGTTTGCGACAATACGTTTTGTGCTACGAGACAATTGTCGAATATGTGTGGAGACAGCACGAAGAGACGAAAATGGGAAGAGCTCGCAGCGGAAGCTTGCAGCTCACAGGAGACATTTAATGAGAACTTAACTAGAGAGAACTTGGCTGGGTAATCGGAAGGACTCGTGCGGAATCGTAATGCGATACCCCTGGATGGCGGAAGGTGCCAGCATCAGCGAGTAATTGGAGCATTTTTGCATTTCGTTTATTTCACGGCACCAGGCAATACGGACATAATAGCCCGGAAGTTGGGCTCAGGGCATAAGAAACGGCGTTTGGGCATTCGAACCGCATACCTTACGAAGCATGGGTTTAGTTTCCATATGCTTTTTCTTCTGGCACCGGCATGTTTGGATTCGATCACGGTCGGTCCTTGGAATTGTACAATAGAGAGGCGTGACCGAAAATGAGCATGGAGCAAACGAACGGCTGCCCTGTTGATGTGATGAAGCTTTGGGGACATGCCAAAGTGAGTAAAGATTCGGTGCGTCAACTCCTAAGTACAAAACGCTTAGGACGTCATATTCACATTACTGCTGCCTTACTGATAACAGCCTGCTTCTGCGAAAGTCTGATGCTGGTCTGTAAGGTATTCAAGAAAACAACAAGAAAGGACATATTTTGCTCCGCTCTTAACACCAGACGATGGCCACTGTGTACCTGCCGCGGCAATGATCCTTCTAGTGGTAGCCACGCTCACGGAACACGTTGTGAACGACATGCTTAACTCGTCTCATCAGAAGTCGGGTGCCATTTTCCTATTTGTCTCTATCCGTTATCCTCGTCGGCGGCGGCGGCTTTGACTTGAGTCCTTGGTCCCCCCACGCCCACGCCCACCCCCACACAAATCGCCGACAAATCTTCTTATCTCGGCTGTGAGTTCGTCCACTTACTTCTCCGCCTTCCTTTTGAAACGATCGCAGGGCTGCCTTTGGAGTAATTGGCGCATATCTGGGGTGAACCTTTCTTTGGGGTGTGTGTGTGTGTGAAAGTTTTCTCGCGACTTCCTGACGGGATTTTTTTGGGGCTGAATGTAAGCATTTGCCTCCGTAACCCCAAATTCGACAGTCTGGATTCTCATCTCATATCTCGCGGCTGCGATTGTCTTGCTTGGTTTTGATATCGACGCGTATGGGACGAATCATGCCGAAGCCTCTCTCTCGTCCCTCTCTGCCGTTTATGGTGGCTAAAAAATTTGTTAACAAGCACTGACTTCGCCAACGAGCACTTTTTGTTCTTGTTATTGTGGAGATTGTAAACTCGTTGTGTGTTAAAAGTTTGGTGTCTCCGAGACGCGAATCCTGAATAACTTGGATGACCTGCCTGCACGCCTGGGGTTCATCCCGAGAGTGGCAGGTTCAGGTATAATCAAGTTATTAAACGTGTTTGTTGTCGCCGTTTGTATATTCAGCGAGAAAAACGTGAGACGCGCCCCCCCCTTAATGTGTTGACCATTCGGAGGGCCATGAAGAGGAGAGAGTTCCGTTCGATGTTGCCTAAGTAGACGATGACTTGGGCGCTTCTGTTTCGTATTTGTATGCCGCAGGATGGTTCTTGTTGGGTTACTCGTCAGCACGCGGCAGGTCAGCGTGCGAGCATCGCGGATAAAGCGTGGCGTCCATACTTGATAACTCCGGACTCAGGAGCAGCTGATCATGTGCCATAAATCTCGAGTGTGTGAATATTTGGGAGCTGTACGAGTATGATTTGCAGGTGAGTGTGAGAAAGCACCAAAGTCCGCAGCACGGGAACTTTCACTCTTGATGGGGACTGCCTGCTTAGGCCTTGACCGGTTATGAAGTGGCGAGTTCCCAGGTATCCCGACTCAACGAGTCCAAGTCAAAGCTTGGTTTCTGCATCTACCTTCATCTCCCTCTTGTGTTGGAAGTGTGGTCCTGAAAGTACTGTCATCACGCGTTGAGGTCAGGGTGGGATATCCTCAAGCCTCGAACCATATTCTCAGCACTTCCACTGCTTCCTATCCGTCCGAGTACCACTAGAGAGAAGAGGAGAAGGAAAGGTACAGCTTGCACTTCGCGCTCACGAAAAAGAGTATGACTCTCAAAGCTGCCGGTGACGCATCATTACTCGTAAATATCCTATCAACACCATTACATCCCAATCGAAAGGTGCCGGCTATCGTGGCTTGAGGTGAAATCGCAATGGGCGAACCTCGCGACATATCTGTAACCCTCAGCCATTCTCGAAAAAGAGTGTTGTGTAAGGGAGAGAGGCAAAAAAAAAAAAAAAAAAAAAAAAAGCAAAAAGCAAAAGCTCGAGGCCACGGATCGAACCGTGACCCTACGAAATCTTGTGGCAGGCTTTGATGACGATTTCATACCAAGTTCATACCAACGGACCAGGGCGTTATACCTCCAGACCATGTGGCCTTTAATCGGGCTTGGTTGGAAGAGTTCGGGTTGGATTCGACTAAAAGGGACCCTGGCGGGAAGGAAGGAACCTGCGTGACGGGTTGGGTTGCCCTCAGGAGGTCGCTCTTGCCTTCGTTGCGGGCTGAAGGGTCACCCGACGTTGGCAGCCCACCAATCGCAAGGACGTTCTTTGAAAAGACAGCAGCACCGCAGTCGACCAGCCGTAAAACGATTTAGGGAAGGAGGTGAGTTCGTTGGCACTTATATGGTTTGGTGTAGATATTATGGGCATGTCACATTCAGCCTAGGTAACATGCATGCATCTTGGGATTCCGGAGGCAGCATGACATACACAGGAATAACTTCACATGGGAATTTCTTCACACTACAGGTAGTGAAACTGCTTTCATGTCACTAATCGTGGAAATATGTGGAAGGGTAAGTCATCGTGGCTGGTTCCATGTTCTATGTAGTCGTACATATTAGCCGTACAAGCGGCCACTGCATAATCGTGGGCGCTGATTCCACCCCGGCCGTTCCCAACTCCCGCCAAACCAAAAAGAAGCCGTCGTTGCTGCTGCCACCCTTGCACCACCAGTGCTCTTTCCCCCTTTTGATTCGCTTACTTCCAGAGCTTGCCGAGGGACACCTCCTTGTCGTCGTGCTTGTTGAGGATCTTGGCGGTAGCGAGCTCGAAGTCCTCTTGGGTGACGTGGACTCTGCGCTCGCGAAGGGCGTACATGCCGGCTTCTGTGCAGACACCCTTCAATTCGGCACCGGAGCAACCGTTCATCTTCTCGGCAATCTTTGTGAGGTTGATGCCTCTCGTCAGATTCATCTTGCGGCTGTGAATGCGGAGAATGTCGGCACGGGCCTCGACGGATGGCGGGGGGAACTCGATTTTCCGGTCAATACGTCCGGGACGCAGCAGTGCGGGGTCGAGAATGTCGAGACGGTTCGTGGCCATAATGACCTTGATGTTCTTGGTAGGCTCAAAACCGTCGAGCTGGTTAAGCAGCTCCAACATAGTGCGCTGAACTTCGGAATCACCTCCTGAAGAGCCCTCGACACGAGAGGAACCGATAGAATCGATTTCATCCATGAAGATGATGGAGGGGGCATGCTCGCGGGCCATGACAAACAGCTCACGAACCATACGACTACCCTCTCCGATGTACTTCTGCACCAATTCGGAACCAGAAACACGGATAAACTTGCAGTCTGTGTGATGGGCAACGGCTCTTGCGAGCAAGGTCTTGCCGGTACCGGGAGGACCGTAGAGAAGGACACCCTTCGGTTGGGCGATACCGAGAGACTCGAAGAGCTCTGGGTGCTTGAGACCGAGCTCGATAACCTCCTTGATTTCCTTGATCTGCTGATCCAGACCACCAATCATGTCGTATGTACTGTCGGGGACCTTCTCGACCATCATGAGGGAGACGAGGGGGTCGACGGATGAGGGAAGCATTTTCTCGAGCTTGTAGCTGTCGGACAGCAGGGTTACCCGCTTGCCGACGGTGAGCTTTGTGATGTCAACACTGTCGGAGACGTCGACGACTGCAGCGGTTGGTTAGAAATATATTAGGGGAGAGACGGAGTTGCACGGCCAAACTTACCGTATTTGCCTTCCGGATGCACCTTGACCAAGACCTTCTTCGTGCTCATAACCTTGACGACCTCACCGACGTAGGAACCAGGCTGCTGCAGAAGACCCAACTCTTCTCTCAACAGACGCACGCGGGAGTTGTAGTCATTTCTTTGAGCTTCGAGACGGCGGAGAACTGCTTGACCCTTGAGGATCTCGAGCTTCATTGCCTCGATCTTGTTCTGGTAGTAGCTGTCGAGCGCCATCGTGATGGATGATGCCCCGTGGGAGGATTAAACCGGTTGGGTGTGTTGTCGATGGCTTGCGGGGTATCAAAGTGTTCAATCGGGATCGTCGAGGTAAAGTATGTTGAGGGCTAATTGACGTTCGCCGGGGTTTGAGGTGTGGTGATGGAAGCTTGTCGTTGTGGAAGCTTGCAGATGGATTCGGAGTGACAGGGCTAGAGGTCTGGTTGGCTCCGTCGGTCGGTGCTAGTCAGCCGCAGGCAAACTACCGCCGACGCGTTCGCCTGTTCCGGGTCACGTGGGAGCTGCCTTCCGGAATTGTCAAGCTCGCGGGGGCTTAGTCATGAGCCAGCACATCTAAGGTACAGAAACCTCGGAAGGAAGGATCATCCGATGGCCGATTTTGGAAGGCGGTTCCATTCCACAGCACGAGAACCTAAAAGAGGCGGAACGCGCAGTGACGCCCCAAGTCAGGAAAGTGGGGTGCAGCACAAGAATGTGCGATTCGAGCACCTGGACATCGCGGCAGGGCCATAGGCGTCGAATCAATGGAAAGCGGACGTGATGTTGAAGTTGACAGGGTACCTAGGGTAAAGTATCTAAGCCAGGTGCTTATCATGCCACCTATCTATCTATCTATCTCACTCCTGCTTATCGATTTCATGTGGTGAGAAGCACAGCGCAGCGCAGCACATTGTAGTACGCCGCCAAATGCGTCGAGGCAGAGATGAGATGGCATCGCCAGACGCGGCTCTCTCTCTTGGGGTTGCAGCTTGCTTGGCGGCCGCCATTGGGCGGTGGAACTCTCTGGCTTTCCGCGAGCCGGGCACTAAGCTGATTGGGGTGAAGCTTCGGCTGACTTGCCTAGGCGATAGCAACATCATCCTTGTTCTTAACAGCTGGGCAAACAAGCAAAGCAGCAGGGAGCTCCACCTTGGGCGCACTGCTACCTTAAGGTACCTAGAGCCAACGGGAAACCCACTAGTCCTCCACTAAGTTAAATTACGTTTCTACCTATCAAAGGTAACAGTAATCCTGCAGAACTTAGCAGAAGTATACTTCAGTAATGGGGATGAGAATCTAAGGCAAGGCAAGGCAAGGCAAGGCACCTACGTATACCTTAGAGCAAGGTAAACACCAAAGGCAAAACACCTTGTTGCGAGACATTGCGCGGACCTTCCTTCTCGTCTGTTTCTGATGTGCACCTCAGAAAAAAGCCAAACCATCTTGCGGACAGCCAGCGTCGAATCAAAGCGCAGGGATCAGCTTGGGACAAGAACGTAGCAGTCATACAGTGACATTTGTACTTGCTCACGCACCAAAAACAGCACCCCTTCCATGTTCTTAACGGCGGCACATGATCGTTGTCGCACATACATCGCCAGCAATGGTGGGCGACTCCTGACTCAGACACCAGGAGAAGAGAATCCAGGTGAAGAGCATGCATCATCGGCTCATCGAAGATTCCACAGTCAAAAGGCGAAGAGAGAAAGAAGAAGGGGGGGGGGAGGGTACCTAGTCCACAGCACCAGCACCAGGCCCCAGCACCAACAGCAGCGGCACCAGCATACATCGGATGAGCTGCACTAAAAGACTGAGGTGAAGAGAGACAGCGACAGACGGCAGCCACTATCTGTCTGTCAACCTTCTTCATCCTCCATCCAATAAATAATCTTACCATCAGGTAGTGCCGTCCTCGAAATAAGTGCGTAACAAAACTTCCTCGCCAGATCAAGCAAGCAGTAATGGACCAGACTCTTGACTGTCCCCGTCGCTGAATTGCACGCGACAGTGCTACCCATCGCGTTATTCCTCTTTTTTTTTTGGTCATCCATCGCCTGTGTTTTCTGCCTTACCAACCTACCTACTCGACTGCCACACCACGCATACCTCGACCTACCCACCTGAGGCGCGCCTCATCTCATCTCTCCTTTGCTTACCGACCTCGATTCGAACCTGGGTTCAGTCCTTTCTTTTCTGCATATCTGCCATAGTTTGCTGCTATCTTTCCTTGTGACGAGCTCACCACCTTGCCGACCCGTCTTTGGAGAACCGCGTGGCATTCCCAAAAGTCTCACCGAGACCCAGGGCCGCTCGCACCTCATACCTGCAATTTTTTTTTCTCGGTTCCGGGACGGACGAGCTTCTCGACTGACTGCCCGTTTCGTTCTCGTTTCTTGGTTGTTCTCGCTGTTGTTTCAACACGACACAAAAATACCTAAAATTCCAAGCCCGAAGCCACCAAACGAACGCCCGACGCTTCCACCCCCGTTGCAGTCGGCACTAAGGTAATAACCCACATCTCCGGCGCCTGCCACTCTCTCCACCGATACTTCTCCATTCTTCTTCAATCCTGCTGAGAGCGCTCCATCGTCGCCCACCATGGATCCCTCGACAGGGCCGGATACACCCGCCCATTCGTCTCGCGATACCTCCAATACCGCTTCGCCCACGGATACTCGCCACCAGCCTTCAAGGTTCGAGTCGTACCAAACCTCCCGCGACGACGGCTTGTCCGAGAGCTTCCAGTCCTTCCAGTCCACCGATACGGTGCGGAGGCGGCCTGAAGCTGGTTACGGTACGTACGATCTGCTGCATGCCCAGAAACTTGATACGTCTTGGTCGTCCGAATTGCCGAGTGGTCCAACAGAAAATCCCTGGCTGACATCAACCTCCCCTTGCGCGACATAGGTTCCGTCCCGACCCAAGCTTCCTCCTCCCAATATTTGGGCGAAACCTCTGCTCATGATCGGTCACACTCCCGTTCTGCAACAGCTACCAGATCTCCCATGATGGCTGCCGACCGCTCCAAAGCACCGAACCGTCCGCGGAAGCCACCAATGTCCCGCCGAACCTCAACAAACCCTTCCGCGCCCCATCGCGGTGAGGTCTTCTCCGTCGATGATGACATCTCTGAAATTGAGGCCGATGCCGTCAGCCGTCAAGAGCAACAACGAGGTTACAGCACGCGCCGCAGGCCCCAGCTTGCGACGACTCTTTCTCGCGTTCAATCATCTAGAAGCGAAAACGGCGACGACGATGACGACGACGACGAAGACGACGCCCCTCGAACCCCGAGAGCTGAGGATAATGTGCCTGAGCGCTCCGAGCACATTCCTTCAGTACACGAAGACGAGGACGAGGTAGCTGAGGAGGAAGACGACGGAGACGTGAGCGATGCCGAAAGCTTCACCCTCAAAGATCGTCAACAAGCCATCAACGAAACCCATCCTTTTGGTATAAGGTTATGGAAGCCCGCGCTGTACAAAAAAGATCGTTCCGTGCAAAAAAATGCCGAAGGCGATATCCACTCGTCTCCCGGCGGCAGAGTTAACAACTGGCTCCTCTTCTTCAACTTGCTTTGGACATTGCTTTTCGGCTGGTGGATGGCGACATTCGCAGCTCTCGGCGCGCTCGTCTGCTTCTTCTTCGCGGCCACTGTCAGTGGCAGAGAGTACGGCCGAGTCCTCTGGGGACTTGCTGCTTATCTTTTCTACCCCTTCGGAAAGTATGTGCGTTTGGAGCAGGACGAGGCCTACTTGGACGAGGACCAAGGCGAAGGGCGAAGCATTTCCGAGTACGAGCAATGGCAGAGTGGTGATTTGGAATATGGTCGCCTGTTCTTCGGCCCTGACGGTGCGGACCATAACCGATCCATTGTCGGTCGCTCCCGACGAAGTATCGACTCGGAGCCAAGCGAGACTGATAGCCTCCTGGGCCGGACCAGACGCGGCGAGCGAAGTGAGACGCCCCCGAGACTCAAGCGCCGCTTGTTCGGACGTGGGCAATGGAACATTGGACGTATTGTCTTCTTCCTGTTCTTCTACCTCCTGCTGTCGCCGTCCCTCATCCTGGTGTCGCTGATTTGCTGGTTCTTGGTCTTTTCCATTCCCATGGGCAAGGTCACCATGCTGTTGTTCGACCAGCTGCGTCGACACCCGCTTGCGCTCTCTTTCGAATCCGATATCGTTCTCGCTCGAACCGCTGATGCGCCTCACTCGTCCATCCTGCTTTGCACATACCGGGCTGTCGGCGTCAAGTACTGGAAGTACACTGTTGACGGAACCAACATTTTCTTGATCAACCTCATGGGCGTCGTATTCTTCGTCGTCTTTGACTGGCTTGTCTTGGACCGCGTTCTCGGCTTGCACATCTTCATCACTTCTCCGGCTTTCCTCTTCATCGCTGGTTTGTTCTCCATTATCCCACTCGCATACTTCATCGGCCAGGCCGTTGCCTCGATTTCGGCCCAATCGTCAATGGGAGTCGGCGCTGCCATCAATGCCTTCTTCTCCACTATTGTCGAAGTCTTCTTGTACTGCGTTGCTCTCAATCAAGGAAAGGGACAGCTGGTAGAGGGCAGTATTGTCGGAAGCATTTTCGCCGGTATTCTCTTCCTACCTGGTCTGTCCATGTGCTTCGGTGCCATTAAGCGCAAAACCCAGCGCTTCAACGCCAGATCAGCCGGCGTCACTTCGACGATGCTTCTGTTTGCAGTCATTGGTGCATTCGGACCAACGCTATTTTACCAGATCTACGGCACCCACGAGCTCAACTGCCTCGACTGCGTCAACCACGGTGGTATCAGTGATGGACTCTCGCCGGTTGGCGACGGTCGTGACTGCCGCCGCTGCTTCTTTTCTCAAACTCCGACCCTTGATGACCGTTTCTATCTTCAGGCCGTGCGACCATTCTGCTACTTCTGCGCCGCCCTGCTGTTCCTCTCCTACATTGTTGGACTCTGGTTCACTCTGCGCACTCATGCTGCCGTTATCTGGAATTCCGAAATTGACGAGAAGAAACACGAGGAACACGCTCACGCCCACGCCCATACCCACGCAAGGCAATCAGGTGCTCACTCTTTCGCAGAGACGAGTGGCGCCTCCATCGACGTCCGCGACTCTCACCTGTACAAGCGAATTCTCGGTCAGTCACTGAAACAGGTCGGCCTGAATCCCAAGGGGGAAGACACATCCCGCCAAGGGTCCATCACCGGTCTGGGGCTCGCCCCGGGCAACGGCAGCGCCAACATCCCGCACGTCGTGCCCCCGAAGTCCAGCGACAGTGACCATGTCCGTTCAATCGTCCACATCCCCGGATTTTCAGAGGCGGAGAACAACGCTCTGGTCCGTGAGGTTGCTGAGTTGGCCGCCACTGCCGCCACGCTCGCTGCTCGGGAGCGAATGCCACGCCGAACCTCGAATCAGCCTGGAGCCCCGGCCGCCCCGACAGCGCGACCCCCTGCTCTACGAAATGCAACCTTGGCCGACAACGAGGATCTCGCCGCTGCTAGTGCCGCTCAGGTTCCTCACGGTGGACACGACGCGCCCAACTGGAGCAGAGGCAAGAGTGCATTTATCCTCATGGGCGCCACGGTTCTCTATGCCATCATTGCAGAGATCTTGGTCGATACCGTGGACGTCGTTTTGGAGGGCTTCGCCATCGACGAAAAGTTCCTCGGCATCACACTTTTCGCTCTGGTTCCCAACACCACTGAATTCTTGGTACGTTTGCACGTCTTTCTACACTAGTATCGGTGCTAACACTTCTCAGAACGCCATATCATTTGCCATGAACGGCAACATCGCATTGTCTATGGAGATTGGTTCGGCTTACGCGCTCCAAGTCTGCCTGCTTCAGGTTCCCGCGCTCGTACTTTATTCTGCAATCTGGGCCACCACCAACGGTGTTGAGGATGTCGGCAACCACACCTTCTCGCTGCTTTTCCCTCAGTGGGACATGGTCACCGTCATTCTTTGCGTCTTCCTGCTCAGTTACATGTACGGCGAAGGAAAGAGCAACTACTTCAAGGGCAGCATTCTGTTGTTGAGCTACCTCGTAGTCGTAGTCGGCTACTACCTGTCCGGATACACCGAAGATATCATGAGTACCAGCCGCTTTGATATCATGGGTGCTGACGGACGGTTTTCGTCTTTTAAGACTGTTGGTCAGAAGCGCAGTGGTGTTGCCTTCCAGGTATGAGAAGGAGTCGGTGGGGTTTGTGATACCCAAGGAGTGCTGGAATATTGATATAGCGTATCTTCAGTAATATGACAGATGAGGGGAGGAGTACACCGTCTCATGTGGCTTAGCCACTTGTTCGCGCTGGCTTGTCGTTGGACATGGATCACTGCGTTGCATTTCTGTCGACAGGCAACTACAAGGGGACGATACGGGAGTTACGGAGCAGGTCACTACCTAGATTACCCTTTCGTTTCGTTGCGGAATATTCATCCTAACCGTTCTCGCCAATACTTTCACCAGACTACGAGAACATGTATGCTGTCTAGGATCAAATGAGGCCGATTTCAGTTTTCGGCCATTACCAGACTGAGCCCCAATTTAGCTAATCCCAGACCAAAGGACACTGCCCCTGTCACGAACACCGCCAGCATCCGCGTTAGACATTGCGATGCATGGCGTCGCATGAGACTTCTCATTTTTTACAGAATCAAGATTGCTGATTACTGCGGGGTATCCGGGGTGACCGGAGGTGTGGAATGCGTGTTTAGCGGGGGGGTTTGGTACAGCGACGCATTTCAGGACCAAGCCGACGACATCTTGATACGAACGTTTCGACGTCAACCAGGTCCTTGCTGAGAAAGACTGATGTATTTGGCTCACAGGTTCATGTACTATCCTTTTGCTGTTGAGATAAGGGCACGGTTCAAAGTGCCTGTGTTGGTTACATAGACGGACTCTGCGCACTTCTCCAGAGTCATTCCCAGACCTCCCTTTATCAGATAAGGGCCACAAACACAAGAGCAACTTTATCGTCTAATTCGAAGTGAACCCAACCAATGCCTTTCGCCGCCCTGGCAAACACGCCAACGATAGTCCCCGGTGTCAACTGAGCCAGCCACTCTCGCGTTTCTTACGGGGCGTTGTCGATACTCCACATAACCTGATGGAGTGCTCAACCGGGTCAGCAGATCCAAAAGGTGGCGAACCCCCTTGACGTTCCCCGAGGCGGCAGCATAGTTGAAAGGAGCGGCTCTGTTCCAGGTGTCGGCTTCTCGAGGAGGAGGAGGCGTGTGCCGTTCAAGTTTCGTAGTGGAACATTGAAAAGCTACTTAGTGTTGACGTAAGGGGTCCAGTGATTCGGGATTGATCTCTGCCAGCGCGATCAGTGAGGGGTTTCCTTTTCGCATCAACTGTTCCCAGCGAGCAAGTTCCGTGAGATGCTGACTAGGTTTTGGAGCTAATCCCCACCGCGCCCAGACGGCGTGGAAAGACGTTCGCGTTTTCCTTGGGGTAGATAAACCGCGCTAGAGCGCATTTCTAGGGTGTATCTCAAGTTTGCGTCGGTGCTCGTTCCATGGGATTATATCATCAATGCTAGGATAGTGAATGGCTTGAGTGAAAGCCAATGGGAGTAGATTCTACGGATCATAGTCGTGGTGCGTGAGCTTATGAATCCTTAACATGTGCCGAATTGGTATTCGCACCAAGGTCCCGGAGGAAGTTTGCCAGGGCAATGTACTCTCTCAAAACGGCCATGTCGAAAGGGTTCGCCCGCTCGATGGCATCTTGCTGGTCCACCATGACCTTAAGGCTTACCGCCTCCTTCCGATTTCCAGCAGACTCGCCGACCAGCGAAAGGCCACCTCCATGACGTGGTCCGCGAGTCGGTAGCGGTTGGTGTGTTATGGCCTATTGAAAGCACTCAACGAGATGAGAGAACTAGAGGAACTTTACGTCCGCGGCAGCCCATCTCTGAACAAGCTGATCAAGGACAAAATTCCGGGGGCAACAAAGCCATCCATACGGCAAGTCGCGCAGGGTGGACTGGAGGAGGCCTTGGCCAACCTCACGCACTGGAACGACACGTCCACGGAACTCATCACCTGAGAAGAGGTCGCTGGGTCTCTGTCTTCAGGTGCGATTCTTTTTCCAAAGCCGACATTCTGGACAATCCGTTGGCATTGGGTGTCGACCGCGCGAGAGGTACGAGAACAAGCATGACATATTCAGCCTCTGGGTGGCGCTCTTGGAGATTGGCCTGTGACTCTTGGAAAGAAAAGAAGAAAACGCCGAGTATATCATGGGAGAAACTTTTGCAGATAAGAAATCACTTCCTGTCGCGACGGGTAAGGATCATTGGTGCGCCGTCAATCGCTGCTTGGGTGGTAAAGAAGACGAAGGTATTCCCAGGTGTGGGATTACATGTGGATGTTGCACTACGTCGTCGCACCCATGGGCATATGTGGCCGCCACACGTGCAAATCCTCTTTCTTGGACTTGGGATAATGAAGGAAATCTCCACGGTTTTCTGTTGTATCATTTCTTACTGATGTTGAATCATTGCATTCTGTTAAAGCTACAATGCAGACCCCTTGAGGAGTCGAGACACTCGCCCCTCGCTTTATCCATTCTTCTAGCTTCACCACTTTCCTTGATCGACACAACACAACACCGCAAGGTTCAGACCACAGCAGATGGTATCACCGTGATAACCATCCAGCGAGGCATCGATCCTCTGAGGTGCTCATCAAAATTCCTACAATCGGTTGGTGGTCCGCCGGAATTCCGAGCCGGACGCAACCCCGCATACCCCGCATCGGCCCCGATCCAAGACAAGGTTTCGGCGGCGTCACATGCGGTGTCCCGGGCTGCAAACGCTCTGCGAGAGGGATATTAAGCCGGCCACAGTGAGTTAGTTAATGTGTAATGGCTAGCCTGGTCGTAGTAGAGAAGCAGAGTACTCTTTAGTAACTGACTCTCCACAATATAGGTATCTTGCGGATCCCAATCGCCAGCAGTCAGCCAATCATTCACGTGGCTAAGTCACGTTATCTCCGAATGGTGTAGTTGGTTCATCACGTTCGACTGTAATGGTTCTACCAAGATCATCGAAAGGTCCCTAGTTCGATTCTGGGTTCGGAGAACAACATCTTTTGCCATTTCATTTTGATGCATGCACGTCGCTTCTTCTCTGGCCGGGTAGATGTGGGGTTACACATCGCGCTCAAAACCACGCCAGAATTTTCAGCTGCAGGCGGTCATACCACCTTTCCGACGTGATCATTTGATGCTATCAGACCATTTTCGTTGATGAACTCTGTACACCGCTCCTTATTGATTACTCCAATTGGGGGCGCGCTCGAGCAACATCTGCAACGTGCCGGGTTCGCTTCACCAGCTGCATATCATTTGTTGACTGATTATCCCAGTGGAATCTCTTTCACTTGAGTCCGATCCACGTTCCAGCTGCCCAGACAGGACTCGTACCAAGTCTATTTCCCTGACAAAAAAGGGGTCCGTGATTCGAAGATTATACGCGCATTAATAAGTTCGCTTCGCCCAGACGGGGCTGAGTATGTCATGGTTGTCTCCCAAATTCCCGAATACTTGACCCTGAAAAGCAGAAACACCCTCCTTTTCTTTTTGAAATTGCATCTAGAGACCCATCCAGTTCCCGTTCACGCTTCCGCCCATACCCTCAAAGCCGGGTACATACCCGTTCCCAAACATTGCTGAAAACTCATCCAGCGCTGGCGGCATCGGCGATAGGCTGCCGTCAAGCCCGAAGAACGGCATCGCTGGCGGAAGCGAAGCGGTCCCCTGCCTCCCGGTTCCAGGCGCAACGTGGCCACCGCCACTGCCACTGCCATGCCCGTGGTTGCCACCCATCCGCCAGAAAGCCGCAGGGTGCGGCGGGACGGGTAGCCCCGTGTCGTGACTCCTCTCACTCCTCGCGTCGTGAGCCGGGGTATCCGTTTTCCACAACATCTCCCACTTCTTGAATCTCGCATAGTCGGACTCCTTCGCCGAAGCGGCGTCGTCGTTGGTGTCTAGCCGGGATATGGCACGCTCGAATGCCTCGATGAGCGACATCTCCGACTTGGCCGACTCGCCGCCGGTGGACATCTCCTTCAGCATCGCCAGGCCTTCACGGAGTGCTTCGCGGAGACGATCAGTCTTCTTCTGGAGGCATTGCGTGATGATGACGAGGAGCGAGGCGCGGCAAGAGCTGAATTCTGTGTAGGAGGCACGCGCGAGACCGACGCTGTTTCTCAGGAGCCGGCAGGTCTCGATCACGCATAGGGCTGCGTCGACGCAGTCTGCCACCAACACCGCGCGGGGGTGGGTCTTGCTGGCGGAGCTGCCTGTTCGTGGCGGCGCGGCGGATTCGGCTGGAGAGCCGGAGGAACTGGCGGTGCTGCGGGCAGAGTCTCGGGGGAAAATGAAGGGGCGACCTGCGAACATGCGGACGAGGCAGTATTCTAACCTCAGGTGCATGTCGGCACGGAAGACCGCAGAGCCTGGACTCGGATCCTTGCAGAAGATTGATTCTGGCAGGTTGTTCCACCAGTTATGGAGCTGAGCCTTCATCTCTACTAGCCTCGCCAGGCCGTCTGGGATCTCGTGCTTTTCGAAGGTTTTGAAGAGCGAGCTGGCAGATTATCAGTTGCGAGCTGTTCAAACTCCGCAGGGTTACTTACATCTGGTGGTTAATCCGGCTTAGTGCCTGATTGAGCTGAAGAGTGGCTAACATGTGTGCAGTATTCGGTGGCGCTGTACCGGGCCAAATATCTGGTTGATCAACTGGCATTTCAGCGTCAACATCAGCGGCAGCGATCGAGAGTGGCCTTCCGTGGAATATGCCGATACGCCTGCGACCAGTCAGCATCTTCTGAATCAAATCCATGACAAATATGTACTTCTCGGTTGTGTATGCTGTCCACCAAACACGGTTTCTCGTTTCACGGATGATCGGGTCGATGAGATCTCCGGGGTACTTGCGATGCATGCCGTTCTGAATTGCAAGCTTGACGGCAAGATTGAGGTACACGTAAGACAAACCTGATGCGTCAAGTGGCAAGGTGTAAAGGCCGATCAAAAGACAGGCCTGTACACTTTCCAGACTGGAAATCGTGATGACGTCCGGCACAAGTCGGCAGGCTTGTTGGTAGAACATTATCCCGATGGTATCTTCCGAAAACGGACTGGATTCAGCAGGAGCAGTCGGTACTCTGCCTCTCTCATCGCGAGAATCGAGATACGCGTATTGCGTTCCGATGGCGAAGACAATCAAGATGATACACATGGTCCCGACATCACGGCGGGTGAGAGAAGTCGGATTCTCGTACACCAAGTCCAGTTTCTCGTTGAGCCAGTGGCGCTCGACGTAGAAGTAGCTTGTCTCAGCATGGTTGAAGAAGGCGTGAACAAGAAAGTCTGCAACGTATCGCGGCGGCAGTGATGATAGCGAGGCGACGGTGTTGGAGGTCGACTGCAGTTCTTCAGGACGGTAGTACTCCTTGAATTGCGTCTTGGGACCATCCGGGGTATCCTGGATGAGGTAAGCACGAGATTGTGAGCAGCCGACGGGATAGACGTACATTGACGCATTGCTCTATCCACTGCTTTATTCGCATGGAGAAGTTCCAGTGCGAGAACTCGCCCGAGTAATCTGAGCAGGGTCAACTACGGCATCCTCTGATGTCCTGAAGAGACGAGTCATCTTACGTGTGATGTTGTTCTCTAGAGGCTGCACCGTGATCTCATCTACTTGAAATGAGTCGGAACTCTGTGACTTCACCTCAACCTCGGCGCCGACGTCCGGCTCCATGGTGGCATCCGCGTCAAGCTGTGGTTCCGGAGCTTTCTGACCGGATCGATCTTTCTCCATGGAGTCGGCTAGGGTCTTTAATGTCTCGGCATCGAGTCTGGATTGGCCGGTGTAATGAGCCAGAAGCTTTTCCATATAAGCCATCCGCTGCCTCAACTCGGAATCCTCTTGGTGCGATGTGCGGGGTCTATCATATCCGCGAGTTGCCTGGTCAGCCACGTGTTGGCGCAATCAATGGGATCCAAGTGTGTCGTGACTCATTGAAAAAATGCAAGGTAGGAGAAAGTTACCTCGACGCACTCTCAGGCTCCTCTCGTGTTGTTGGTGTGAGGAATTCACACTGCCGGCGGAGGCGGGTGCACCGCCTGCAAGGAACTCCGCCGTCGCATTTCTCCTTGAGCTTCCGGCATCCGTCACAGCTTGGGTCGCGTCAGCATAAGGTGCCCTTCTCAAAGAAAGATGAAGAAAGCATGAGACGGGGGGCCTTCATCGTACGCTCGAACTGCCCGTTTACGCTCCTTATCCGCGACGCGCCGCTGCTTGTGTCGTTGCAGGCGCAATCCGTCTTCGGGATCCATCTACGTTCGGATCGCGATAACCGATAAGGGAAGGGGTTCGCGCGAGATAACGCGGCAAGACGCCGATCAGCTGAACAAAGGCCGCCCGGGCCGGTCCAGGTTCCAGGTTCGGGGCACGTAACCCCGCCGGAATTGGAAGTTGTTTGCGGTAGGGGGCGTAGGCCAGACTTGCCCAAAACAAGTCACAGGAGTCAGGACTCTTTCTCGCCCTTGTAACTGAGTTTCCCGGAGTGCGGCGGGTAAGGAAGGGATGCGGGTGGGTAAAGAAAGAGGATTCACAGTGTTTGGCGGTTCCCAAGATTGTGTGAGGAGCTAAGATAGGCTGAGCTGCAAGTGCCGCGCCTGTCCTGGGAGGGGCCAGAGAGCAGAGAGGAGGGGCAAAATTTCGGGGAAACCTACGCCGCTGTCGGGGCTCGGGGGACCCGCCTTTCCGGCATACACCCGGTTCGGAGCCGCTACTGCAGCAGGGAACACCGTTACACGATGCGCTGGATTCAATTAAGAATCCCACAGCAGAATGAGTAGTGTTAAATTGATGGAGTTGTTTTGTTATATTACCCAAACTAAACCCAATATGTTAGCCAAACTTCCAGGACTAAGCCACACACTAAATACCCACTTAAATATAAGTACCCTGAGTTCGAGGTATATTTATTAAAATTCGCGACCCACGAGGCTATTACTAAGTTAGCTCTAATACTACTAGGTCGCGTTATTATTATTTTTAGCCTAGAAAATACTATAGGTTATAATATTAGTAAATCATATTAAAAAAACACATTTTTATAGTAAAATTATATTTTTTAAAAATAAGGCTATTTCTAGTACTAAAAAAAACTTAATTATATAAATAATTATAACTAAAAAAATATAATTATTATTATAATAGAGATTCTTAGTTAAAATAAGTTAGTAATAGAATAGGCTAATTATATTATTCTTAACTAAGTAATAATTAATTATATACCTCTATTAAATATTATTATTATAGAGTTATCTCCTATTATTATACTACTTCTTAGGCTTTATATTAAAGTTACTATTAATCCTTAAATAATTATATTTATTATTAATAAGTTTAAAAGTTTTATATAGTATTAATTTAAGTAATAAAATTATATAATATAATAATAATTTTACTTTAAGGTTATTAATAGTAGGATTCCCTACTTTAACTCCTACTATATATTATTATTATTAATTTTATAATTAATATATATATAAATAGTAGAGTTATTAAGAGTAATACTATTATATTTATTTATAAGGCTTCCTACTCCTACTAAATCTCCTAATTTAAGGGGTTATATATAGTATTATTAAAATTAATTTAAGGTACTCTCTTATTATTAATAGAGTCTTTAGGAATATAGTAATAGGCTTAATTATAATAAATAATATTAGGGTTCTCCTTAAGAATAAACTATTAAAGTTTAATTAAATCTAGTTATAAAAGTTAATATAAAGTTATTTATAAAGAGACTAATATATATATAATTAAAATTAAAATACTAGTAATAATTAACCTCCTCCTTCTAAATCCTAGCCTTTATAGAGCCTATTTAAAGTTACCCTAATATATTATAGTAGTAGGGTAAACCCCACTACTTAAAAAAAGTACTTATATAGAGTGGGAGGTTTTTATGTTAATTAAAGGCCTCTTTGGCTATGATATACTAGGTTTATAGGAGGTTAAGAGTAGGTAGTAAAATCTTAAATAGAAGGAGTTAAAGTATAGGATATTTATTATAGTAATAGTAGTAGTAGTATAATTACCTAACTTATTAATTATACTCCTCCTCTTTTTTTTATACTATATTATATATTTTTATATAGAGAGTATTAAAACTTATAAGGTAATTAAAGAAATAGGATTTAAGTTTATAGTGGGAGAATTTAGTATATAATATACTCCTCTACTTATAATTATATAGGGCCCTAATCTTATAATTAATAAACTTATAAAGTTATAGAATATAAGTTATTTTAAAATACTTAATTATAACTAGAAAAATTAGTATATAATAAGTATTAAAGAATAAAATTTACTTAACTAATTTAAAAATTAATATATAAGTAACTATTAACTCTTTTTATATATAGCCTATATAAGGGTATAAATATAAGTTCTCTATACTTTAATAAGGCTATTAGGGTTATAAGAGTAAACCTTCTTATTAAATACTAATTAGGGTAGGGAGGGGTTAGGTTAATAGGCCTCCTTTATTATAATATAATTTATAATCTTATAATTTTAGGCCTCTAGTAGTAACTCCTTATTATTAAGGGTAGTAGTAGTGACCTTATTAGTAGTTAAATTATTATGTGGACCTTTCTACTTCTTTTTTATATTAAAATTCATATTTTTTAGTATATACTATATATAAAGTTATTATTTTGAGGCTAGAAAAATCTCTATAAATAACTACTTTAAACTTATATTAAAATTAATAATAATTATACTTAAGTAAGGGATTTAATAGTTAATAAATAAAGATTTTAACTATAATAAAACCTATAAATAAAATTCTATTATTTTCTCTAATATAAGGTAAAAAATAATATTAAAAGTAATATTTATAGAGGTTAAATTAATAATTTAGAAGAGTAATATATTAAAGTAATTTACTTATTTATAATATAATTAATAAAAATTTTTTATTAAAATAATCCACTAATATAAATTACTATATACTTTATAAGTATTATTTATTATTAATAACTTAGAGTTATTTTTTAACTTTTTTAAATAAGACCTATATATTTAGAAGATCCTATTAATTTTATTATTAGTACTATAATGAATTATGTAAAATATAATATTATTAAACTTAGTAGTTAAAGTATTAAAAAAAAACTAGGTTAATATAAGTAGCCTATATTTTATCTCCCTTAATTAATACTAAATATTCTAAATATCTTAATTAGTTAGTAATATATTTTCCTAAATTAATAATATAATTATAATCTCTTATATAGTTATATTATTACCTATTAATAACTCCTTAATACTCTTAGAAATTAATTTTTTTAGTAGTTTAGACCTCGCGGTAAAATTAGCCTTATTTATATTTAACTAGTAAAAAGTAATAATAGTAATAAGCTTAATTTTAATAATACTAATATAATTATAAAGCTTATAACTATTAATTATTACCTAGTATTAATCTCCCTTATATATAGACTTTTAAATTTTCCTAATAAAGTAATAATTATATTACTTTATTATTATTTTTTACTTTATAATAATAAAGGCCCTCTTACTTACTTAGTTATATATAATATTAATTTAGGTACTATAATTTAAAGTTCTCTTTTTATAAAGAGTAAATTCACCCTTATTATAGTATTACTACTAAATACATAGTTAGTACTCTTTAAATATTTAGGCCCTAATTTCTAATATTCTTTTAGTCTCTTAATAATGTTGGTTTTATAGTGAAATTAGCTGAATTTATATTAATTAAGAATAATAATAATAACCATAGTAAAATATATTTAGGGGGTGGATCCTGGTTATAATTAGGATCCACTAAGTAGGTAAATTATACCCTAAAATACTAGTACTTATAAGTAATAATAAATTATAGTAGTAGTGGTATAACTAATGAATTGGGTTAGATTGGGTAATATAATAAAATGACTCTGTTAATTTAACACTACTCCAGTAGAATTGTTTCTCTTAATAACGGGGGTGCAATTCCTATTTTTGGCTAACCTATAGCTCCTAACTGAGGTATTACTGGCTGGTGATGTGACGAGAATCTTGAATCTCTTCAGGTGTGCGTCTTTGTTCTGGAAACGGGACGGAGCCCCACGAGAACGGTCAAACGGAACCGTGTTCTCGACAACGCATTTGATCAGTTGACATTCGGAGAGTATGGTCAACATCCAGGTTCCCTGAAAGTCTTGGACGCTAATCGATTCTGTACGATCTTGGGCGATGCTCCTTCGATAATGCCTGCAGTTGCGGAATTAACTAACTCGTCGTTTCTCATCTTCTCGTGGGTAAGCTTCGGGTTTTCTTTTGCGTTTGCTTTCGTCCATAAGCTTCGAACATGGCATTGGGCGTATCTTGAAGGTTCCGCAAGGTGCGTCTTCAAGCTGCCGAAAGCGCATGGGCCTCCAGGCGCTCCCTCAAACCCAAGTTTGCATATGGCTACGGTCAACTATCTAGATCTCCGAAGACTCTCTTCCGTCACTTCATCATCTCGTCTGCCTCATCTATATCGTGCGCAGGAATCCAGCCGGCAAGGAGGCATTTTTTTTTTACGGACCGAACTCGCTTATTAAGTTATGGATGAGGAGGGGCTTCACAGTCTTCGTAATCGTCCAGGAGCTTTTTGTGCTTGTATTCCGTCACTGCATGCCGCCAATTAATTAGAGCAACCCGAGGCTCGGTTGATCCTGTCTGACCCAACAGACCCCTAGCCGCTCCGATGTTGATGTCCTCGGGGTGAACGCGACATTGCCCAACGCCCGCTTTCAATTGCCAAACGTAGCCTTCGACCAAGATCCTTGCAACATCCAGGCGGCCTCTTCGCTAAGTTCCAAGTTTTCGGCAGCGACGCCATTTGTGGGTTCGGGACCAGCGTATCTCCGTCTTTCAAACACAGTCGTGAGATGGGAAGGGCTTCGATGTGTTCCATCAGAATGACGCCAACGAAGCGATGTCTACTGTGCTCCGGTGGCACGTCTGTAATGATTTTGCCAGCTTGATGGTGGAGAAACCGTAGGTCTAAGGGGCGAGATGACTAGGGTCGTAACAGTTTTGATCGACAAGTTGTTTGTACGCTGACGGTTGATGGGCGAAGTCAAGGTCGGCGCGCGTTCCTTCATTCCAAGGACCTTCGGTTCAGCCAGATTTCCAGGCCCGGAACAGCGGATCGAGTATCCTGAGGATATGCTGCAAACTATGTTTCTAGAAAGTTATGGCATAATTTGAAGGAAAAGAAGAAGAAACTCCTTAACTAGACACCTAGCCTTACATTCAATCTAGGTGCGAGTAAGGTCTGCTGAGCACTGTCCGACCCAAAGCAATAACGCAGTCGTTCAGCCTTCCTGGACTGCTGAGTGAAAGAAGCTAGTTTCTAATACAATGAGCCCTGTTAAGACTCTGAGGCAAATGACGAATGATGAAGGGTTTTACAGGACGACGGAGACGACCAGCCGGTTCCAAGGCGAAGAACATTTTGGCATGACCGTTATAACACCACCACCATGGACAAGGTAGGTGTTGATGACAATGGCTCGTGTGAGCTGTTCAGGCCTTGCTCCCACTAGAAATGAAAACCTGCCGTATCAAGTTCTGCAAAATCCAAATCTATTTTGAAAAAGTCCACATTGCCTGTGGATTTAAAGTGGCTGGATTGTGAATGTTCCCATCCAGTCCTCCTAAGCATTACTTCCTTTCATGGATATCCTTGCTTCCAACACCCAAGACATCTGAAGTAAGATGATGGTGACTTCAGAGGTAAAATTATGATGTTGCAATCGAGTGAAGATACGCCAGACTGATACTGTGGCCTAGTCTGCGCAGTATGATCTTTGATAGACTGTCATTTTTCCAACTTGAATGGAATCTTTATATATCTTCGTTGGCCAGTGTCTCAGAGACTATCCAGGTAAACGTGTCGCTTTGCTGCTTCTAAATTTTGACACAAGGACGGATTCAGTGAACCCATCTGTTTATCTTGGCAAGCTAGAGATGAGCGCCCTTTAATGAGGGACAGACGGCTTAATCGAAGCAAAGTCTACCGCATGTCAAATACAATAAGAACACTCTTCACCCTATCAGCTCTTCCGATGACATTGGATGCTCATACTCAGCAACCTAAGCCGCCTCCTTGGTTTTTTGCCAGATTCATCTTGTATGCCTGGGAAGTTTGAAGTAGGCATCGGGATTGACATCGCTCCCGCTACAGGAGCCCGCTGCCGAACAAGAGTTCTTTTTCGTCGGAGATGGCTATGACCGCATGGCGGGAGACACAATTTGCGCCAGACGCCTGCGACGTCCGCATAAACAACGAACGCATCATATCACTGCTGGCTTTCATGGTAAGAACATTATTGTCAAGCTTTCACGGGTGAAGAGTTCGCCAAAGAATTGACGGGCCTGGTGACCGAGGTCCAAATCGTATGTATGCCTTGAACAGCCATAACATTGGTCACGGCGGTTTCACCGAATTTGCTTAGCACCACAGCTGTAAGGATTGGAACAGACCATCAAGCGAGATTCGATAGGATATGTTATTGATATCCCTTCGACTGCCACAAGGTGTCAGTTCAATCATTCCTTTCCACTCACACTAATAATGTATAGTCTTCCACATTATTTCAACTAATCTAGGATATACCACCACATAATTTATAAGATTAATAATATAACTTTCCTATATAGAATACATAAGAACTTAACATACTATGTCATATCACAATTTCATTATTAGTGATACCTTAATTAGTAACCCAATATTAGATTACTCTGCAAAGGTACTTCTACTGACGGCTTGTGGCAGTCGAAGGGACATCACAACATAGCTACAAATAAGGAAATACTGATGTTGTTGCGAAAAATAGACACAAGGCATGGAAAGCCAGGCCTGACTAGCGTAGAGCTCACGACGGATGCGCAGGTCACGGTCACCCGCAGGGCCTAACCAAGGAATTTTGCGGCCGCGGTCCGAGACCGGGAACCGATAGGGGTGCGGTACGGACGATGCG
This sequence comes from Colletotrichum agaves, assembly GCA_036785465.1. Lineage (NCBI taxonomy): Eukaryota > Fungi > Ascomycota > Sordariomycetes > Glomerellales > Glomerellaceae > Colletotrichum > Colletotrichum agaves. The sequence continues at coordinate 476,694 of JAXISO010000006.1, forward strand.
GAACCGGCAATTTGCCGGTCCCTTGCCCTAAACCCCATCTGAGACAAACATACACATGCAATCGGACAAATGCAGCTTATTGCATGTGGAAAATGGCATGGATATTGGCTTGCAAAAGTATTGAATTATAGTTCATCATATGATCTTCATTGGCTGTGATATGATGCGAAACCAAACACTCATAATGTCCGGCCCTCGGAGGCAGCTATGATCTTCCGTGCCATCTCCGGCAGGTCATCGGCCATCACGTCCATCTCATCAAACAAATCGACGCAAGGCTCCTTCTCGTACACACTGCACCACGCGCCCTTGAACCCGCAACCCTTGGCAGCTGATGCATCCCACATATGTGCCGCGGCGAACCAAGCTTCCTCTCCATTGAAGCTGTCCAACTGAGTCTTGTAAGCCCTGGGGTCCGGCTTTCCCAGCCCAGCGGCATCGCAACTCCGCAGGTTCTCCGCGGGCATCTCAATGCCGGCTCTCTCAAAGTAAACTCCAGCTTGCTTGGCGTCGCCCGCCGTGAATGCCCAGACCGTGAAGCCGGCTTCGCGGAGGAGTGTCAAGCATTCCTTGATGCCGGGCCGGGCTTCGAGCTCTAGGAAGCGGTCCATGATGTACGCGACATCGTCGTCAGTGGCGAGCTGTCGTGGCTCTGGTACGCCGGATTGATAGAGCATGCGGTAGAAGAGGCTGCGGAAGACGTCGTAGAAGCGACGGTAACGGCCCTGAATACTAAGGTATGTGTATTCGCGTTCGGCAGCCTCGACCCAGGCGAAACCAAGGAGGGCGGGCTTGATTTTGTACTCAGCTAGCTTTGCGCCAAGACGCGTATCGATAGCGCGATAAATTGCGTCGTAGGACACGCATGTGCCAACGATGTCGAAGACAACGTGCTTTTTGGGGATCGACATGCTGCGTGTTTGGGTTGTCTCATAAAGAACTGTGAAAATTGAAGCGAATTTCTCAATGCCAAGTGGTCAAGTTACACTATTGAATACTTTCTTATACATCTCTGTTGACTGCTTGATTCAAAGATACCACTCTGGGATGCACCAGGGTGGTCTATCCCTCATGCATCGTTACCTTATCTTGACGTCGACGGGGCCGCGGGTTGGGCGGGGTACCGCATCACCCCTCATCCCCCGCCGGCTACAGTTCACGGGTCCGACAGATCTGCACCGTGTCTCCGGGCGAAATTTTGATATACGCATCTCAACCGTCCGGGAACTAGACCTTTCCCGGAGGCACTTAATAATATGCCAGTCAGCTTGGGTCCCGGCCCGTCACTGTTAACCCCGAATGCCGGTGCCACAGTTATGTTCCGATCAAGACACCAGTCGATCTTATTGCTGGGCTATGGAATCATTTTCCCCCTCGTTGCCCAATTCTCTTCATGACCCACTGAGCTGGGAGCAAGGTCTGCGAGGGAACGGGAAAAGCGGCGGGCTTCCGGTCGGAAGCCGCCGACATGAAGGACCACAACTCTTCAAACAGGTACGGGACTCGGTTTCGGCAGAAATCACATGTTCTTCCAGAATTCTGAATCATCTACAGTCAAGTCGTGCTAATCTCATCAGGAGCCTGTATGTCCTCATATCTCGATCCATACCAGGAGTTCACCTCCCTTGCACGTCACTTTTGGTGAATCTGATTCGCAGTTTGCTACGAAAACTCATTCATTCTCTTCAAACAGCCTCCGTTGGCGTTTTAAATTATGGTATCAATGCGAAATCAACTCGTGGAAGGATACGGCCCTTTTCGGCACGACCTTCCGGTTTTAACCCATGCTATGCTTAACCGCCCAACCCAACTTTTCCGTTTATGCCATGCTTTCGTAATAGTTTACATAGACTCGAAAGTCTTCTCGAGCGCAGAGATCAAAAGAGGGACTGTGATTAAAGTTAGAAAGAGTCCCGCATTCTCTCACGATCCAGTCTAGGAGAATCTTACTATGAGCCTCCTCGAAGATCAACATAGGACGGAGACGAATGGTCTCCTTGCCGCAAGCGCCAATGTTGACACCCAAGCGCTTCATTGAGCTGGTAACAGCGGCAGCACTCTGGGTGTCGAAGGCAATGTACGTGCCTTGGCCCTTGCCACGAAGGTTCTGCACGTGGTCGGGATACTTCTGGGCGAGCTTCTCCATCTCAGCGTAGAGGGCAGCTCCGACGCGAGCCTGATGACCATTAGCCAGTATCGCTGGTAGTTTGTATGCAGGGATGAAACTCACTGTTTGCTCGACAAGATTTCTCTTGCTGATCTCATCAACAACAGCCTTGCTGACGATGACACGGGCCGGGTCACCAATCCAGCTGGCAAGTGTTAGCGGACATGATCCCGATGTGGAAGGTAAGAGCATCTTACGTGTTGAACTGGCGGTAGGCCTTATCGGGGACCAGCATACGGTCGCCGAAGTAGTAGCCGGCAGTCTGAGCCTTCTTGGAAAAGGTGACGATATCGGGAGGAGAGCTGAGTTTCCAGTGGGAGTGGCCCCAGAACTTGCCAGTGGCACCGAATCCTGAGCGACGTCAGCGTCTCGCCTTGGTGTAAATACCCGAGATGACCTACCAGTCTGGACCTCGTCGACAATCATAACCACGCTGTGCTTCTTGGTAATGTCACGAAGGCCTTGGAAGAAAGCGGGCGAGGCGTGGTTGTCACCACCCTCACTCTGAATAGGCTCGACAATGATGGCAGCTACAGGGCAGTGCCAGCTGTTAATGAGCTCCTCAACCTCCTTCAAGCAACGCTTCTCCTCGGCGTCGTTCTCAGCAGCATACCTCTGCAGAGGGTACTTGAGAGCGGGGAAAGAAGCCTGGGGCCAGTTGAATGATGGGATGTCGAGCTTGTGAACAGCCTTGGAACGGGTGGTGGACAGACTGCCGAAGCCGCGACCGTGGAAGGAGTTCTTGAAGCTGAGGATAGCCAGCTCGGGAGAGCCGGGAGAATTGTTGTGCAGGCATGAGTGGATCTCCTCGTGGCTCCAGTCGGCCTCACCGCGCTCACGGCGGCGGTAAAGCATGAAAGCGGCTTTGTAAGCCAGCTCATTGGCCTCGGATCCGGACTGAGCGGTGAAAATGTGGTTCAAGCCCTCCGGAGCGACCTTCATCAGACCATCCCGGAGGATGTCGTGCCAAAAGACGGAGGGGAAGTTGCCAATGGCTGGGCGGTTGACCAGGGCAGAGATCATCTCGGGCGATTTGGCCGCCTCGATGAGGGTGGGGTTGTTGTAGCCAACCGGGATGGAGGCGATCTGAGAGTAGCTGGAAGGGATGAGATTAGCGAGTTGCGGGGAAGGTTACATGCCGATGATCTGCGGCCGAGAGTGACATACACATCTAAATACTTGTTGCCGTCAACATCGACAATGCTGCTCGCTGTTAGTCAAAGCCAGACGGTGCGGCTGTCAGTGTCGCATACTAGTTGTCGTGGCTCTTTTCGTAGTCAGCCACGAAGTAAACGGCACGGGCGTCGAAGAAAGCATCGAGCTTCTTCTGGCTGGCCTTGGACATAGGTCCGGGGACCTCCGTGGTTACCTTGTGCTCAATGACGGCCGGCATTCTGTCTTGGCACGCTTGCTTCTTTCGGAGACTGGTAATTTGGTACTTTTTCAGGGTCAATCTTACAGGAGATCTTGAGCTGAACGCGATTCTGTATAGATTGACGATCAGCAACCATCGTGATGTGATCGATGCTGAGTATTTATTCTCCGGGTCCCCTCTATAAAGCTTCTGTTCATCGCTTGAGAAGGAACCGGGGACGAGCCGGCCGGTCCCGAGCCGGCCGAATCCGAGCCCAGACACTTGAACCACGCCCCACATCCATCTCCATCGGAGCTGGCATGATCCATCTTACTTCCGCCCGATTGCGGCTCATTATGATCACCACCAGCGTGGCGAGGCGTTTCCTCTGGTCTTACACGTGGAATTGGTCCGATTCTTTACCACATCGGGTGGGTTGATATGTGTCACGCTCCTCCGCCTTGGACCCCACCCCGGGTCCGGGCCGGTCCCACCCGTTGCCATCTTGGTTTCCACACCGGCATCAACAGGCGCGGCGATGGCGCATTCATGGAGATTGGCCCATTCAATAAAATCGTAAGGGATTCATATAAACTGTAGAATGCAAGACAATTTGTCGGGTTGCCGCGGTTGATGTTGCGACATCGAACCATTCTTCTGCAAGGGGCGAACTCGAGCTGCATTCATCCTCAACTTTTTAATCCTCAAAATGGCGTTAGGCGTACACCAAGTGAATTCAAACAACCGGTGCCTGATGTTGTTGACCCGGTTCTAACCACGATGTCCAGTTGAAAGATATTTCTCTCTTGAGAGCATCTTGTTATGTAAACGGAAGATGGGTTAGCGCAGCAACCGGCAAAGCATTCTCCGTTGAGAGTAAGTTTTGGTCCTGATTTGCAGACCGTTATGTAAGCGCCCGATTAACATGCAAACCAGAACCCTTCCACACTCGCCGAGGTGGCTGAATGTCTCGAGTTTTGATGAGAAGGATACTGAGGGCTCGATCCTCGCCGCTCACGATGCTTTCAAGACCTACCGCAAAACTTGTTACAAGTCAGATCACGCTACTTGCGAAAATGGTTCGACATGATGATGCAAAACGCGGAAGATCTCGCGACCATCGTCACCCTCGAAAACGGCAAGCCGCTGGCCGACGCGAGGACAGAGGTGAACTACGCTGTGCCCTTTTTGAGTGGTTTCCTGAGCAGGCCCCGAGGATATACGACGACACGATCCAGGCCAGCAACCCTAATTGCAGGCTTGTCGCCCTAAAAGAACCCGCCGATGTATGCGGATTGATTGCGCCGTGGAACTTCATCGCTGCGATGGTCACCCGGAAGGACGGACCGGCGCTGGCTGCCGGCTGCACTGTGGTGGTCAAGGCACCGGCCCCTAACGGCATTGGCACTCGCCGAACTCGCGCACAGAGCCGGTATTCCCGCCGGTGTGGTCAATATCATCACCGCCCTAGATAATACAGTTGCCTTGGGCAAGGTCCTGACGACTCACCCGTGACCCGGTTATCAAGAAGGTTTCACTCACGGGCTCGACTGGCGTCGGAAAGCTTTTGATGAACCAGTGCTCGTCGACCTTGAAGAAGCTGTCATTCGAACTAGGCGGAAACGCCCCGTTTATCGCTTTTGAGGACGCAGATCTCGATTTTACGGTCAAGGAGTTGATCGCGTCGAGATTCAGGATATCCAGCCACACTTGTGTGTGTGCGAACCGTATTCTCGTGCACAGCTCAGTCAACAACAAGTTCACCCAAATGGTTTCGTGATAGGAGACGGATTTGCCGAAAAGACGACCTACGGGCCTTTGATTCACGGTCGCACAGTGTCCAAGGTAGATTAGCACGTCAAAGAATGCTGTTTCCAAGGGAGCGAGGGTGCTGCTGGGTTGTGAGCCCCTGACGGAGCTCGGTCCCAACTTCTTCGACATCACGGTGTTGGCAGACATGAAGCCCTGCATCGATGAGTTCTTGGTATAAAGATGGTCATGACAGGTATTGAGTGATGACACGGTGCGGTGTTAACAATAGTACTTTTAGATGTTTATTAGAGCAATCTACAGGGCAGACAGGTGCAATGCTTCTCTCATGCATTCATCATCTGCATTCGTGCGTTGCCGCCCCTACTCGCCAGACATCAACCCGATCGAGAATATATGGAAGTTACTAAAGGAGCGGATCATGAAGAAGTAACCCCATTTATCTTCAGCTCCTAAAAATGAGGAGACTCTCTCAACTGGTTGACGCTGCGATTGAGATCTGGGAGGATATGTCGGATGACCTCATAAACGAGCTCATCGACAGCATGGTCCGTCGAATCCAGACGCTGCTGGCCGCAAAAGCTGGTATACAGAATACAAAAGTACTATCAGATAAACACTTAAATAAAGTACTAATATTGAAAATTTGGGCTATTTTACCACTAAATTACAAGAGTTGTGACATTTGGCGCATGATGGGTGGTTCACTATAGTATGTCTGGGTAGGGCTAATTTGGAGTGCCATCAACTTACAACATCCGTAACGCCATTGGACTTTAGTAGGCTGCGAAGAAACCGAAAGTGAGTCGGCGGGCAGTGAAATCGAGTCTAGCTATGCGAAATGAAAGTCCTACTTCATCTTTCAAAGCACATTTGGACTCTTGGAGCGAGTCCACAAAACTTTAGCTACAATCTGGGGTACGTCACTTACGTTCGTTGATTTCTTAACAGTCCCTTCTTCCTTTTTCAACTAGAGAACACGAAGTCCTTGCTGCTCCTGCCAAACAAAGATCTGAAATGTAATATTTCCGAAGTTGGCAGCGCAAGAGATTGCCTTGAAAACTATTGTGGGCAAGCGGCTCCTCGTCATTCCCTGTAACTTCTGACCACCGCAAGTGGTCTCCTGTGTTACGAATCCTTTGCTCAGCTTAATTAATCTTGGTCAAGATGAGATTTTCGCTCCTTTTGTTGCGCTGCTACAAGTTGTTACAAATACTAAACGCTCAAAAGACGAAGGCTTTCCAATAGCAGCAACACATGATCATCCCAGTCCCGCAATCAACACAGAATCACCTAAGACTTGATTTTCAAGTGCATTCCCCCCCCCCCCCCCCC